>CM060701.1:180782120-181192120 GCA_030686995.1 Artemisia argyi | reverse complement strand
TTCCCTTACAACACATCTCATCCCTTCATTTTTGACACATGGGGAATTGTTTGAAACCCTAATATGGATCCTCCCATCCAAGCCATTGATTTCAAATTACAACACATCAAAAATATCCATCCAACCCCTCATCTCTATATCATCACATGGGCTTGATTTCAACCATTGAATTCAAACTAAACTCATCTCAACCATCCATCCAATCTCTCCTATCTATGCCACCACATGTGCTTGATCTCAACCATTAAATTCAAACTAAACTCATCTCAACCATCCATCCAATCTCTCCTATCTATGCCACCACATGTGCTTGATCTCAACCATTGAATTCAGACCAAAACCATCTCAACCATGGATTTCTCCTTTCCCCCCAAGCAAAGCATATTCCTTGGAATATCCTTCTCAACCCTAACCTAGGCATCTTTGATCCTAGACATCCATTTCAAATGAATTCATCTCAACCATTCACATTCCATACATGCCAAATTGTTTGAAAACCAAGAGAGGCTCCCTTTGATCTCCACCATCCAATTCAAACCATTTCATCTCAACCCTCAATCTCATTCTTCCCCCCAAGCATTGGAATATTCCTTGGCATATTCTTTCTCTCTTTTCTATGCCATGTGAGGAGATACACTTCTACCCCTTCCAAATTACCCTATCTACACTTTAAACCATTGGTAATTTGGTTTCTCTTTAAACACTTCACAAAACATTTTCCAAATTGGCTATTTGAGTTTGTAAACCTTAGATTGATTAATTTTAAGGTTTAGTGTGAAGTACAATTGGGGGTTTAGCAAGGATAGGTATTTGCAAGATCCAAACACCCAACACTTGGGAAAAAGTTAAAAATGCCTGGCGCGCTGCCCGTGCGTTGACGCGCCGGCCTTGGTAAATTTTCCCAAGTTTGGGTTCTTGGCCTATAAATACCACCCTTGCCTCTTGTATTCTTCACCTCTTGCCATTATTCTTTCTCTCTAAACACTCTCAAATCTCTCTATCTCTAATCTTGTGTTCTTGATTTTCATACTAACATCTTTGAAAGAACACATATCTTTGCAAGGGAAGAATCACAAGAACCTAATCCACTCTTGTGATTGTGTCGAAGCTCTTCTTTCTTATACCCTTTCTATTGCAACCGAGTCTCTAGGTTAGGTTAGGGATTGGTTGAACAAACATATATTCATTCATTCAATTGTTTGTAAGGGGAGTCTTGTGTCTTGGTGACCAAGCCTAGATCACTGGGGATCTAGTTGGGGTTTGATACTTCCGGGTGGAAGTCTTGGTAGTGATCTTTGTGATCCTTAGGTGAAGTCGACTCGCGAGATTCTTTTGGGTGGTTTCCGAGGGCGGAATACCGTTAGGGAGTAACTCCTTCTTTGTGAGCATCAATATTGGTGAATATTGGTGGAGTGAATTGTAACGGTTTGTAGTCCACCGAAAGGATTATACTAGTGAATAGTATCGGAGTCGCGGATTCTCAACTGGACGTACGGATGGTATAAACCCCCCATCCCGAACCCGTATATATCGTGGTGTCTTTTACTTGCTTTATATACTTTGGTTGTGATAGTGATTGTAGGTTTATTATACAACCACTTGATGTTCTCTTTGGCTTAAAGTTTTTTAAACATCTAAAAGGCCGAAGAAACCGTATTCACCCCCCTCTACGGTTCTACATATATATATATATATATATATATATATATATATATATATATATATATATATATATATATATATATATATATATATATATATATATTGTTGCTTTAGTGACAGCTTAAGAAACGCAAAAGCTTCAAAAAAATCAAGGGTAATTTGGTCATTTCTTAATGATTAGGGACCAAAAATGCAATCCAAACTTCATAATGAGGACTATCATTGCATTTTCAAAGTTTTGGAAACCAAAAATGCAATTTGGACAAACCACAAGGACCAAAAATGCAATTAACTCTTAATAGAAAGAAAACAACCCTCAATGAGTGAAAAAGAATATAAAAAATAAAAAATAAAAGTCTTGTTGTCATTGTATAAAAAGTCAAACTATCTGACTTCCACGAAGACCCCGCGTTATATATAACGGATCACCCTCCCTCATTCCTTTCTTCATTCTTGATCATCATCATCATCATCATCAAACACCTTCTTCATTCTCTTCCGTCAGCATGACGTCAGCTTAAGCACCACATAGTTAACATAAAGTCTTTAATTTCAGCATATTTATAACAATGCAGTGGTTATATAACGCATCATCATCTTCATCTTCATCTACAGCAGCTGATGATGATAATTATATAAACAGTAGGAGGAGTAATAACGATCAACAACGTCGTCGTGTTCAAGCGAATTATCGGTCAACGTCAACGCCACACACGTTGCCGTTACCGGAGTTATCTGCTCTGTTTAAACGTGATTCACGCCGTGAATCTGCTACGTCCAAGTACATTTTACCCTCACCACCGGAAGATGCGAATAAGAATAAGAAATCTGAGCAGAAAAGAGGAGTCTCACACGGTGACTCGAAACGACCGACGAGGTAATTACTTATTTAACTAATCATTTTGTGCTTTATTGAAATTGTTTAGTCAATTAGTCTCCGTCATAAAAAGTAAATGTCTATATTTCTAATTTTGTATACATTTTTGTGTTAAATTAAGGGCATCCAGTATGGTTAAAATTTATAAAGCTTTATAAGTGTTCCATGTCATCACATATCAATAAATTATAAACCTTTTGAGTTTATAAACATTTTCTCACTATGATAAAAATATGTTACAACTTTATAAATGTTCCACATTACACATGCATTAATTATGTTCAGTTTATGAAGAGGTCCAAGAACTAAGACCTTTTCATGCCACCTAGATTTCTCACTATGGTTGAAACAAGATATAAACCTTTTCAAGTTTCTTAAACCTATTCATGAACCTCTTATAGTGGATGCTCTAAGTTTTCATTTTTCTACTCCCTCCGGCCTCCGTCCCATATTTATTGTTTATATTTCCGTTTCGATTCTCTCAAATTTATTATTCACTTTTAAAAATAAATAAGAAATTTAATTCAAGTTTACGATAGTACCTTCACTTTAAATTATTATTACAATAATTTAAAAAGTTTAAACTTAATTATTTAAAGATAAAACTGTCATTCTACAAAAATTAATAAAGAGAAATTGCGGTAATAGTTTTTTCTTAACAGTGATTTTTTGTCTGCGAACAATTATTTAAGAATGAAGGCATTGTTTTAACCAATGTTTTCAAACCCGGGTCGACCCGGCCGGGTCAAATGGTCGGACCGGTACCCGATCAAAAAACGGGTAAAAAAAACCCGGGTTTCTAAAACCGGGTCAACCGGTTAGACCCGCCGGGTTTTGAATGACCCGGGTCAACCCGGGTTTTGAAACCCGGCCGGGTTTAGATTTTTTTTTTGACTCTTTATTTTTTTTATTTTCCATTATTAAGGTGCTATTTTTGGTTTGATATGACTTTCTTATGGTGTATATTCACTCATATTAGGAGTTTAGGACCCCTATACTTGAACCTTAAGATTATTTTTTGTTTTAAATGACACTGAAAGCTTGTGCTATTTACTGCATTTTAATGTTAGGTTCATTTTGGATTAGTAATAGGCTATTATCTTTATTAATTCATGCTATGATTTTTTATGTCCTTTAACTTGGTGTATTGTGCTATTTTTCTGCTGTTTGGTGCCATTCTTGTGCTTTAAACTTTCGTTTATTTGTCTTTAGTTTGAACTACATTTATGAAGGTTTATATGGAGGTTCTTTGCTTTTTTTTTACAGTAGAGTAGTGTTTGAAGTTTGTACATTAAACTTTGGACAATAGAAAATGGATTTTTGGAAATGTGCATAAAACCGGGTCTAACCGGGTTGACCCGTTGACTCGGCCGGGTTGATCCCAAACCCGGGTTTCAAAACATTGGTTTTAACTAATCGAAATGTTTTTCAAAGGTTAAAAATGCCATTTCATTGGTGTATAGTGACAGTTGGTTTTGTATGCTGTTTTATTTTATTTTCAGGGTCCCACTCCTTTATAAAAATATACGTGTTGATTTTGATATTTCATCTAATCAAAATATTTTTCAAAGGTTAAAAATAACATTTAATTGGTGCGTACTATAATAGTTTCACTTTTCTCAATGTGCATTCAATTTAGGACCGAGAGTACTTTATATGTTTTGGATAGAAGCAAACTGCTTATGATCATGTACTTATTCGAAAAAAAGATGGTGTTGAGATCGATTATTATTATTATTATTATTATTTAAATTTTTTTGATTATGCATATAATCTCTTATAAAAGTAATTTGAAAAGGCCAAAAAGTTAGAATTTTTAATTGGAAATTTTGACTGAAATAGTACATTTAGAATGGGCAAGCACTTTGAAATAAGCATGCCATAACCAACTTACAGAAAACTGATTATTTAAATGGAAAACGACCTGCTAATAGCTTCACACTGGCCGGTCCCGACCAACATGTGAGAAGTAAATTGATCCCTTAAAAAAAGAGAAAAAAATAAACACAGATAAGCAAATGCAGTTTAGTTGGTTCAAAGTTTTACACTGCTTATAATGGTATTGATATAGTTTTAAGATGTGACGTCTTATTATGAAGTTAATTTTAGAAATTATTAATAATTCCTAAAATACATATACGTGTCTATGAAGTGATTTATAGTTTTGGTGGAAATGGTTGTTTGATCGTAAGACGGTGAAATTTTATATTTTGGGTACCGAAATTACATTGTGAAATGTGAGACTTATATATAATGTGAATTGAGCAACCAAACGCCAATTTTAAGCAGGTAAAAAATAATAATCTCTAATGCTGAATATGGCTTCATAGTTCATACGTCATACTTGTAATGTTGACGCATTTTACAAACTTTTTAAGCATTTATTTAGTAGCTCCGACCGAATGAAAGGGGGCCGCAAACACATTATTTTGTGCTACCCCCCATCAAAATTCCTGGATACACCACTAAGCATAAACAAATCCAAACACTATTCCGAATTGTCATTTTTTAGTTGCTTATCCGCTTCTCCTTATAAGAAGAAGCATAAGCAGAAAAAATGAGCAGTGCCATTATAAATTCTGCTTATTTTACCTGATAACTCCTTGAATAAGCAAAATTGTTTAACACGTAAGCAAGTGCTTATCTTATTATTGTGTTTTGCTACATCATAAGGAAATACAAGCACTAACTAATGTGTTGAATTTTGTTACAACTGATTATCTGTTTCCGCTTAGTTCAAAAAGCATAAGAAGTTATAATAAGCAAATCCCAAACACAGCCATACAATGTGTATTGGTCAACCGTTATGTGCCTTGATTTCACTTTTAACATGATCTGATTTCAGCATAGCTAGCATATTTCGGTTAAGGGATATCAAACGCAAGGAATCACAGCCGAAAGGATTCACATTCACAGCACGCTCAAGAGATGAACTCAAGCATGGTGAAACCGTTAGTGCTCCAGCAACCCCAATATCAAGTCTAACAGAGTCTCCAACAACGAGCAAAACCGATATAACAAGAAATCTTGATCATTACCAGGCGATGCTTGGGAGGTGTATACATGGTTGTGATGGTTCACCTGTTCATAGCCCTCAAAAAAGAATCAAAAGTCCTAGGTCATCAAGCGCTCCATTGCACAAGAGTTCACCCATTGGAAGTCCAATGAGTCTACACGACAGCAATGCACATGCCACAATGACTAAGGTCCACCCTTTGCCTCTCCCTCCACAAGCACAAACTAGCAATAAACCCGACTCGCTGACAAAGACACCAAGACAAAGTCGATGGCAAAAGGGAAAGCTTATAGGTCGTGGGACATTTGGAAGTGTTTATGTTGGATCTAACAGGTATATATCTGTAAACTTCAACATCATTTACTTGGCATTTGCTCTCATACGGTCACATACACTAATAGTATTTCATCCTTTAACAGAGAGACCGGAGCTTTATGTGCAATGAAAGAAGTTGAAATATTACCAGATGACTTGAAATCTGCAGAGTGTATAAAGCAATTAGAGCAGGTTGGTAGTTTTTTGTTTTGTTTGTTTGTTTGTTTTGTTGTTTTTTTGTGTGTTTTTTTTTTTTTTTTTTTTTTTTTTTTTCACTCCAGCCAGAATGACTTTTTTGTTTATACCTTCCGTTTTCTTTTTTCAGGAGATTGTTGTCTTAAGCCAGCTTAAACATCCAAACATTGTCCAATACTATGGTAGCGAAATAGTAAGTTATATTTCATGATTCAAATTATAATAATTGAAGCAATTGTAGATAATTAACAGTAAGCTCTTGCAGGTTGAGGATCGGTTTTACATATACCTGGAATATGTACATCCTGGTTCAATCAATAAGTATGTTCGTGAGCATTGTGGAGGAATGACAGAGTCTATTGTAAGAAACTTCACACGTCATATTGTGTCCGGTCTGGCCTACTTGCATAGCACAAAGACTATACACAGGTAACAGATACATACTTACATGGTTTATTACATTTTGAAATTTTGGGCAAAATTTTGTTATGCAATTTTTATATACCCTGCCTGGCTTAAAGGGAACCTAATATTTATAAGCAATACAACTTATTGCCAATATTTCTATGTTTTAAACATCTTCTTTCACTAGAATTTTGAACACAATCTTATCATGCAGGGATATTAAAGGGGCTAATTTATTAGTTGATGCAAATGGGGTTGTGAAGCTTGCTGACTTTGGGATGGCTAAACATGTAAGATCATACCCGCATTATATCATCGTGTTCATCTACTTTCTATATTAAATGTTGTGATAGAGGTGGAAAAATCGACCCATATATTAATAACTGAATTCATTTGGGATGTTAAAAAGGCGATTCAAATTGTCAAATGGGTCAAACGGGTTGAAAATCCTTTTAAATCTATATTCAATGGATACAAACGCCGCCGTCATTTTATTTAAAGATCTGGAAAATAACAATATACTCTTCTTACATGAACTAACGCTTTTATTATATACAAAAAGTGTTAACGAGTCAATCCAACCCTATCTTGTTCCAGCCCATGCTAAAACTGACATGTTTTAACCTCAGCCTGGTTTGACCGTTTAACCTAGACCAACCTGTGGACCCAACAACCTTTCTATCTCTGTGTTGTAGTAATAGTTATTGATTGTGTTACTTGGATAAAGTACTTGCTGAAACTGTAATCTTGTTGCACAGCTTGATGGACAAGTTAATCTTTCTTTGAAAGGAAGTCCCTACTGGATGGCTCCCGAGGTACTGTTCTACTCCAACATTAGCAACTTTTACAAATTTAAACCAACCGTTGTCGTTTCCTTATTGGGATCATTGTCTTTCCTGCAGCTCTTACAGAGCGAGTCACAAAAGGATTCTAATCCTGATCTTGCTCTCGCTGTGGACATCTGGAGTTTGGGTTGTACAATTATTGAGATGATGAATGGGAAACCTCCATGGAGTGAGTTAGAAGGGGTAAGAAACAATTAATGGTTTCGTTTTCAATTATTCAAGTTTTCAATCTTTACATACAATGCATCATCACCATTTGAAATATCTGCTATGCAGCCTGCAGCAATGTTCAAGGTCATGAAGGAAACTCCATCGATACCTGAAACAATGTCACCAGATGGCAAAGATTTTCTACGTTGTTGCTTTGTTAGAAATCCTGCAGAAAGGCCAACGGCTAGCATGTTACTTACACATAGGTTTTTGAGCAACTTAACCCACCAAGACGTTTCAGCTTCTACCAGTTTAATCAATAGGATGACATTGCTGGTAATTTTTCTTTCTATATTTAGTGTTTCTGTTAATATATCATCACGTCATTAAACATTAAATTTTTATCTATTTAGGTGCAAAACGGAAGAGAACATTCGAGATGACACAGTAACCCAAATTGCCAATTCCATTCCTTACAAGGGTCTCTATCTTAGTTCCTTAAAAGAGTATATTGTTGGAGAAAAGATACATACACGGTTTGCAGCCATTCTTGACAAACAAGTTCGTCCATCCCGATGTCAAAGCCAAAAGGTAATGCGGCTTTGCTGCTGTTGTTTGTAGCAATAACCATGCTTTGATTTATACCATATGTAGTAAAAGTTGTATATTTCTGTGAACTTGCCCTTTTTTATGGGTTTAGTTGCAGGCATAGGATTTCCTTGAATTTTTTTCGGGTGTTTAGATTATGTTTCTTTTTCTTTTTTGTATTTTTTGAGTTGGTGCCTTTTTTGTGGGTAACTGGTTGATAAATCTATGTGCCCCCATTACATTGCACGTATAATGGAATCAAATCATCTAGCTTGAAATGATATCTAACTGATTTGGTTATTATTATTATTTTTTAATAAAATGGTTTTGTTTCTTTAAGTTCATCTTTTTTTTGAAAGGCAACATTATATTACGAAACCCTAAAAAGAGACCAAACTGCAATACAAGGCATCTCGCCTCAATTAAACAAGATAATTAAAAGATGATAGGACCCGTCGAAAAGAAAAACATACAACATAAAATCAATACTAAAGACATTATACAACAAGGAGGAAAATTCAATTGCGTACCTTTATTTTAGTGCATACCAAGGGACAAATCTCCACGATCCATCCTTTTTGATCTAATGGTCTAGATTAATCTAAGATTTAATTTTTTAAACCTAATTTTCACCCAACTATGTAAAATTTTATTTTATTTATTTTCCTCATTCGCTCTTTTTTTTACACACAGTTTGTGTGTGTGTTCTCTCAACCGCTTCCCTCCATAATCAGTTACTTTTTCCCACAACCACCGCAACACCACAGCAACACCATCAGAACACCACAACACCACCTCGACTCCACCGCAACACCACCGCACTCCACCGTAACAATTCGTGTGTGTTTTTCCTGTGCTCTCATTCCTTCCCTCCAAAAACTATTTATCCTGATCTGATCACCATCACCATCAACATCAACACTCCGATCACCATCACTGTTCCGATCATTAACATCATTTTTATGGCTTCTTTTGATTTTAATAAACGTTTGTTTCAGAAGCAGATTTGATTGATATTGTTGCGATTGATAATGTTGTTGAATCGGTTGATAATTATGTGAATCAGGTTGTTAACATTTCTTCTTATCAAGTTGCACACCAAGTGTTTGCTGAAATGTGTAAGTAAAAAATGTTTGATAATTTTATTATCTGCTCTTGTAATTTTGCTTATTAATTAAGTTGTTAGTTGAATTTATGTTTTTAATTGCATTTGAATGCTATTTTTGTGTCTAATTGTGGTTTTGAATCTGCTCTGTAGCATACGTTAGTATCACCAGTGATATTTGAAGTTGATGATTATAAGCTGGTTTAGTATCACTAGTGATATACGTTTAGTATCACCAGTGATAATTGTTAGTCTGTTTATTTATAAGTTGTTTATGTTAAGATGTTTAATTTGCTTATATAATATTTTTGCCATTTTGATGAGGATGAAAATATAAGTTTGTGGGGATAAGCTGTGAGTATAAGTTACTGATAAGTTGTTAATTATAGTGTAATATTGCTTATTATTTATAAGACATAATTCATATTTAAGGCGAGCCCAAAATGAAGCTTTTGTAGAAGTAGTAGCTGCTGCTCTACATATTTAATTTAGAAGTGTATCTTTTATTCTCAAGTTTCTTAGTGCACCTAATGAAATCTGCTAATTTGTTGTCTTGAATCAGCATCTGTCGTTGGTAAGCGGAAGAGATTCAACTTTTTTGCAGGTAAGTTTATTGCACCTGAGTTAGGCGAAATTCCTATCTTTTTTTTTACCCCTGAACTTGTATTAAAGCTATTATTTTTGTGAAAATTTTTCAGATTTTATTCCTGAGAAAGTGAAAGCGGAGGATGCGTGAAAGAATACCGACTGATCAATAGATCATTAGATATTAACCGAGTAGCTCCTTTTATTGTTCCATAGGTGTCAACCGAGTAGCCTTTTTTTGTAATGTTTGATAAGAGGATGCTAATATTTATTTTGTAAAACTGATGTGTATCTTGGTGTTAGCTAAGATTTGACGATATGATCAATGATGGTGTTTTGTACTAAATTAACCATTTCAATATATCTACCATATTTTTTTTAATCAATTAACAGATCTGCAATCAATTTGAAAAAAAAAAAAAAAAAAAAAAAAAAAAAAAAAAAAAACCTACAATCACTTGTGATATTATGTTTCATATGTATAGTATCACTTGCGATATTAAATTTTTTTTAATTTGTTCTGCATCATATGTGTAGTATCACTTGTGATATTCTATTTCATATCTTTTTTATGTGTTTTGTTTGTTTTGATGAAGGTGTTGCATAACAAACAAGATAGTTTAGTAGCTTGTTTGTCAGCTTTGTGTTCATTGTGGGATTCTATGTCGACACATATTTTTTGTGTGCTCAAGAATTGTAATGTCATACGTATCCCAGAACAATTATATATATTGAGGCATTGGAAAATGTACTTAATTCCACCTGAGTTGAGGAAGAAAATAAATCATTATTTGTGAGAAGAATGAAATTAGCGAGAGGCTTGCAAATGAGGCATCTACTTTAGTGGACATGTGTGTACATATATTCAACAATAATTTTCTATGTTTGATGATTTTGAACTAGTGTTTGAGGATTTCTTTTGATAAGTGTTTGAGGAATTTGCGTTCTGTTTTGTTTTTTCAAATATTTAAATGGATGTTAAATTACTTTCAGTTTTACATGAGCTTCACTTTTATGTATCACTTGTGATACTACACTGTAAAGGTAAAGAAAAGTGTTTAAGTTTTAGGCAATTCGAAAGCCGGAGGATGAGCTGGCGATAAAATATGACAATTGATGTTTATTATTCTTTCATATGCACTTGGTAAAATACAAAATTCATCATCACATGTGATAAGAATGTGATATTTCACATTCTTAGTTGAGTATCACAATTGATAACATGTAGAGAACAAAAATAAAAATCATAACATTTTATATGAAGTTGATTATCTCTTGTGATAATTAACATTCTTAGCTGGTATCTCAGTTAATAACACATTTTTATATAGAGAACATAAATTGTTATCATTAGCATTGTATATTACTAACCAAAAGATTTTAGCACTAGTTGTTAAAACATAACAATGCAACTGTTTTCATCAACTTGTTTTATTTACTTTTGTTCTTCAACAATCGTCCTCTTAATTGGTTCATCAACCAGCATCTTCATTTTATTCCAGGTGCTTTCGGGGGAACCTTTGATATCACATGTGATCACATACCACCTGTGATATCACAGGTGATATCACATGTGTGTCAGCTTTCTTCTATTTGTTGAATCAATTGTGGTGATGGAGGAACTTGTGATATCACAGGTGTTTGAGCTTCTTCAATTTGTTTGTGGAGATGTTGTGCTTTCTTCAACGACAATTGCACTTGTTGTTGAATCTTTCGTTTGATGAGGCTGTTTTTTGCACAGGTCTCATTCAAATCTGCATCAAAATATTTTCATAATTTTTGTTAATGTACGAATAGTTCATTTGTTTTCAATATCATATGTCAAACAAATAACTATTTGTTATTGTTGGGAACATACTTTAGTATTTAGTCAAGTCTCGGTCATTACATTTTGTATTTGGTTGCTCTAGTAATATTTATGTTTATGTTTTAGTAAATGGGCAACATGTAAAAGCCCATAAGGCTTACAAGCCCGCGAATTAGATGTATGAGGGAGGAATAGAGTGTTGCCCTACTCCTCCCCTATATATACTAAGCTTATGTTATCATAACACTTGTTGGTTATTTTGATATATTAATGAAACTCTTGCTTTTATAATTCTCTCATATCTTGTAATCAACCAATCCTTATATCTATCTCATTCTTTACTTGTGTGATATCAATATGGGCACCTAACAAGTGGTATCATTCGCCTAATAGAGATTGAAGTGTTATTTCTTGTGTTAACGTGGGGCTTAAGTGTTGTTTCTTTATATTTTTTGCTTTTTCTTTGTTTCTTTCACTCAAATCTTGAAGCTTGGATAAGTTTCAAGGTTGATATAGTGATTAGAAGCTTAGATTTTGCATAAAGTTTAGGTCTTTTAAGGTTTTATTACATTTTCTTATAGTTTATCACGGTTTTATAGCTTCTTTGATATTGGAAAACCAGTTTTTGGTAGCAAAATCTTTCATAGTTAGTGTTTTCTAAGTATTGGTGAAGTTATTTGATCATTAGAACCTTATTTTTAGGCGTTTTTCTTCATAAAGTTGTGATTTTTTGAAGAACAGACCATCTTACGCGTAAGTTTTTGAGGATAGTACAAGAAAATAGCTGTCAACAATACTTTTATGTACTTTTAGGCATAAGATTGAGGTCAAAACCCCTTTTCTACGCATAAAGTTGGTCAAAACCCTCTTTTTACGCATAAGTTGATATTCTACGCTTAAGTCCTACGCTGAAGCAAATTTCCTACGTCTAAGTTCTACGCAGAAGTGATTTCCTACGCCGAAGTTCTACGCAGAAGTCAGATCTTACGCATAAGATTTTCTTACGCGTAAGTTACAGTATTCTACGCATAAGTTTATTCAAAGGTCTTCTCTTCGTGCAACGGTGACTCAGTACTTCCCTAGCTTGGATAAGTTAGTGGAATACTTCGACTACGGATATCTTTCAAGCTTGGATAAGTTTGAAAGATTTGTTTGGTCTTTGAACCTTACGCATAAGCTTAAACTTACGCGTAAAGGAAAATCTTACGCATAAACTCACTGTTTACGCATAAAATCAACCTTTATGCATAACTTTGAAGCCTACGCATAAGTTGGGTGTTACGTAAGATTCTCATCTTTGCCTAAGGTTTCTTAATCTTTTCCAAAGGAACGTACATTTCAATCTTCTACAAGATCCAACATTACACAAGTGTTCTAAGATTTCTCAACCACCAAATTACTACTTCTCTCATCCTCAGCAACAACAACATCAGCAGTATTCGCCACAGCAATACCATCAGCAACAATCGTATCAACAACCATCACAATCACACTTTCAGCAACAACCGTTTCAGCCAAAACAACAATTTCTCATGATGCAACAACATCAAATCATTCCTCAACAACAACCATATCCAATATGACAACAACCCACTCAGTATTCGTCCAGACAACCTCACTGGTTTGATAGAATGTGTGAGGTTATTACGACTCAACAATCCAGACATGAGGCAGGATCACTTGAAACACCTCCAATGCTAACACCTAGGAACTATGTTAAGTGGTCAAGTCGATTCTTACGATTCCTTGAACTTAAGAAACCCCATGGGAAACTATTGAAACAAGTGATACTTGAAGGACCATTTGAGTGGCCAACTAGACTTGAAAGTGGAGATCCATCTGCTGATCCTCCTCGGGCTCCAGTAGAGAAACCACTTCCAGAATCTCTACTAACTGAAGAGCAAAAACTACATCGTGAAGCTGATGAATATGCCATGGCCTACATACTTCAAGGAATACCTAATCCAATTTATCGAAGTGTTGATGCTCAGAAAACGGCTAAAGCAATGTGGGAACATGTTCATATCCTAATGGAAGGCACTCAATTGAACAAAGATGATATGGAATCCAAACTCTACATGGAATACACTAACATCTCAATTGAACCAGGGGAGTCACTTGAATCCTATTATCATCGTTTCACTAATGTGGTAAATGATTTGGAAAGACACAAAATTACAGTATCGAGGATCGCAGTGAACTCCAAATTTGTTGGTAGTCTTGGTCCGGATTGGCAAAAGTATGTGACATTCGTTCATCAAACCAAAAATCTTCATGATGCACCGTATGGCTTGTTGTATGATTTTTCTGAAACACCATGAACCTGAAATGGAGAAAGATCGTGCTCTTCGAGGAGGTTACATACCACCACCAACACCAAATTCTTTGGCACTCGTAGCTCAATCTCAGTATACTCCACCTCCAATGTCAAATCATGCTTATGTTCAAGAACAGAATTACTTCAGCTACCCACAACCTACAACTCCAAATCAGATGATCCCATATGATTCTTCTCAGCAATACAATCAACCTGTTCCCTATGAAAACAGTGAGTCAATGTACTACTCTAACTCTAATGACGATGAAGATGATGACTTCAATACGTTGAATCAAGGACTTGCTCTCATTGCTCGTGCCTTCAGCAAATTCTCTAACAAGACAAACAACCATCTTCGCTCTTCATCGAACACTAGGAATCAAGCTGTCATTCAAGATGGGAGAGTTGAGATACAGAATCGATATAATGGTCGATCAGGTGGTTATTCAGGAAATTCTGGAAATGAACAAAGGTTCAACAACAATGGAGGGTTCAGAAACAACTCTGGTGTTACTCAACAAAGGAATGAAAATGTTGCAACTGGGAACTCTAACTCTGGGAATGCAGTATGGTGCTACAACTGCAATGAGAAAGGTCATATTGCAACTGCATGTCCAAAACCGAGAACTCGGGGCAGTAAGTTTCACAAGCAGGCATTACTCATGGCTCTCAAAGATGAAAAGGAAGGACATTTCACTGAGCAGGAGAACAACTTCATGGCAAATGCATACAACGATGATGACATGGAAGATCTGGAAGCAAATGCAGCTGTGATGCTTATGGCCAACATGCAGGAACTTCATATGAATGATTCAGACCCAGTGTATGACACTGATGGCTTGTCTCAGGTACATGACCTTAATACATGCCTAATACATGAAATAGCATCACCCTCTGCTTCTGAATCAGATAAGGCGCAAGTTGTTCCATCCGACTCATCTTTATCCTCTCAAGAAGATGAACAAATGAACACTGTTGTTACCTTTGATGATGACACAGTTGTTTCATTTGATGATCCTATTGAAAATGATAAACATGATTCTGTAGAACAACATGAACCATTGTTTGATCCAGACCCTGACCTTATATTGTTGTCTAAACAACTGAACGCTCAACAAGCAAATTATGAAATGCAATGAGAAAAATAAAGCTTTAAAAGAAACAAATAAGTCACTTACCAGAGACATTGAGTGTTACAAAATACAACTTTCAAATCTGGAACACAAGGTTAAACATGAAAACAGTTTTGAAAAAGCTTTTCAAGAACATTACAATAAAGAACAAGATCTTCAACACAAAATGGAAGATTTAATTGAGTCAAATGGAAAGTTGCTTTCAAAACTTGAAAGTGACAAGTGTGAACTTCAAAAACAGGTTGAACAACTTAAAAAGGAACTTTCAAAAACAGAAACAGAGTTGTCAATTTGCAAAAAGGATTTTTGTGAACATAAAATACAAAAAAGGAAATATATAGATAATTTAATCGGTGAGATTGTTGATCTTGAAAAACAACTCAAAGAGTTTGGTAATATTGTTTACAAAACCGGGGGTTCTGTCACAACAATTCAGAAATTTAATTTAAAACCGAGACCCGATAAAGGCTTTGCAATTGGTGATTACAAATCAATGTTTCTTCACAAAGCGTTCAAACAAAATCCTAAACTTTACAGTATGGAATGTATGCGTGATGACATGATTGTGCGTACTATTGTTTATAATACTGAGGAAGAAGAAGAACTTGAAGAAGAGAGTCGATCCAAAATGAGTCAAGTTGAATATTGGAAACCATATGATTATTCAAAAACTCCTCACATTTCTAAATCTTTTGTTCCTCAAAAGGAAATACCTGAAAAATCTTGGTTTGTCACTGAGTCATATGTTTCAGCTTCTAATGCGGCTCCGGTCCAAACTGTGGCACAAGTAAATGGTCCTTTACCATCTTCTGGTTAAGTTACACCTTTACCAAAAAGTTGTCATGTTTTAAATTATTTCAAAACTTTTATGGAAGACATCGAAATTTTGGAGGAAACAATTGAACGTAATTCAGAAATAAAAATTGAAACTCTTCAATCCGCTTACGAGCGAGAAAAGAGCGATATTTTAAAAAAAAAATTGTTGCCAACTGTTCAACACCTCCGTCATTGTGCTACAAGTTGGGAACAGCATCTGCAAAAAGAAGTGAAATCAATGATAAATATTTTCAAATCAAATGAACATGCAATTTTGGTTCAAAAGCATAGAAACAGAGTTTTGAAAAATGATGTCGATCGACTCTTGGAAGAAGTTCTCAATGCTGATATTATGTCTATTATCATGAGTGATCTCTATAAATCTGGTACTTCTATGCTTGTGGAAGACCACTGTGCTGATAATGATTTTCTGAACACCGAAATTGAGACATTAAAACAAGAAAATGATATACTGAGGAAAAACAATGATGATGTGACAAAACGTTTTTCTAAAGAAAATTTTCAACTAAAACAAAGACTTGAATGGTGTCAAGCTCAAAGTCTTGAAACGGAATTACAACTTCAGAGTCAAAATGTTTCAAAGTCTTGTCAAAGTTGCAAAAATACCGAGTCTTTTAAAAGTCTGTGTCTCAAATATGAGAAGGAAATTGCGGAATTAAAAATTGAAAATGCTGAATGGCAACAAAACCGCGATGACATTAAGTATTGCAATGGATTACTTGAGTATGATATTCAGGATAAAAATCACATCATCATTGACTTGAAAGAGAAAATTAAGCTACTTCAAAAAGGAAAGTATGTTGACACCACTGTGATAGTACCAGAAGTGTACCAAGTAGACAAAACTGATAAGGGAAATGATATTCAAAACACTAATGTTGACCCTTCCACCTCAACAGGACTAGTCTCCACTAATAGCGTTAGCAGACCCAAGCGAAAAAGTAACAAGAAGAATAGGATCTTGCAACGTAAAAGAGGAACACTAGAAGCTCAAGAAGTAGAAGATCAACTTAGGAATTCGAATAGAACTCATGTTGCATCTGATTTAGATTCTAATCTGGCAAATTGTAATCAAAATCTCAATGTAACGAATGATGAACCTTTGAATGTTTTGAATATTAATGCATCTTGTGTGTTTTGTCGTAAAAGTGTATCATCTGGTGATCATGCAAAATGTGTAGCTAACTCTCTCTTAAATCGTCATAAGAAACGTAGGACATGCATTCCTTTTAGGCCCACTATTGCCTCAAAGTCTATATTAGGAAAACCGCCATCTACGGCTTCTAATGATGTTGCAGTTACCCCCATAATTGAGAAGAACAAATCTAGGAACAAGCCCAAAACTAGTGAATTCACCAAAAAGAAAGCGAGAACTAGTTGGAATTGGCAACGTTGGTTACAATATAAACCTGAATTTAAATGGATTCCTAAATTATTGAATACGCGTGCTTCTAACCAATAGGAACCCACACTTTCTTTGGATTCCACCCTTACTTCTGTTCCATCATCGTCGTCTTCATGTGATGCAGGTGGTGCAGATTGTTCTCTGGATTGTTGATAGCGGATGCACCCGACATATGACAGGCAATCTCAAACTGTTAGTCAACTTTGTTTCAAAGTTTATCAGAAGTGTCAGATTCAAGAATGATCATTACGCTTTAATCATGGGATACGGTGACTATGTCAGTGGGAACGTTGAAATCAGTCGTGTTTATTATGTGGAAGGCTTAGGTCACAACCTCTTTTCGGTCGGTCAATTTTGTGATGGAGATTTAGAAGTAGCATTTCGTGAGAAAACTTGTTTCGTTCGTGACTTACAAGGAAATGATCTAATGTCCGACTTACGTGGTTCAAATCTTTATACAATATCGATGTCTGAGATGATTGCAACATCTCCGATATGTCTTCTCTCCAAAGCAGAATCAACTAAATCTTGGTTATGGCATAAACGTCTTTCGCACTTGAATTTCAAAACTATGACTGAACTTGCTCGTCATAAACTTGTTGATGGTTTTCCAAGATTCCGATTTACCAAAGATCACTTATGTTCGGTGATGAGTGCTCAAACACTCATCATTTTTGGTCAAATCTGAACTGCAAAACATACAAAAACACTCAGTAATGCATCAAAATACTGAAAATATTTCAAAATTGTGTTTTATATGTTTTAGATGCAAAATGAGCAAAAACAAATGAAAAACGCACAAAGTTTGCAAAATTGGCAGTTTCAGTCCCCCAACTTTCATAAAATTACAAAACTAGTCCCTGGATATTCAAAATATAGAAAATTATCACCAAAGGTCCTTTTGAAATCACAAGTTGTCATATTTAGTCCTTTGGTGAAAAATTTGAATAGTTTTGAGAATTTACACTTTTGGTCCCCGGAGTTTGAAAATTTGCAAAATTGGTCCCCGGGAAATTTAATATTGGAAAAACACATTTTGGATCCCTGGGTATTTGAAGTTGTCAATTTTGATCCTTGTGATAACTTTGGAACATTTACATTTTCAGTCCCCCATATTTTCAGAAATTACATTTTGGGTCCTTGTGTTTTACTTAAACCAAATACACCCTTTTTAATATATAAACCCAATCCCAAAACCTGATCAAACAAATACCCAAGCCCAATCCTAATCCCAAGCCCAATGCACAACCAGCCCAAACCCACTCCCTTTTGAATATCACCCAGGGTCAAACACAGTGGTCAAACGACCACTGTTCACCTTTCTTCTTCCCCCTAAACCCCGCTTCTATGTCTCCCCCCTCCTCTCCTATCTCCACAAAACCCTCACCAACACTCACCTCCTCCATTAATTACTCCAACCCCATCATTTATTGCATCTACCTGTTCCACCCAAACTACCCATCCCAATTTCCCGCCAAATCTGATTTGAAGGGTGGAGATCAAAAGAAGAAATCCTACGGCCAAGAAACATGTGGGAAAGAAAGAGAAGGGCTGCAGGGCTTATAAAAGAAAAAAAAAGAGAGAAGAAGGAGTAGTTTTTTTAGTTAGAATAGCATAGTTGTAATGTAGGTTTTTAGGTCGAATTAGCTTAAATTTAGCTTTTCAAAGTTGTAATTTCATTTAAAAAAGCATGTAATTCACTCTATTAGTTATTGTATTGTTATTTTGAATTCAGGTTTCCTTTATAGTTAAGTTTTTAATAATTTCAAATTAAAAAAAAAAAAAATCCAAATTATTGTTTAGCTTTGTAAGTTATTGGTTCCTGTTAGATAAGCTCAAACAGCCTTTGGATAAGCTCAATAAGCTCTTTCATAGCTTATCTGAGCTTATCCTGGCAGTTCATATGCAATTGCCCATTGCAACTTATTTTCAAGTAAGTCCACTAATTCAAACTTTGAATCTCCATGCTCAGTAGCCATAGCTGTTTCTTATTGCTTATTATGGTTTATGAATGCTTATTTAATGTTGGTATGAACTTAAGATTCAGATTCATGGCTTAAAGTTTGGGATTGCTTCACAAATCTCACACAGTGATCACATATAGGGGTGTTTGGATTAGTGATCTTTGGGTAGTACTATTGTTACTTTGCTGTCAATTTGACATAAGTAGATTGCATAAGGTTAGTTTAGGCCAGGTATTGCTTCAAATCACAAACCTCAAGTGAGAAAAGTCAAAAATCTTTTTGAATCATCCTCATTTGTTAACTGTTATGTTCTTAGGTATGTAAGTGCACCATTTTAATTCAAGATTTGTTAATCCAGCCTAGAATAGCTTTATTTTATCATATCATACCCAAATCAGTTCATTAGACTCAGTAGAAATCCACCAAAGTCAAAGTACCAAGTTCTAACTAAAAAGTCAAAATCCATGATACTCAGTTTTTACCAAACTTGCAAGATTTTATGTGAATTTTGTGCCTGGACTTAGGATTTGAATTTTCTTGTGTGCAAAGTCTACCACCTCAGCTTCAAGTTCCTAACATCATTATATTTTTAGCAATTTTTCTGTGGGGTCCACACTGGCTCAAACTCAACTGCAGGGCAAAGGTATGCCCTGCTTCAGCTCATCAGTCCAAACACCCAACTTCTTTGGTTCACATAGTGTTCAAAAGTGGACCCCACTTCAAGCTTCTTAGCTTTTTGAGAAGCTTTTCAGCTTAGCTTTTAGGATCTGTGCTTATCTTTGGCTTTCAAACTCAATTGCTAGGGCTGCAACCCTCCTAAACCTTGCCCCTTTCTAAGTTGTCTGTTTGGATTAGCTTAGGTAGCTTATTGGCTTATTCAGGGTACCACCATTAAAGTTTTAGCTTTACACATGTCCCTTGAGCTTGTACAAACTTAAATCCATCCCTGGTTCTCAGCTTTAAGCTTATTTCAAGCTTATAGCTTAGACAGTTGACTAAAGTCAACTGTCTAAGAAATAAGCACTTGTTGTGCTTATTTCTGAGTTCCACCAAGCTTGTTTTTACAAAAAGTTTCTATTTTTAGGTGTAAATCAAGTTTCTAAAAAGAAAATCCAGTTTTATTAATTATTTGGCATTTTTATATTTTTATTAATTACCTCTTATATTAAAGTATTTATAGTAATTTTCTCAGATTTTTATTTTATTATTTAGTATTTATTAGAATTAATCTTAGTTTTATTAATTATTAATTAATATTAAGTATTAAATAGCATAATTAGTTTTTATAAAGCAAGACCTAGTTTTTATATTTTTCCTAGCCTTTATATATCATAATATAATTTTAGGAATTTTTCTAGAATTTTTACTGTTCATTTAGTATTTTTTATAATTTAAAATAGTTTAATTAAGTAATTAATAATTAATTAGTAATTAATATAAAAATCACAAAAAGACAAAAATACATATTTTTATTTTTAAAACTTGTTTTTAGTTATTTTATAATTTTAGAAATTTTATTTTCACCTTTTTAGTATCTAATTAATATTAAATTGTATTTAAGTATTTTAAATATTAATAATTAGTAATAACTAGTATTTAATTAATAATAAATAATTAATTAGTGTTAAAATTTATTTTCTTTTTCTAAAAATTTTCTTTTACCTTTAAGTTTGTAAAAAAATCATTTTCACCCCCTGGGTGTTTTCAGATTTCCGTTTTCACTTTTTATTTTGTACGTTTACGTTTTATTTAAACGTGAACGTACGCGTTTTAAGTTTTAAACGTTTCTGGTTTTTCTGACTTTCCAGTCTTGTTAATATAGTGTATTTAAGCTATTTTCTTTTATATTCCAGTAGTGTAGTCATCACAACTCAATTATACCCCTTCCTGTCCAGATTCACCCGATCACGGAGCCGTTTGAATAACCATCCACACCTCGTCGGGACATAACGACCCGGTGATACCTTATATTACCCGGAGCATTGATCTAGGCTATTTGACTTTGTTGACCATTCCTTGGTCAATATAAGTTGGTGGTTTAGCATCAATCAAATTTTGGCGCCACTGCCGGGGAGGTTGTGTGCGTTTTCTAAACGGTTTGCTGATTAGTGCTTTTGGAATTCGTTCCATTGTACATTTATCCATCCCTTGTTCATATTCTTTTCATATTTTCTTATAAAAACCAAAAACCGTTCCCGAAAACTTTTTAAACTCAGTTTTCAACGAACACAAAAACACAAAAAGATTTTCTTTCTTACAAAATGTTCTCCAAAAACACCAAAAATATCCATCTTTACCCTCTTACCTTTTTGATTCTTCATTCCTTTACCCTCTATCCTTTTGATTCTACCTTCTTCCACTTGTCCCATAATTGATTCTAATGGCATCTCTCGATGACGATTTCTTTGAACAATGGGCCTTTGAGAGCAAAATTGAAAAACTTATGGCCTTGTCAAAAATATCGAGATGTCGTAGTGATTATAGTGGACCTTCGATTCCTATTCCCTCTCCGGTGAGGGAAATGAATCAAGAAACCGAGGTGACAAAGGACCCTGTACTTCCCTCTGACGATGGAAGTGCTAAATACGTCCAACCTACGGTTGTCCAAGAATCTAAGCTCACAATTGCTCCTAAACCGTCAAGAATTGATCCTTACCTTTCATGGTTTACGGTTAAAAGTTTGTCAAGCAAACGTGCTGAGCTTAGGGCAGTGACTGAAAAGAACGACTTACCCAATCTTCACGTTTATCAAAAACAAAAACCCGAGACCATAACGGAAGTGGTGAAAATTCCTAGCTCTCAGAGCACACCACTTGTCCCACCTCCAGATTTTGTTCCCTGTGTCGGTTGTGGTGAGCCACTTTTCGGTTTTCCATGTCGTTGGTGTACATGTGTACAATGTGGTAATGATATTCAAAACGGGAGTTGTTTGTTTTGTGGGTCGAGTAATTCATTTGCTTATGATCCTAATCAGAACTCATTCAACGACTCTTCAAATTTTTCCAATTACCCATCACATTCATACGAGCAAGAATCATATTACCCAAATTTCAATGATGCTTCGTATCAAGATACACCAAGCCAGACTCAACAGTTTTACTGTTGTGAGTACTGTGGTGGTTCACACTACAGTTCTGATTGTCTATCAGGCAACACGCTTGTCTATGAGCAGTTTCCTGATAATAATTATGACTCAATCATATACGACTCACAGCCACATCAGTTTTACTGTTGTGAGTATTGTGGAGGTCCACACACTAGCTTTGATTGTCAAACAGGGAATCCATTTCCTTGTAACAATTACGACTATTCGTTTCAAGACCCACCTCCACAATACCAAATTACCCAAGCAACTCCTCAATACCCGCAAGACCTTTGTCATGAGGTTCTTGAGAAACATAAAGAATTTAAGGAGGAGTTGTCTACTACATCGTTTCAAGATTCTCGTGAGAAATCCATGGCAGAATTACTTGCCGAAGAACGAGATGCTAGAAACGAAATGAGCATGGAAGAGTTACTTGCTGAGCAAAGAGCGGCTAAAATACGTGCTAATCTTCGCTATGCTGCTCTATATGATGACGATGATGACAGTGATGATGATGAAGATAACATTGTTATTATTCAAAAAGATTCATCAGATTCGTCAGTTGTGATTCCTTCCATGGATATACAGGGAGAAAAGAATATAACTGAATCACTAGCAGAAGATCAAATGGAACTTGTAAAATCCATGAATGCTAGTCCTTCTCAACTCCCTGATTCTACTGTTATCACACCCGAAGTTCACACTCACTCTCTGATCATGGGGGATGAGCATCTTAGCACTGTTCCTAATAAGGAATCGGACGAATTAATAAAGTCTAGTGTTGAGATCCTTGTCCCAATCCCGAGAGAGTCACAGGGGACTTTTGACCATATGTGTGATATTCCTCCTCCTCTATTCTTCCCATCTAATCATGATGAGATGTTCTCCGATTCTACTGATGACAACTCGTTATCTTGTGGAGACATCATTTATATGGAAGAATTACCTTCTGAGCTAGTCAGATTAGAAGAAGAGAATGATGAGATTGACACTGAAATCAAGGATGAAGCACTTCGTGCAACATTATTGAATGTCGATCTCCTCATTTCTAAAATCGAGGCTTTCAAAATGAAACCTATTTCATCTCCTATCCCCGTAAAGGATAGTGACATTCTTTCCGATGATCTTATACCGGAATTTGAAGCCTTTACCTTTGATCATATGGGAGAGAAGATTAGTGGCAGTACCACTTCTCATTCTCAAATTTCTCTCCCCGTATATGATTCATTCACCTTTGAGGAGTTCTCCGGTGAACTCACTCATATCATATATCCACCGGAGTATGATAACTTTCACTTTGATCTAGACAAAGTTAATCTTTGTTTTCCGGAGGGAAATATTCTCAACCTTGAGAATTTGATTGATATCAAAATCCCAACCCTCACACCCATAATATGTCTAGATCATACGAGCTTTACTGATGAGATTCATGATACACCAATCATGAATTCTCTTTCTGATGATGATGAATCAATCTTGATTGTCATCAAGATCTTTCTTCCCTTCTTCACCTTTCGGGTGACTTCTCCTGTTCTTCATTCCTTCGGGAATGAAGACACTATATTTGATCCCGCATTTTCATGTCTCATTTTCTTGAGCCGGGTATTTATCTCATCGGTGTGGAACTTTCACGTGCTTCAAATGTTTGTCCAAACATCTTGAATGAAAGTCCGATTGAGATCGTTTCTTCCACATCATGCTTCCCCAAGGACAAATGAATTCGGGGTCGAATCAAGCTAGCGACTCGGTAAACAAAAATAGTAGCATGCTTATAGGGTTTTCACCCTAAGTGTGGGGGAGCCCCCCATGCTATGATTACAAAAGTGAAAAACAAAATGGTGTTTTCCACGCTTAGCTTGTAATGTTGCCCTTTTACGTTCAAAATGTCGGCATAATAGCCGGGATTTTGAATATTGAGGACAATATTCATGCTAAGTGTGGGGGGTATTTCGCTATTCTAGCGAATTTTATCACATTTTACTATATAATACCCCCGTTTTAGCCAAAATTTCAAAAATTTTAAAATTTTTTCACTGGTGCTTCAAAATTTTT
The DNA here is from genome assembly GCA_030686995.1 of Artemisia argyi. NCBI lineage: Eukaryota > Viridiplantae > Streptophyta > Magnoliopsida > Asterales > Asteraceae > Artemisia > Artemisia argyi. The sequence continues at coordinate 181,167,777 of CM060701.1, read as the reverse complement.
GTGGTAATCAGTCCGCCTTGTCTAAGCGACAAAAAGGATTGGCTAGTCCAGGAGCAAACGGCTCTTGGTAAAGACATCTCAAATCCGTTTATGGCTTGCAATTTGCCCAAAATTGTATGGTACTTCAACTCGCCATATCCCATAAAGCAAATGAGTTGGCCAGCCCGCAAGATTATGGCTTGTGGTAAAGGCAGTGGAAAATCCATAATTGGTAATCAGCTCACCAAGATGTTGACTATTCCATCAAGAGCTGGCTAGTCCAGAAGCAAACGGCTTTTGGTAAAGACTACTCAAATCCGTTGACAGCTCGTGGTTTGCTCAAAATCACACGGTTATCAGGTGTGCCACAGTTCTTACACCTGGCTACTCCAGAAGTGATGGCTTTTGGTAAAGAGTTTAAAATCCATCAAGTTTTCCAAAAATATTGCTAGGGACTAGCAATAGTTTAGTGTGGGGGATTGATGAGTGCTCAAACACTCATCATTTTTGGTCAAATCTGAACTGCAAAACATACAAAAACACTCAGTAATGCATCAAAATACTGAAAATATTTCAAAATTGTGTTTTATATGTTTTAGATGCAAAATGAGCAAAGACAAATGAAAAACGCACAAAGTTTGCAAAAATTGGCAGTTTCAGTCCCCCAACTTTCATAAAATTACAAAACTAGTCCCTGGATATTCAAAATATAGAAAATTATCACCAAAGGTCCTTTTGAAATCACAAGTTGTCATATTTAGTCCTTTGGTGAAAAATTGGAAAAGTTTTGAGAATTTACACTTTTGGTCCCCGGAGTTTGAAAATTTGCAAAATTGGTCCCCGGGAAATTTAATATTGGAAAAACACATTTTGGATCCCTGGGTATTTAAAGTTGTCAATTTTGATCCTTGTGATAACTTTGGAACATTTACATTTTCAGTCCCCCATATTTTCAGAAATTACATTTTGGGTCCTTGTGTTTTACTTAAACCAAATACACCCTTTTTAATATATAAACCCAATCCCAAAACTTGATCAAACAAATACCCAAGCCCAATCCTAATCCCAAGCCCAATGCACAACCAGCCCAACCCCACTCCCTTTTGAATATCACCCAGGGTAAACACAGTGGTCAAATGACCACTGTTCACCTTTCTTCTTCCCCCAAAACCCCGCTTCTATGTCTCCCCCCTCCTCTCCTATCTCCACAAAACCCTCACCAACACTCACTTCCTCCATTAATTACTCCAACCCCATCATTTATTGCATCTACCTGTTCCACCCAAACTACCCATCCCAATTTCCCGCCAAATCTGATTTGAAGGGTGGAGATCAAAAGAAGAAATCCTACGGCCAAGAAACACGTGGGAAAGAAAGAGAAGGGCTGCAGGGCTTATAAAAGAAAAAAAAAAAAGAGAGAAGAAGGAGTATTTTTTTTAGTTAGAATAGCATAGTTGTAATGTAGGTTTTTAGGTCGAATTAGCTTAAATTTAGCTTTTCAAAGTTGTAATTTCATTTAAAAAAGCATGTAATTCACTCTATTAGTTATTGTATTGTTATTTTGAATTCATGTTTCCTTTATAGTTAAGTTTTTAATAATTTCAAATTAAAAAAAAAAAAAAAAAATCCAAATTATTGTTTAGCTTTGTAAGTTATTGGTTCCTGTTAGATAAGCTCAAACAGCCTTTGGATAAGCTCAATAAGCTCTTTCATAGCTTATCTGAGCTTATCCTGGCAGTTCATATGCAATTGCCCATTGCAACTTATTTTCAAGTAAGTCCACTAATTCAAACTTTGAATCTCCATGCTCAGTAGCCATAGCTGTTTCTTATTGCTTATTATGGTTTATGAATGCTTATTTAATGTTTGTATGAACTTAAGATTCAGATTCATGGCTTAAAGTTTGGGATTGCTTCACAAATCTCACACAGTGATCACATATAGGGGTGTTTGGATTAGTGATCTTTGGGTAGTACTATTGTTACTTTGCTGTCAATTTGACATAAGTAGATTGCATAAGGTTAGTTTAGGCCAGGTATTGCTTCAAATCACAAACCTCAAGTGAGAAAAGTCAAAAATCTTTTTGAATCATCCTCATCTGTTAACTGTTATGTTCTTAGGTATGTAAGTGCACCATTTTAATTCAAGATTTGTTAATCCAGCCTAGAATAGCTTTATTTTATCATATCATACCCAAATCAGTTCATTAGACTCAGTAGAAATCCACCAAAGTCAAAGTACCAAGTTCTAACTAAAAAGTCAAAATCCATGATACTCAGTTTTTACCAAACTTGCAAGATTTTATGTGAATTTTGTGCCTGGAGTTAGGATTTGAATTTTCTTGTGTGCAAAGTCTACCACCTCAGCTTCAAGTTCCTAACATCATTATATTTTTAGCAATTTTTCTGTGGGGTCCACACTGGCTCAAACTCAACTGCAGGGCAAAGGTATGCCCTGCTTCAGCTCATCAGTCCAAACACCCAACTTCTTTGGTTCACATAGTGTTCAAAAGTGGACCCCACTTCAAGCTTCTTAGCTTTTTGAGAAGATTTTCAGCTTAGCTTTTAGGATCTGTGCTTATCTTTGGCTTTCAAACTCAATTGCTAGGGCTGCAACCCTCCTAAACCTTTTCCCTTTCTGAGTTGTCTGTTTGGATTTTGGATTAGCTTAGGTAGCTTATTGGCTTATTCAGGGTACCACCATTAAAGTTTTAGCTTTACACATGTCCCTTGAGCTTGTACAAACTTAAATCCATCCCTGGTTCTCAGCTTTAAGCTTATTTCAAGCTTATAGCTTAGACAGTTGACCAAAGTCAACTGTCTAAGAAATAAGCACTTGTTGTGCTTATTTCTGAGTTCCACCAAGCTTGTTTTTACAAAAAGTTTCTATTTTTAGGTGTAAATCAAGTTTCTAAAAAGAAAATCCAGAAAAGTCAAAGTAATTTCAAGTGATAGTTTCTATTTAATTTTATTTAATTTTAATTTTCATTTTTATTTTATTATTTAGTATTTATTAGAATTAATCTTAGTTTTATTAATTATTAATTAATATTAAGTATTAAATAGTATAATTAGTTTTTATAAAGCAAGACCTAGTTTTTATATTTTTCCTAGCCTTTATATATCATAATATAATTTTAGGAATTTTTCTAGAATTTTTACTGTTCATTTAGTATTTTTTATAATTTAAAATAGTTTAATTAAGTAATTAATAATTAATTAGTAATTAATATAAAAATCACAAAAAGACAAAAATACATATTTTTATTTTTAAAACTTGTTTTTAGTTATTTTATAATTTTATAAATTTTATTTTCACCTTTTTAGTATCTAATTAATATTAAATTGTATTTAAGTATTTTAAATATTAATAATTAGTAATAACTAGTATTTAATTAATAATAAATAATTAATTAGTGTTAAAATTTATTTTCTTTTTCTAAAAAATTTCTTTTACCTTTAAGTTTGTAAAAAAATCATTTTCACCCCCTGGGTGTTTTCAGATTTCCGTTTTCACTTTTTATTTTGTACGTTTACGTTTTATTTAAACGTGAACGTACGCGTTTTAAGTTTTAAACGTTTCTGGTTTTTCTGACTTTCCAGTCTTGTTAATATAGTGTATTTAAGCTATTTTCTTTTATATTCCAGTAGTGTAGTCATCACAACTCAATTATACCCCTTCCTGTCCAGATTCACCCGATCACGGAGCCGTTTGAATAACCATCCACACCTCGTCGGGACATAACGACCCGATGATACCTTATATTACCCGGAGCATTGATCTAGGCTATTTGACTTTGTTGACCATTCCTTGGTCAATATAAGTTGGTGGTTTAGCATCAATCATTCGGCCTGTGAACAAGGAAAAAGCACTCGAGCTCATTTCCCCTCTAAACCTGAGCACAGTACAAATCATGTTTTACAATTGCTTCATATGGATTTGTGTGGCCCGATGCGTATTCAAAGTATCAACGGTAAACGCTACATACTAGTAATTGTTGATGACTACTCCAGATGGACTTGGGTTTATTTTCTTCGAAGTAAAGATCAAGCTCCTTCAATGATCATCACCTTTCTCACTAAAATTCAAGTTCAGTTACGTAACACGGTACGAATGGTAAGAACTAACAATGGAACATAATTTATGAATCAGACACTTAGGTCATATTTTGAGAAAGTGGGAATTGAACATCAAACATCCATTGCAAGAAGTCCAGAACAGAATGGAGTTGTTGAAAGACGCAACAGGACGTTAGTGGAAGCTGCAAGAACCATGTTAATTAATGCTCAATTACTAGATTACTTATGGGCGGAGGCTGTTTCAACTGCATGTTACACCCAAAACCGTTGTATGATCACAAAACGCCATCGCAAAACACCTTATCAACTTGTTCACAAAAGAAAACCAAACATCGATTACTTTCATGTATTTGGAGCACTTTGTTATCCGAAAAATGATCGTGATGATTTAGGTAAGCTTAAAGCAAAGGCTGACATCGGAGTGTTCGCAGGATACTTTGAAAATTCCAAAGGCTTTCGGATATGGAATCGTCGAACAAGAGAAATTCAAGAAACTATTCATGCTAATTTTGATGAACTCACTCAAATGGCTTCTGAGCAAAACAGCTTAGGACCCGAAACCAACCGTGTTAACTTTCCGGACTCTTCGGCTGAAACATTACCTCTCAACCGCAAAGAATTGGAAACTCTGTTTGCTCCACTATTTGATGATACAATTGAATACCGTTCTACTGAGGTCTCACCAATTTCCGCTGCACAACCTGATAATATTCAAATACCTGACTCACCTCAACAAACAACTACAAATGTTGAGAAAGACGGTCCTCCAATTGCATCTCCCATAACAGCAGAACAAACCGCTTCCAACTCACGGCACTCAGCTGAAGATCCTACACCACAATCAGTTCCACAACCCGCAGAGTATGATCCAAATGCGTTCTTTAACCCGTTTGCACCGGCTCCAACATTTCCTGAAGTAGCTGAGTCATCTACACGCAATTTGGATCCTGCTACCATGCGAGATACCTATCAACTACACCCTTCGACACACAAATGGACTCGAGATCATCCCTTAGTTCAAATTATTGGCCATCCAGATGCACCAATCATGACGAGACAACGGCTTCACACAGATGGTGAAACTTGTATCTATGCACTCATAGTTTGTCAAGAAGAACCTAAGAACATTAAAGAAGCAATGACTTATGACAACTGGATTGAATCTATGCAAGAGGAATTTCAGCAATTCAAAAGATTAGAAGTCTGGGAATTAGTTGAAAGACCTGACGGAGTCTTTGTCATTGGCCTAAAATGGATTTGGAAAAACAAACTGGATGCAGAGGGCACTGTCATGCGTAATAAATCACGATTGGTAGCTAAAGGATACTTCCAAGAAGAAGGAATTGATTTTGAGGAATCTTTTGCTCCAGTTGCTAGACTTGAAGCTGTTCGGATCTTTCTAGCATATGCTGCTCATAGGAATATGGTTGTTTATCAAATGGATGTCAAAACAGCATTTCTGAATGATGAACTCCGTGAAGTGGTCTATGTCAGCCAACCAGAAGGCTTCGTTGATCCTGAGCATCCCAATCATGTTTATCGACTCAAAAAGGCTCTTTACGGACTCAAGCAAGCCCCAAGGGCGTGGTATGACAAACTATCTGCTTTCTTGCTGACCAATAAATTTTCTAAAGGTTCAGTGGATCCAACATTATTTACAAAAACTTGCGGGGTGGACTTACTAATTGTTCAAATATATGTCGATGACATTATTTTTGCTTCAACAAACAGAAGTCACTCAAATGATTTTGCAAATTTAATGAAAGAAAACTCTGAAATGTCCATGATGGGTGAACTTTCGTTCTTTTTAGGACTACAAGTTCATCAATCGCCCCGTGGAATTTTTCTAAATCAGTCCAAATATGCTTTAGAAATTTTAAAGAAACATGGAATGATGAGCTGTGACACTTATAATACACCAATGGCTTTTGGCACAAAACTAGATGCTGATATACATGGGACTCCAGTTGACCCTACAAAATACCGAAGTATTATTGGGTCCCTCATGTATCTCACAGCTAGTAGACCTGATATAGTTTTTGCTGTCTTTATGTGTTCTCGTTATCAGTCTAAACCGACTGAAAGGCACCTCAATGAGGCAAAAAGAATCCTTCGATATATAAAGGGAACCATTAACTTTGGAATCTGGTATCCGAAGGATTCTGGTTTTGAACTAATTGCTTTTTCAGACGCTGACCATGCAGGATGCTTAGACACACGCAAAAGTACATCTGGTGGATTACAGTTTCTCGGAGATAAACTTGTGTCTTGGCAATCTAAGAAGCAGGACTGCACATCATTGTCGTCAATAGAATCTGAATACGTAGCTATGTCTGCTTGTTGTGCTCAAGTCATCTGGATGAGATCACAGCTTAAAGACTATGGCTACCTATTCAATAAGATTCCGATCTACCGTGACTCCAAAAGTGCCATTGCCATTTCCTGCAACACCGTTCATCATTGCAAATCCAAACACATTGATCTCCGCTATCATTTCATCAAGGAGCATGTCGAAAAGGGTACAATTGAATTATATTTTGTGGGAACGGAATACCAGTTGGCAGACTTACTCACTAAAGCTTTACCTCCAACAAGGTTTGCTGATTTAGTCCACCAAATTGGTATACGATGTTTGACTCCAGAAGATCTGGAAAAGTTTTTAAAACACAAATGATCGTCAAACATCAAAACTATCTTTGTAAATATTTTTTCCAAAAACAAAATACAAAAATATAAAACCAACAAAAACACAAAAAAGATTTTATCTTTTCTACTCTTTTCAAAAAAAAAAAAAATGCAAGTACACACCTCTTTTTTCAACATTTTTTTTTAATAAATGTCTAAAATTATTACAAAAAACAAGTGTTGAGGGGGAGGTAAAGTATTGTTTTTAAAATTTTCAATATGTTTACTTCGTACTTGCATTTTACCAAAAATATTTTCTAGTTGTTAAATTAAAAGTGATGCTTAAAAGGTTTTTCGGGTTACTCTCCTTGACTAATTGAAACCAATTTTTCAAATTTAAAGGACATCGGTCTAAGATCAAGGGGGAGTAAATTTATCCAAAATTGTTCTTTTATAATGCATGGTGTAGTTTACTAGTTACAATGTGAGTTAGTAGGGTATTATGCTTGAAAAGGTTGTTGAGGTCAAGGGACCAAATGTGTCATATATTAAAACATGACTTAACCCTTAGTCAAAACACTTTTGACCATCGCATTTACTCCCACTGCAAAAATTCTGATTTACATTTACTACTCATACCAAACACATCGACGACCCACAATCAACCTATTAATCCATACGTTGTTCTTCAAATCTGTAAGTATCAAAATGTTTTGATCATGTTTCTACACAAGGGTTTTTTAATTTCATCTTAATCTAACGGCTAAATTTTGCTGCAATCGTTAAAATCATATTAGGGTTTGCGTAAAATTAGTTCATATGATTTAGAGTGTTAATGATTGAATTGGTTAGTGGGATTTGATCCTAATATGATTCTAAACATAGTGTTAACCTTTAATCATACCCAGAAACATCATTGAATGAGGATCTAAGTTAGGGTTCATACGTTCGATTTGGGGCATTGTGTTTAGTAATGATTTGGTACAATTAAGTGTGTAGGAAAGTGTTTACATGTGATTATGATCATTGTTTGGTAGTCTAATTGTTCCTAAAACATGTTTTAAGTTGGAATTGTTTCGATGAGGTTCATACGACACAAGCAGAAATGATTTTGAGTATTTGTGGATATAAAGTGTTATAAATTGGTCTATATGTTCCTTAGCTTGTATATAACTCTCGTCTAACTTCCTTTTCAACCCAGAATCATGTTTTCATGTGTTTTGATTTTGTGTTCATACGCAAAACCTTTAGCAAAAGCATGCCTACCATAAGTCTTGGTGCAATAAGTGTTTTGGGATGTTTTTGGATAGTATATTGATCAGTGGTTGTGTTTAAAACTTTCAGGAATCAAAAGAAACTCAATTTACGAAGGTGATAATCATTCAGACGTTCTTACGCAAAGATTTACTCATCCTACGCGTAAGATGAAATCTTACGCGTAAGATTCAACCGTTTGAAAAACTTGTCTTGGATAAGACAATGTTTACGCAGAAATGTATTTCTTACGCATAACTTCTTTATTACGCATAAGATTTTATCTTATGCATAAGTCAAAACTTACGCATAAGTTATATTTTACGCATAAGGTTCAAACCTTTGCATAAGTTCAAATCTTACGCAAAAGAATTTATTCTACGCATAAGATGTGGTCTACGCAAAAGTTTAAGCTTACGCGTAAGATATAAGTTAAGCGTAGATTATTTACTTACGCATAATATAACTCCTTACGCATAAGAAATGTTATGCGTAGGATTTTCTAATCTTACGCGTAACTTTGTCTGATTCCTTAAAATTTGTCTAAGTGTTGTAAAATTTTCAAATGTATAAACTCTTGTATGTGTTAACAAATATTGGGCATTGATTGTTATCAAATTCTATTAAGTTTTAACATCATATATACAAGTTTATCATATAACAACATTTTGAACAGAAACACCCACTGATCAATCCATTCATGCATAAACAAGTAAATTAATAAATGAGCTAACAAATTATATCATTGCAATGTCTATGTTTCTGTATGATCAATTCAGATGGCCCAACAAGCAAACATTCCACAAGAACCAGTTCCTGAACCAAAGCTCACATGGGAAGAAACTTTTCCTGATGATTACTCCAGAAAGATTGGAATGAACAACCTAAGGGTCAACTTCAACAAATTCACATGCAATGAATCCTCTTGCATTGTAGATGTGGATGCTTTAGTCTATCACCCGTACAAAATCCTGCTCACCAAATCAGCATCAGTAGCTTGCTTCTACATTCACAAGTTTTGGCATACAATTCAACTGGACCTTGGCGAAGAATTTTTCACGTGCATGCTTCATAAGAGACAAGTCACAGTGGACAAAGATACTCTTCGTGGCGTTCTTGGTTTACCCGAACTTGGTCCAGATGAACAGTACGACCCAGTTCCAAATGAAGAAGAGTTAATTGAATGGTTACGGGATGTTGGATACGATGAGTCAGACGAAGTGGTGACTAGACACTCAAAGGTCACCACAAGATATCTTCCGCAACCATGGAGAACCATGTACATCCTTATAGCCAAGTCCTTATCTGGCAGAGATACAGGTCACGAACACCCCAAACTCCAACATCTCAAACTATTCTGGGCTATAGCAAATGTCAAGAAGGTGGACTTTGCTAGCATTATCTGGGAAGATATAGTATGGCACATCCAACATAAGTATGCTAACATTCCATTTGTTCGCTTCACCAAGCTACTCATTGAAAGCTTCCTTCGTGAGTATGACGACATTCCTCAAAGACTGGATGATGAAGACAAGAACACATTCAGAAATGAGTCTACTCTCAAGCAGATTAAGAGACTTGATACTAGTACTCGTAAGCAAGGAAAGATACTTCTCGAATGTCTCTTGAATGATAAAGTAAAGAAATGCTCGAACTACAAGTACTATGTCCAAGCTCTCAAAGAAGAGAAAGTAGGGTTCTTGGACAAAGTCCCTCTACCTTCATTCATGCAGAAAAAGGGAAAGAAAGGTAGTAAGTCTGTCAGCTCCGAAAGCTCTCCAAATCTGCTAAAAAGCCTCATAAGAGATCTCTTAAGATCAGAATACCGGTCAAGAAACCAATCCCTGAACCAGTTCCTGAACCCACACCACCATCTTCTCCAAAACCATCCGACTCAGAAACCGAATCCAATAGTGGTCCAGTTTATAGGGAAGCTTATAACAAACAGGATGATAATCTTGACGATCTGGACATGACTCTAGAAGATTGGGACAAGAACATCTACGAATTTGTTGATGAAATTGAAAGAGAAACAACATTCATTCAAAGACCTTTAACTGAAGAGGATGCTAAGTTGGAAGAAGAACGTTTAAGGGGTGAAAAGAGGAAGGAACCAATGACTGCAGAACAAGAACAACAAGAAGAGGCTCAAACAAACCTTGGTCTATCTGTGGAAGAAGAAAATGAACGAACACTCAAGTTAGGTCTCCTCCACAGCAGAATCGACACCTTCCAAACTGATCAACCTCCGCCACCTCTGTTTACTCAAACAACCGAGGCTGGAGGATCTGGTAGTATTCCTGAAGCAGGCGGATCTAGCAGTATCCCTGAGTCCACTCCAGTTGATCAAACTCAGGAAACAGGTACCACTGCTGACATGATCGTCTACGAATCTCCAACTATATCACCTGAAGACGTGGAAATGCAAAATGCTTCAGAAAGGGGTGACGATGATGTGGAAGACCATATGGATACAGATATTCCACACCTTATGTCTTTGGAAGAGATGGAGGCAAGAGAAAAGGCTCAAGAGGAAGAGCTCAAAAGAAAACAAGAAGCTGAAGAGGCAAGGCTTAAGGCAATAGAACAAGCTAAACTGGAAGAAGCCATAAGAATGGAAGAAAGCAGGAAGGCTGAAGAAGCAGCTAAACTTGCCGAAGAACTAAGGCTTCAAGAAGAAACAAAGAAAAGAATAGAAGAAGAAGCCAAATTAGCAGAAGAATTAAGGCTAAAGGTAGAAGCTGACAAATTGACAAAAGAGCAGAGATTAAGGGATGAAGCTGCTAAAGTCATAGAAAAGAAAGAAGTGCCAAAGGATAAACCCGAATCACCTAAAGGAGATGATAAGGACACCACAACCAACATTGAATCTACAAAATCATCACCTCCAGCAACACAATCTACACATGACAAATCAATAAAGAAACCATCAGCTGCATCTAAGTTGATTCAGAGGCAGTAAAGAGAGTTTGTGAAAAGAAGAAAAACAAGTTAGAAACTCAAGTTGAATCACTAACATGTCAAGTTTCCGAGTTAACAAAGCAAATGACAACTATTCAGGAAATGAATGAAAAAGTTGACACCTTCTTAGCCAAATATGTACAAGAAGATATGGAAGCTACATTGGCTGCTTAGGCAAATCAGTACATGGAACAACACTTAGTAACTGAATTAAAAGAACTGCTGAAGCCAATGAAGGATGAACTTACAAAGATTGCTGAACAAGCTGTCAAGAAAGTGATTAGAACTACTTCTTTCACACTACGAGCTGACAAAACACCTCTACCACAGCAAGAAATGACAGTTAATGGATTAGAGGCTCAACTCTTCAACTTATTGGCAAGTAAGACCACCATGACACCAGAAGATATTAAGGTATGGGAAGCTTTACAAGCCAAAATGTCCAAAGAATCATGCAGCACTGAGGCCGATAAACTGAAACGTCAAAGAGATGATGAAGATAAAGATCCCAACTCTCAGGCTAAGAAGCAAAAGCAAGCCGAAGGACCTTCATCTCAACACAAACAACCGGTCATACCTCCAAAAACCACGACATCAACTCAACAACCTAAGGCATCAGGATCTGGTCCTAAAGCCCAAGATCACTTTGAGTACACCGGCGGAGAAGATTTCCCTCAGCCTGAAAAAATACCAGAACCTTCATCAACTAAGAAGAAAGAAAGGAAAAGAAAACACCATCAGCGCAAACCTGACACCTCTTCGCAAAGCACCGAACCTAAGAAACCCAAAAATATTCTCAAATGGTTGGACGAAGACAAAACGGCTGAGTACTCTTGGTTTGATGAAATGGTTAAAGCTCAACCACCTCTTGCAGAAAATCAATCACCACAAGATGGCCGAACAATGGAATATGCACAACTTCTGCAGAGGGACTACGGATTAAAGAAAATGAGCAAGAAAGAGCTGAGAAGGGTGAAAAATGCTGCATTCAACCTGTTGAAAGACCGCTCGGCCAACTCTGTTGAACTCGAGTATCACCTAGAAAACATTGCCCGAGCAATGTCTAACGACATCGACTGGCTAAATCCTGAGTCCAACATTGATTTCTACTCAAAGAACAAAGGGCCTTACTACACCGACTGGACCAAACCTCTACCCTTGGTTGGAAAGCCTAATGAGGAGAAAATCCCCTACAAATTCTTCTTCAATAATGACTTGGAATTTCTACAACACGGTAGCAAGATAGAAACGAAGTACGCCCACATCACTTACCTTCTCAATCCCTGTAGCAAGATACCTCAACAACGCCATCGAAGAAGAAGCCTCCGACTTATTCATCGACAAAGTTGTTGCCTATGACCGTAACGCACTCTATGGAATACACCATTGGCCAGAAAACCGGGCACAATATTATCGAAGCAGCAGACTTAATCAGACTATGGGTAATGTGACGAGTGAGTTAAAGATTGTCTCCATTCAGTTTATTTCTATAGTCACTCACTTTGGGTACTCCTTTCTCAACAAAATCGTGCTCAAAAGACTTGATGAACAAGAGTACGTGATTTTCGTGTCAGACTTTCCACGATTGCTCCTTAATGACATAGAAGATATGTATCTGCTCAAAGTCCAAGGAAAGCTTAGCAACCTACCTAAGGATATACAACTTGCCTTCATCACAACTCTACTCATTTTCATACGACACATGGTCATCAAAGAGCGAGTAGAAGATCTTCAACTGGAAGTGGAAAGTTACCAAAAGAAGCTGAATCTCACAAAACCTAACCTTTACAACATCCCCAACCTTCAACACGAATCTCAATACACCTTGATCAAGCATCCGGCATTTGGGTTTACCTACCGCAGTGTCAACCGACGCAACTGCTTCATGGCTTATGATGAAATCCACAAGTTCTGTGATGAAACACTTAAGTTCGTCAGAGATGGAATCAAAAGCCGATTAGATGATGTTGCACTGTACAAATCCAAAAGGTGGAATACCGATGAGGCCAGACAAGCTCGCAGATTCATCACAAGGATTGAGAACCGGTTAAAGCGTATGGATCAGATTAGGAGATTGGAAAGCTATGTGGGAGGCAGACCATGATTTCCAGTGTTGACGTTTCAGAGACCTGAATGGTAGAAGTTTGTAAGATCTTGATTTGATTTGTCAATACTTTTATTCATGATGGTTTGTGCACACATTACAGTGTACAACCCGAACTTGTAAAGAAAGGACCCTGAGGTACGCATCAGTGCCTCAATCCTAATATAAGGAGCGAAGGCTTCTTACTTTTGAGTAGAATTAATCAAATATTTTATGATTTTCATAATTCTGCTCAAAAGGACAAGTATTTCACCTCAATAAGACCTAATCACTTGTTGAGGGGGAGCACTTGTCAAACAAAACTACTTTGTACTAAATCAAAAAGTTCTTGGTGAATCTCCCCATAAGACTCAAAAAGGCATATTTTAATCTAAAAGATTATCAAAAACATCATTTTATATGCTATTTTTGAGGGGGAGAAAATGGAAAAGTGATTAAAATATAAGTGGTCAAAAAGCTAAAAGTTGTATCTTGTGCGAGCTAGACTCAGAATTAACCCAGGAATTGACGAAACAATAAAAGTTAGTAATCTCGAAAAGACTTATCCTCTACGGGTAATAACATCAAGTTAGTTACTAGAGCTAGTTTTCACCTAAAAGCTGACAATGGAACTCTTTAACTAGCCACGTAAGCATGTCTCGAAAAGGATTTGTCTTAGTAGAAATGTACCGTCTCAAGAAACTTTCTGTGGACTTGACCAGGCCGGGTAATAATTTCAAGCTAGTATTTCTAGTGATTTAAGCGTGTCTCGAATCGGTCTTGTTCACTGAAAGTGGTTCAATTCAAAAAGTGCTTGCTCCACCCGCATGTGCAAATTTCTTAAATACTTATGAGCACATGTGAAGGGGGAGCCCTTCATTAGTAAACACAAAACTCTCAAAGTGTTAAACAAAATATTTGATAATCTCAAACACTTTGAGAGATTTTCAAAGGTTTCTTGGCAACTGTCGGTTAATCAAGGAGTTATAAGGTGATTAAGATAGGAAAAACTGTCCTATGATCCGCCAGAGCCGGAGGGATCTACCCAAGGACATCACCCATAGTTAGTATTAGAAGTCCTTAGGTATGATACGAAAAAAGGAGAAAAGAATGAAAGGGAAAGAAGGAGTTGAAGAATTAAAAAGAAAAGGGTGAAAAGAAATAGCCCTACATATGTTCAACCTTAGGGCAGAGACCGGGTTCAACTCGTATGCTACTGGTTGTTGCTAAGGCAACACCGGTATTGAAGATAAAGTCGTCATGGACCCAGTGACGCAATGCACTAAACATTCTTAACCACTCAAGTTCTCTTAAAAGAGCTTGTTTCATTCTCACGGGGAACCAGTGTAATCTATCAACTTATCTCTTAGAGATGGTTGATATTGAAGCAGGAGACCCCTCCCTAGTCTCCGCATAGGAAACCTTAGTGTGCACTTATAGAGTCTAGAGCCATGAGATACATCAAAGATCTCTTAGGAACACTTAGTATTTCTACAACTGGTGTTCTACATCAATGGACACCAGCTGTAAATTATCGAGTCCTTCGCAGATCTTAGCAATCTGCCGAGAACGTTTATGAGAGAATATACTTAAGGATTTCTCAATGATTGAACGGAAATTCCTGCCAGGGTCAACATCAAACAGCCCTGACAGCAGGTCACTTCGGTAACCCCACAAGGGTTACGCTTAGTGTTCGCGGTGTTTCCATAGCGGTCCACAGTCGTGGAGTAATCCCCAGCGACTCACCCAATCATTGAGCTACTTAGTAGGTCTCGTAAGCTCCTTCGGGAGTATCTGACATGGGAACGGCCTTGATAAGGATTAGAAGGAGTCTTCACACTATGCTGTTGACAAGCTCTAATTCCTTATCTGTAAGTACCGGTTGATTATTGCTAACTCTTTACCTGCAGGTACAAATCACCTCCATGATGGTAGATTCCAGCATGCTCATGCATACATCTTGAAGTCAATGAAAGCTCCCCCAAAGATCTAAGCACCACAAAGTTCAAAGACAGATTCTACAACAATAAGAAGAATCTACAAAGTTTAAAGACTAAGATCAATATGAATGATAAGGAACTTCGTGCACTTGAAAGACAAAGTCCAAAGATGTATGAGCATGTTGGAATGACGAACAACCACCACAGACACAGGAGTGACGAACGGCAGACTACTTCATAACACAATCACTACATCATCACCAAAGAACAAAGACTTAGAGCAAAGTACATTCATTTTACCACATTTTTGAAGACGTCAAAAGTTATCCATGTCAAAAGTCAAAGACAAAGATGAAGACGTCCAGCAACCGTGATGACCGACTCTTAGGGGGAGATTGGTATGAACATACTTTAGTATTTAGTCAAGTCTCGGTCATTACATTTTGTATTTAGTTGCTCTAGTAATATTTATGTTTATGTTTTAGTAAATGGGCAACATGTAAAAGCCCGTAAGGCTTACAAGCCCACGAATTAGATGTATGAGGGAGGAAGGGAGTGTTTCCCTACTCCTCCCCTATATATACTAAGCTTATGTTATCATAACACTTGTTGGTTATTTTGATATATTAATGAAACTCTTGCTTTTATAATTCTCTCATATCTTGTAATCAACCAATCCTTATATCTATCTCATTCTTTACTTGTGTGATATCAATATGGGCACCTAACAGTTATCACAATAGATATACTACCAATCAACAATAGTTTAACTGTTATATCACATGTGTTACACTACCAGTCAATATTGTTTTCAAATACCGCGGTAAAACCTTTTGACACATGCACAATCTATCCATTAAACATAAAAATCCACCACAAATCAAACAGAAGCATCACAACATATCTTTTGTTCTATTAAACCTAACTTTTAATCTCTCATATTATCACATACATCATCACAAATTATCGAAAATTAACTAGTAAAACACACTAATAATGATTCTATAATAGTAAAAACTAAAGTATTTGTTGTTTTAGATGTCGATTGTTTCATTTTCTGTGTACTTTATGTGATTTGCACGGTTAAGTCAAATACAAATATCACTAGTGATAATACACATATACAGTTCAACTTCAAATACGTGATACACACGTATGATACTTTTCACTCACACATTTCATCAAACACTTGGTGTGCATCCATGTATACAAAGCTTTTTACTCAGAAACTCAATCAAATGTAAACACTAAAAAACACAACCAATAAAACAACTAAATAATTAGTCGGAAGCATCATACCTTCATCCCGAGATTCAGTAGGTTCATTTTGAACCAGTTTTTTTTTGTGGATCTGCTCGTGCACTCGATGATTCTTCCATTTTTGTGTTTTATTGATTGTTTGAACGGTTAAAATGCGGCTATTTTTATTTGTTATGATAGTTTTGGATGGTGGTTAGAGAGAGAAAGTGGATTTTTTGTGATATCGAATGTGTGGAAAGTGAGAGGTAGGGGGTGGGGTTGGTGAGGTAAGTTTGGTGAGTTGACAAAAATGGTCCCTCCGTGTTTTCTATTCTTAAAAACTGTTTTTTGATCCGACGGTCACGATCCGTCCCTTGGTATGTGGCAGTTTTTGAGTCCTCAAAATAAAGCGCCTCTACAACAAGTAACACTGACATTAAGCAAACTATCTTAACAGTCCGTCATAGTTTTATTTGTGTTGTGTTAGAAGAATTAATGAGCCAAAAGCCTAAAACAATATAAGTTAAGTTCATATTAACTTATTAGTGTTTCCAGTTTAGTTGAATTTAGCTGAAACCAAATAGGGGAACGGTTTGATTTAGCTTAGTTTAGTTCATGACTCTAAACGAAACCAAATTTCATATGTTAGTAACCAAATTTGGTTTCCAAAGAAGATACGAGTTATATAAAGATGTATGACGACGTATCATGTCATAAAGAGTCTACCATTAACGCTGTTAATATCGAGATCTTATTATGGATTATTTTTGTTTTTGCAAGGTCAGAATAATAACATCGGATCGAGATCAAAATATCCCACTTAAATGTTTAAAAGTCTTATTTGTCGAGTAATTTGAATTCAAAACTGATTTATAACAGTGAGAAAAAAAAAAGTTCTGAAAGTTATATTAACTAGCAATGTACCCGCATGTTGTGGCGGCGGTACCATGCAATACGAATCACGACGAATAATTGTTCAATTTTATATTTTCCATTACAATATCTTTATGGCTAACAAGAATTTTATGTTTGAGTAACTTTAAGAAATATCAAACGAATTCGTATAAAAGTGTGAAGTGCTCACATGATGTTGCAGCAATGCAAATGTGGTAGTCGGTAATATTATTGAGGCATAAAGTCAAAGTATGTCTAGAGTAGGTAAAATACAATGTGATTTAGCTACATTAATGAGAAATGATAAAACCACAAAAGAACTTTCTCTACATTAATATGGTATAAAAATCTACATATCATAATCATTAAATGTGATATTTTGTTTTTAAAACTCTATTCCTTAGCTTTTACATGTATATTAGTCACATTATTTTCATAGTTTTTCCGTTGAAAACATAAAACTTATGTTTTTTATATTAAAATGATGAAACTTTATATATTACAGATGATATAGCTTAAGTTAAAAATTGAGAAGTTTTGAATTTTTCGTTGAAGGCCCAATATCTCAAGTAAATACATACACAACCAAAAATAACTTTGATTTAAAAAAAAAACACTAAACCTAATCATTATCCCCACAATTATCAATGCCACAACTAACCACAACATATATCATCCTATAACCACCACTTCATTCTTGAACCCTATAACCAACGAAAGTCACTCACTACACAAAAACATACTACATGTAGTTATTTCGATCCAAATATTTTATATCCCAGGTCAATATATTTTAGATTTTTTTGCCAGTGAAATTATTTGTTGTCATCTACAATCTTAAGGGTTTTAAATTTTGATGTTGTTTGCTAGATGGATCTTCAATACATGTTGATATAATATATTTTCTAGTTAATATGCAATTTTTCCTATTTTGTTTAGCTTAGCATGACAAACTATATATATACGCTTTGTAAGAAGGTGTATGTATTATACCGTCAATTTGTATTTAAACAAAGTAAGAAGGTGTATGTATTATACAGTCAATCTGTATTTAAACAAAGTGAATGTGTTGAACTGTTTTTTTTTTATGTGTTCTCTTAAATTGTACAACAAGCAATAATATGTGTACTACTTAAAATATGTTCTTTTTTATCTTAAAATTTTTTTGGAGTGATGAAATTAAAGTTTTTGCATAGCTTGTACTATTTATTTTAATTACTTGTATTTATCAATGAAAGGGAGTTTTTAGCATGTACATTAATTATACATCAATTAAATTGTAAACATTGCATTAATACAGCTTAATTTTTCAAATTTTGGTTGTTTAGTGCATTTAATGGATGAAAAGTGATTCCTCCATTTTATATAGT
Organism: Artemisia argyi; assembly: GCA_030686995.1. Lineage (NCBI taxonomy): Eukaryota > Viridiplantae > Streptophyta > Magnoliopsida > Asterales > Asteraceae > Artemisia > Artemisia argyi. The sequence continues at coordinate 181,149,353 of CM060701.1, read as the reverse complement.
GTAGATATGTAAATGCAATTAAAATACTAAAATATCTAATCGGTAATTAAGGACGATGGATCTTTTAATCTAAAATTCTATATATGTTACTCTTGTAAAACATTTATAATAATCCACGCTTGCTTTATTGTTTTACTTTAACAAAAATCATTCATTATAGTTTATTAGTTAGTTAATTTAAGAAAAATAGAATCAAACCGGATCTAGATCTTACGATGTTTTGGTAAGATCGAGATCCTACTTAAGATCATACGAATGATCAACTCGTTTTTGCTTAAACGGATTATAAAATCGAAAGATCTTAAAAGCTAAATCGAGATCTGTTTTTCTTTACCTTATTACTACCAGATTTTAATATTTAATTAGATATTTGTTTTAAAGTGCCACAAGTTAGTTACATGTGCATACACTTCGGCTTTTCTTGTTCCCCTTCTAGGTAATTGATTATAACAAGTACAAAAGTTATTTTAATCAATTCATGTCTAAATAATGTAAGTTTCAAAAAAATAATGATAATAATAATAATAATGTAAGTTTAAATTTCAACAAGATATATAAACAAGTAAGTACAAAAAGTTTTTTAACGTTTAAATTTTTATTAGAAGTGAATCCAAGAATTTACTCAAAATTGTTTTGTGGAACAACAATCTATGTTGAATGACAATGTGTGGTAATCTTCTCACTAAACTTAAACAAAAACGTGAGTTGATGTTTAAGCAAGAACTATGATTAACCAACTGAAGTTTATCACAGACTTAGTTCTATTTGGAGGAATAAATGTTCTCTTGAAAGTGTATCACTTTAATTGCAAGAGATGAACATTTACTCATTTACAACATTCTTATTTATAGGCGATGATCAAGGTGGATACCACGTGGGCTAATAGCAACGTGTCAACCTTTTAACTGTGTAGTACACTTATATTAAATGTTTCTAATCCTAGGACATGTCAAACCACGCTTTAAGGAACAATGTTGACAACTATTTGTACATTTTTACCAAGTATATTACTAACTTTTTGATAAGTTCTTTACACTTATCTTCTCAAGAAAGTTCTCGCTCATATTCATTTTTGACTTAGATATTCTTCTAAACTATTTATGTTCAGAATGTCTTGATTGTTGAGAAAATCTTCAGAGTTATTATATTATATATATATACTAATAGGCGGAAAGTGGGCTGTTAACAGTACAGTAGCCCAAAAAAAGTAATTACAAGTGTATTAAGGTGATGCATGTGGCTGCCAATGAGCGAGTACAAAAAACTCCTGTACAAAGTACAGACGTTGCAAAAAAGTGGTGGACACAAGTACAACGGGAACTGTTCATCCGTCCCGTTATACTACTGTTTGAACCACTGTTCACTTGCTAATTATTCCGTTAAGGCAACTGTTGACCCCTGTAATGGAGCTGTAATCCTTTTAACCTCCTGACTCTTATCTTCTTTTGGTGCATAAAAAATGTATTATTCATCCACACTTGCAATCACCAGAAACTTCCAACAATACTTTTGCCTTTGTCTCATCCACCACACATCAACTACCAACAAGAAACAAAAACATAGGAATCTTTGTGTTGCACAGGTATATGGATACCGTCTTTTGTTTTATAAGATTTCTGTACATGTATTTAACCTGATATGCCTTTTTTCCCTCTCTTTTTTTGCCCTTTGAACTTTGATTCATGCAGATACTACATCACAAACAAGTCAAGTTGCTATGCATTTGTACCTACAGGTAACAATTAGCTTATTAAAAAATCAAATGCTACATCATAAGATTCCTGTTTTTTAAGTTTTACTTGCTATTATCATTAACATCTATTACTTACTAATTTCTTTTAATATGCTTATATCCACAAAACCTTCTGCTCTATGCTATTTTACACATATACATTTGTTACATATGCTATTATACAGATTGCATGCTTCATATCTATGCTATGCTTCATATAATCTTTTATACATAACTGTAATAATGCCTAGGAGGTTATTAAGAACTGATTTGACGGACTTTACTACCAACTATATGTCCAATGTTACTGGTATTAATGGATTAGAAAGACATCCATTTATTGAAAGTCAAAATAGCTTAAGAGTTAATGGAAGTACAGTACCTTACAATAGAAGTAGGAATGTGGTATCGCATTTGTCAGCAAACACTTCGCAAAACCAAAATGTCAGTCCAGCAACTCCCTTAAAGCAATGTAAGAGGTTGGTGCTACCCGGCAGGCACAAAGGGTTGGTGCTATTATAACAAGCATCAATACAGCAAGGGGTTGGTGCTACCCGGCATGCACAAGGTGTACCCTTAAAGCCGACAATAATAGCGGTATCTTTGAATGCAGGGTACATGGGCCACTAGAATATCCTTCATACAGGTAATTTTGTATTCTTACATAATATTCTTATAACACTAAATATTATGATACATGTGTAATCCATATGCGCAGATATAATTTCAAAGCCTACGTAGACGATACTACAGCGACAGCAATGATGACATTTTTTTCACCTAAAGCAGGCGATATTGTCGGCCTTGACTGTAATTCATTGCTCACTTCCCTGGACGACCCAAGTCCCAAGGATATTCCTAAAAAAATACAAGAAATCGTCGGGAAACCACACATCTTTCAGTTTCATTACAACACTTCATCAAAACAAGGCCCGCCAGATTTCATTTTCAACAAGTTATTGGACAAAGAAGACACACCAAAACAGATCGAAGATGCACCATCAGGTCAGAAAGTGACAACATTACCAGTAAGTTAACCATGACAAATAAACTATATGTAACTTCTAAAATAACGACTGCTAATTTTTTTTGCAGCATCAACAGTACCACAGAAAGGGCAAAAAACTGTTGAGACAAACATACCCGAGCAACAACAAGTGTTTCCCGCAATTGAATACGTTTCAGCTCCAACACCACCTTCTGATAAACAAGCAGCACCAGCAACTACAATCCAACAACAACCTGCAAAAGGTAATAAAGTTTAAGTATTTAAAAAGAATATGATTAAACAGCCAACATAATGCAAAATCATGCTCTACGCTTCTTAACTACTGCAGCATTGGCATCACCACCACTGCCGTGCACTGGTATGCAAACAATGTCAAGGCCAGACATGTTACAAGTCTCGCCTACCTATGTTCCAGAAACACTAGAAGCAGAAACTGTGGAACTATTTGAAGAGAAACAACCGCAAGAGCAAAAATATCCAGGTAACAAAATTGGTTATCTAAAAACTTTAACGCCAGCTTATTGCATAAACAAGTTCTTACAGACATTCAAGGTTCAAAACTATACTTAACAGATGCATATTCTTAACACGCAGCCACAAACACAAAATAATTATAATTTCATTGTTTTTTCACAGCGACTGTAACACCGCCACAGAGCATGGTCTGACTACAACATCATCCAAAACATCAATCTCATCAACCGGTAAATCAACAGCCACAAAGCGAGCAAATACCATATACTCTTATGCTACCACAACAAAACAATGCACTAAAACAATGTACACCAAATTAAAGCTACTCACTTATTTTCAACATTCAGTGCTACCACTATGCTAACAACAACCCATATTCACCAAGACAAATCAAATCAAATAAAAAAAAAATAAAAAAAATAAAAAATAAAAAATAAAAAAATTAAACATTACAATACACAAATACTACATCATTTGATTCATAAGAACACTACCTTCCACGATCATCAACATACACTACTGTTTACTTCATAACTACATAAACAACAGACCAGTTCTAAGTGCACTCATACTCCTAACCAACTAAAAGATGCACCATCTGCTACTTAAACGATCCTAATACAGCTACAAATAAGCTTAATAGTTTTACCCAAAAGATTAACACAAACTGCCATTAAAATTTAAAACATTATATAAAAGAAAAGGACTAACATCAGCAACCTTATTTCATTATCTTAATCTTCTTGACCATCTTTGCTTTCTCAGTAGCACGCAAACTGGCCACATGACTCATCTGAATCAACCTTGCGATCTCACCCAAATCATCTTCCTCTGCCGCCCTCAAAACAGCCAGAGGCTCATCCACAATAGGATCAAACCCATAATTCTCCAACTCAGCAATAATCCCACGCCTCTCATCAACCCTAACTTCCAGCTCTTCAACCCTTCGATTATAATCCTTTTCGTCACAGTTATAAGCCTCCTTTTCTCTGCGAAAAATTTCCTGAAGGATTTTATCAATACGCCTGTTCCCAATTTTTTTTTAGCAATCTTTTGACACTTTGGAAATCTAGGGGCCATGGAATTTTAGTGGAAACGATTGTCGGAATAATGAAATACAGACAACAAAGATAAATAAGCTGAGCTACTTTAGCGTGGTGAATGAATAAACTTTCCCAATAAACTACGGAGTAAAATCTAACACATCAAAAATTAATGAGCCCAATAAATGTACATTAAATGAGCCCACAACCCACACAAAAAAGACCTTGCCAAAAAGATAAGAAAAACAAATTGCTAAACTTATTACAAATAAAATTTACATACATTAATTTCTTTTTTACACAAATAACATATAAATTTTCATGCAAAATTGTAGCTTTGGTTACCCTTTTTTTTTTAAAATACAATGTTCTTATACAATTATAAACATCGATAAACGCAGAAGCCATACAAATAAAAAAAAATGCCCACGTAAAGCAAAATATATTATACAACAAACATTACAAACGGACAAACATAAACCATACAAATACATCCTTGCAAAACGCACCCGCAGCATCGCGCGGGTTACCCTGCTCGTATATATCTAAACATGAGAATCCCTGTTTTACAAAATTCGCTTTTCTATTGGCTGTTTCCCTATAATTCACCGTGCGAACCACTGTTCATCCATTCCCATCCGTTACGTGCACTGTTCCCGTTCCGTTTTTCCCCTTTATATTTCCCCCAATTCTAGACCCTTCCTTCCCAACATCCAGATTCATTCATAATCAAAAAACACAAACACACAGATAAACCACATTCAAAACCGACCCAAAACATACAATCTTCCACATCCTTTGACCGCAAATCAGAATGAAGACTGATGATTTTTTAATTATTATACGATTTTCAATACTTCCATAAAAATCTTAGATGAAAAGATTCCATCATCTCCCAAATATTTCTGCATCAAATCACAGTATAAAGTTTTGTGGTTTGGGGTTTATTCTAAAGTTTTAGGCTTTTATGGTTAGTGAACAACTTTTTTTTTTGGTGCGCCGCAATTTTTGGGAAGGGTTTATAGGTGCCTACAAATTTTGAAAAGGGTCTGTGGTTAGAAGAAGCAGGAGATGGAGAAGATGAACGAGATGAAGTTTTTTACATTGGCACGAGGGTTATTTTGATGGATGAGGAAGAGAATAATGATTATCATAAAGGTAATTTTTTTTACTGTAATTTTTTTTGGTTACTTTGCTACTGTTTTAGGATCACTAAACAATATCTTGCTACTTTCTTCTGTTGTGGTTTTCGTTACTTAATAGTTATGAGGTAAAAAAAGTATGTAATTTAATGTTTGTGTCATAAGCTGTTTTTTGTAAACCAATTTCAAATAAGCTGCTTTTAAAAGAGTTTTTAAGTGGGTGTTTTTTTGGTGAATTTGATGATGTTTTGTCACTTTTGTAGACTCACTTGACGAAATGGGAGTTCAGAGGATGTACTCAGGTTGTTCCAATCGCGGTTGATCAGGTTATTGTTTTTTATTTTTTTAAAGTTGGTGCTTAACTTAGTTATTTGTTGATGTCTTCTTATAATTGACCACTTATAAGCTACATAAGTTTCAAAATAAACCAGTTAAATGATCTTATGAAACATAAGCCGAAAACACAAAAGCCCAAAAACAAGGTTACAAACTTACAAACACCCCTAACAATGTCATATTTAGAAGCCTCTTTTGGATTAAGGAAATTGTGAATGTCCATAATTCTATGATGCAAGAGTTTGATTATGCTTGGATCAGTTGTACGTCAAGTAGGTTGTATGATTTGCCAACTAGAAATATGTTCATTGTGCATAGGAAAGAATTTTTCTGTAAATTTGAATTACGACATAACTGTTTCCCTCCGTTATACGAATTTTGATTACGCTGATTCAATTTACTATTGTCATTTATAACAAACTGCATCAATCTCATTATAACAAAATTAGGTATTGTTATCATATTTAGCAACAACTTTTCTTTCTAAGATGGCTCAAGATTATGACAGCAATGTGAATCTCTTAGGTGAGGAGACTAAGGAGGAAAAGAAAGCTTCTAAAGAATGTGCAGCAACGAACTCATCTGGAAAGAAAAGAAGCATGTAAGTTCAGTTTCATGTTGTTATCGCTGTAAATCTATAGAAGTAATTCTTCTGTACAATAGAAACAAGTAGGGAAAACACTTAAAAACTGATTTCATCTCTTTCTTCCACAGATCCACGAATCCAGAAACTACTAAGAACCATAAGAATGGCTTATGATGATGATAATTGCTTCACTGCACTCTAGAAGGTACGTTTTCTCTTGCTTTTTATATTTTTAATTTCTGTTGTTATTTATTTTAAGGTACAACATCAGTTACAATATGGGGTGGGTAAGCAGAGGGTTCAAAATAGGTCAGGGTGGGTTTAGTTAATAAGGGGTGTTTGGGATTGCTTATTTTCTGCATTTGGTAAAGTAATGATGCGACATGTGTGTTCCTATGAGTTTGGTGCTTATTTTGTGTATTTATGATCTGTTTTATTTTGGTGCATATATGATTGGTATGTTGTCCCGAGAGATGCGCCTCTACCGTTTGAGGATATTATGAGACCTCATGTGTATGCTGGTAAGCCTAATTCTCTTGGGTTGAAGCGTTTGCTTAAGTTTACTTGGCAAACGTGTTTACATATAACCAGTGGTAATGAGAATGTGGTATTTATCTCAAAGAACCGCTTATACACTTACAATATTTGAATCTTATTGTTGTGGCCCTAAATTTGATAACAGAAACTGCAAAACATAATTACAGATTGCTATGTACAGCAATTGACCTGTAAAGTCATACAATTCATGAAAATGATATGATTATGAATCTGCCATGAAAATAAATAGAAATGATATGTGGTAGATATACTTATTAGATGCACAAGTGTAGTAAACATCTAATTCTAAACTTGACTAATACGCAAATTTGATCCCTTACCTTTTGGCAGAGCATGACACACATGATATCAGATGATGGAGGGTTTGCAACCATTTTATCCAAGAGGCTGTTAAGCTCATGTGTGATGATGTCCAGAGACCAGCATTCAAGATAAAGCCAAAATATTATCCAAGTGGGGGTTGAAATGGGTGGGTTTGGTGGCTGAAATCGGACTGCGTAAATGCTTTTCTTGAAGAGTATTCAAGGTAAGGATTCCTATGACTTAAAATCATTTATACTTTCTAAATTATTTTAAATTTATTGCTTCTGATGAGTGGATAAAAGGCGTAAGGAAAATGATGATGGCCTTCACAACTGAGCAGAGAAAACCTGATGCAGCAACAGGTATTACTCTTTGCTTATATATGCTGTGTTTAATGATTTAGATTGTTTATTCGATAACAGGTATTACTTTCTCTAAAATTAAGAGTATGCAAATTGATTTTAAGATGGTGGTTTAACTTTTGAGATGTGCAGAATCAATGAATTTGGAATTTTCTACTTAGTGGTCCGGGATCCGCTGGTGTCAATGTTGTAACTAGGCAAAAAAAAAAAAAAAAAAAAAAAAAATTGTTGGCCGTTCGCAGAGATAACGAGCTACTGGTACTTTATTGAGACACAACATGACTGAACATGTGGGATCCATCTGACCTGAAAACTGAAGGTGATTAACATTCTTTCTTTTCCTTATTTATATTTGGTTTTGTCCGCTGGTGTCAATGTTGTAAATAGGCAAAAGTTTGTTGTTGGCCGTTCGCAGAGAAAACGACCTACTGGTACTTTATTGAGACACGACATGACTGAACATGTGGGATCAATCTGAGATGAAAACTGAAGGTGAATAACATTCTTTCTTTTCCTTATTTATATTAGGTTTTGTCCACCAATAAAGTCCCAAAATGTTTTACCTGTTCTTAGATATGTAATAACGTTATAGTCTTTGGTCTTGCAGGTAAGAGATGTGAGAGACTTTTCAGACTCAACATGAACCTTTCTTCATGTTAAAATTCCGTGTGAAGATATTCTGAACAGCCGCGATGGTGCATGGCTACTTTTGTATACTGCCGAGGAGAATGGCATGGTGGTTGTCTATCCATGGGAGTAAGTCCTAAAATGAGTGTTTATATAATATGCGGTCTGTCAACTAAAAAGTAATGTCAAAATAAATGGAGTTGCTCAAACCAGTTAGTAGCACTCTTGGATTAAAAATAACTGCCTGCTTTTTTTAGTTTGGTTTAGGTTTGATTCAAAACGGTCATTATTGTGTTGGCAGGACATTTGAACACCCTAATGAGCATTATTGTGTTGTGAAGAACACATATGGAAAATCATGGTGCGATTCCGATAAATCAAGAGTTGCGTTTGAGGTATTTGAGTATCTTTTGTTTACCATTCAAAAGGAAAAGGATGGGAGGGAAAAAGAGGAGGGGAAGAAGGAGGAAAGGAAAAACAAAAATAGTGCTTCAAGGAAGAGAGAAAGAAAGTGGAAGAGAAACCCGAGGGTAGGGAGGATGGTGGCGAACCTGTTGGGGGCATGTGTTGTAAGACTGGAATGGAAGAGAAATCGAAGGGTGTGGACAATGGTGGTGGTGATGTTGGGAGTAAGAGTACTAAGAAGAGACCACAAGAGAAATCCGACTATTGCTGCATCTATCTATTCTTAAATTTAAAGGTACAGTCTTTTTTCTAATCAATATATTAAAGATTTAATTTTTTTTTCATTAACATGTGTGTTTTCTATTAATTTTGACATACTGCTTACAATTTGCTTACTGCGCTTTGAATAAGTTTTCCTTTTGATAGGAGTGGTTGTCATGTCGATTGTATAGTTAGGATTTTTATGAACGTATATGATTAGGTTAGCGTGTAGGTTTTAAGGTAATATATGGGTTTTTTGGTCATTCTATCACATGAGTCATGTTGCTTGGCACCGATTCATGATCTTTGTATAATAGATATGGTTGTTTCATGGAAATTATAGGTTTCTTTATTTGTCGTAGTAGATAAAACATTTTATTCGTCATTTGTGTTGACTATGTACCTGATAACATGTACTGAGTTCTTATACATGTCGTTCATCCACATTTAATATGGTAGTTTCCAAATGCAACGCCAAACGCCTCTAAAATGTGAAATGCAAGTTTGTCTTTTTGGTTGTTGTGTCGAGTCAACTTAGGCTGTTATTTTAGAATTTTAATGAGTTTGTGCTGCAATTTAGGGTATGTTTACCTTCTGGATTCCTCACTTATTCCTTTAATTTCGATCAGATGGAGGTTCTACCGGTGCCATTGGACCAACCGACTCTATGTCAACAATGCCTGCAACTTTCGCCAGCTTCTTCACCAATGCTACTACGTCCATGTCTCCAACTACTGTTACCCTCTTACCTTTAAAGTCTGTTGCTATTGACTACACTCATGTACACACTTCATAGTGTGAATCATCCAATTTGGACTTCATGTTGAGATTTCCAGTAATTAAATAAATAACTTTGGAATTCATGTGAGTTGCCATAATATTTCCAGACGCACCTTTATGGTCTTTTTGCTTCATTTTATCATCAATTATGCTACAAGTTGCAATTTTATAACTCAGTTGTTATAGTTTAACATTTGAATTTTTTTTTTTTTTTTTTAATTTGCAATTTTGTGCTGTATGGTTGTTGTATCATCCAATTTGGATGCCATTTTGAACTTGAGGTTTAGTAGACATAATTTCATTGGAACACTGTCAAATTTGTATACAACATTGGAACAGTGTCATACAGGTTATACGATAAACGTTATACAGATTTAACTTCAAAATGTGTACAACTATTACCGGACAAATTGAGTTGTCGTGATGAGACCTTTCTTAGTGGAGGATCGGAATAAACGGGAAGCAAATACAACCTTTATACGATAAATGTTATAAACCGACAAACATAAAATATAAACACAAACTCACCCGCCGCAACGCGCGGGCTTCCCCGCTCGTTATCATCATTTACCAACTCTATCATCTTTTTCTTAGTTATGAACATCACTCATGTTGTCTTTTCCTTAGACTCTAATAAAGTAACTCCCAATACCGTCTTCCACGGGTTATGGGTCCCAATACCGTCTTCCACGGTGTATGGGGGAGGTTGAGACGTAGACAGCCTTACCCTTACCTAAGGTAGAGAGGCTGCTTCCGGTTCTACCAAAGGTAGAAAAGGACCTTCGGCCTTGCAAGGGGTAAGGATCGAACCCTTGACCTCTGTCTCCAGAGGCAAGGGTGTTAACCACTTGATCCAACCTTGCTCTAATGAACTCTGAATATGGCCCCCTTCTTTCCATTCAAAGTCATTGTTTACACTTAACTTATTTTATATTCAAATTCTAGACAAAGATCATTGTACATTGAATTGGCCCAAGAAAGTCACATCATGTTATAGTTATTTACTTGATATATAAATTGTATACCGTAGATCTCAAATTCTCATGAGATAATGTTATGTGTTAGGGGGTCTTGTATTATTACTCTTCTTGAATATTTTCTGGAAATTTTAGGATCAGTACATAGTAAAGGTCTTCTTTCTATATGATACATGTAAGACTGCATGACTGAAGTTCTTTAATTTGTTTCTGCTTATTGCACATAAGTTTACATGAATACTTATAAGACTGTGTATATGCTTCTAGAATGCGTATGTATAAATATAAGATAGAAATTAAACTCTTCAGCCGCCATTGAAACCTGGTGGACACTTTATCTCTATCATCTTGATCCAAATACCATTTATAACACCAAAATTCAATGAATTAGACATGCTTATGCCATAAACACATATAAATAACACATTGCTTTCGAGTGTAATCCTAGTGTCTTGAACTGTGGACTTCTTTTTGCATACTAAATGAGCACCAACTCCACTTGAAAACTTCAACCCAGTTTCAAACCCCTAAAAGTGGGCGCTTTGATGTTGACTAGCTCCAAACTCTTTAGTAGTGGCACACCCACTGGACTAAAAACATCTATTTAAACTCATATTGTTTCGTATTATCTAACAAGTTCTGATTAAGCCATTACAGATATGCAACGACTTACTAGTGTGTTATTTTGCTTCTTGGTTTTTGGACCCTTTGTGAATGGTCAACTTGATTACAAGTTCTATGACTCCACTTGTCCTAACTTGACAAAGATCGTTAGGTTTGGTATCTGGTCTGCTATGGCTAATGATACCAGGATTGCTGCATCTCTTCTTCGCTTGCATTTTCATGACTGTATCTCTAATGTAATCATGTTTTCGTGTTGTTTTTACTAAGTGTTTTTTTCTTAGGTTTCCATTAGACTGAATAACGGTTTTGGTGTTTAGGGGTGTGAAGGGTCGGTGTTACTTGATGAGACAAGTGATTTCAGTAGTGAGAAGGATGCGAATCCTAATCGAAATTCAGCAAGAGGGTTTGAGCTTATTGACACTATAAAGGCGAACGTGGAGAAAGCTTGTCCTAAAACAGTTTCGTGCACTGATATATTGACACTTGCTGCTAGAGAAGCTGTGTTCCTCGTAAGTTGGTTATTATACTTTCACATATTTCCAAATACGGTATAAATCTTTTAGTACTATCACTGATTACCATTTCCAGTTGTTAACACACCATAGTACGTGTCTCTAAAACTTGACATCTTTACGTCACAAGATACATCATTGAGATGCTGACGACTTATTTTGTCACTGCAAAATACATCATTTCAATGTTACTTCAAAACAACTCGAATTTCTGTGCCTGTAAAAAGACCAGAACTCATAACTGAGAGGTCTATTGATAAATATCTAATCTGCTTTATATTTTTCTAGACAGGAGGACCTTTTTGGTCTCTAGCAATGGGGCGTCGAGATGGCTTAACAGCAAACATAAGTGCAGCAAACACAGATACTCCATCACCTTTTGAGCCTCTAGAAAACATCACTGCAAAATTTACTTCCAAAGGCCTCAATCTAAAAGACGTCGTTGCACTCTCAGGTAAAGAACAAATCGGGGAAGTTTAAAACTTTGGTTTTCTTTAATATGAAAAATAAGTTACTAATGCACTTCTTGAGTTTATGCAAAGGTGCTCACACAATTGGATTCGCACAATGCTTCACGTTCAAGTCAAGACTATTTAACTTTGATGGTTCAGGTGCTCCTGATCCACAACTTGACTCATCACTTGCAAGCAGTTTGCAAACTGTGTGTCCGAATCAAGACAATTCCGACACCAATTTGGTCCCTTTGGATTCGGTTACAACCACAAAGTTTGATAACATTTATTACAAGAACCTCCTGAATAATTCAGGGATTTTGGGTTCTGATCAAGCTCTTATGAATGATAATATAACTGCTACTATGGTTATAAACTATAGCAAGTATCCTTACTTATTTGCAAAAGATTTTGGTGCATCGATGGTGAAGCTAAGCACAGTCGGCATAATTACCGGGCAAAATGGTCAAGTTAGAAATAGATGTAACATTGTAAACCAAAACTAAGGTAACAAATAATGGTTGTGGACTTGTGGTAGATTATGTATGAAACCTGCTTATGCATGAGTGAATAATGTTTAGCACAGACATTTGGAAGAATCAAATGATTCTAATGGAAACTAGACATAAATCTATTTATGAAACTTATTGCTTATTGATGCATAATATAATGTTCATCCAAACAAGTACTTAAACTTTCGAGCAAAGAATGATTTTATTTCGATAAAAAGCGATCGTTTCTTTTTACCAACTTGACTCTGATTTCTATCGCCTTTTGTCCCATCACTGGCCTTTAGATTTGCCCGTCTGAAGCTCTTGACTCCATTCCCTAATATCTCTCCTTCCTTATTGATTTTCATTGACCCACCACCTTCTACGGTTGGGTCACTTAATCTTTTTAAAGCTAAATCGCGACTTTCCTCAGCTACAAGTCTTTGTTCGGTAGCTACAACCACACGCCAATCTGCTAGTGAAGTCTCTTCTTTTGCTCTTCGTGTCAATGCAAAGTAGTCTTCTTCTGTTAGTTCAATTGTGGCACCGTGGTCTGATACCCGAGCATGGTTAATTTGCTCTAACGCTGATTCAGCCGATGCACCATAAGCTTCTGACTCTAACCGAACCGCTCTCAAAGTGAGTTTAAGTGTCCTTAATGTCTGTCGCCTCATCTTGATCACCATTTTCTTCTTCGATCTAGCTCGTTTTCCTTCACTTATTTCAAGTTTTAATCTTTCCATTTCTTCCCTTAGGCTTTCAGATACTCGAGTCATTTCATTGATATCATTTGCTGCTTTGAGTTCTTCCTCTATCTTCACTCTAATGCTCATGTTAATAGCCATAAGCTCCGATTCTAGCTTTGTGACAATATTATTATCGGATTGCTTCTTAGCATTTGCTAGCTCTGATTGCAGCTTCTCGAGCTCATCGATTAAAGGCCTTGAATCTAACCATGATTGCATGGCTTCATCCTTAGCTTGCTTAAGTTCTTCCTTGGTTCTATGAAGCTCTTCGATCTTATCCGAAAGCACGTAAAGTTCTCTTGCTTTGTATGTTCTTTTGCTATCTTCATAAGAACCTATTTCTGGGGTCATATTTTCTGTGAATTCCATGAATCTTTTTGGTCTTTTTATGAAGAAAAATGGCGTGTTTTTGAAGGTTTTAGTATGACGTTTGGGATAATATTATGGGACTTTGCATGGGTTTCATCGATTATTGTTTTTAAAGGTGTCTTTATGTGATGGGCTTTTAGTGTAGGTTTTGGCTGATCCAATCAATATAGTTTCTAAGAAATGATGTTTGGTAATATAAATATATCGAGGTGACAAATTTAACAACGAAAAGTTATTCGCTCACCTCAGAACAGACGGGTTGGGTAACATATAAAATAAGATTAAGATTCGACAAAAATGATAAATTTGTAGAACTAGTTTTTCAAACTATGTATAAATAATACACCGTAAGATGTTAATAATAATCATGATCACAAAGTCGAGTCTGTTCATAAACAAATCAATACTCACCCTAACTCGTACTCTCATGCATATAAAATTAAACAAAAAACGAGGCAATGAAGCAACAATAGAGAAAGCCCATACTACATTCTATCTAAATACTAAAGGGGGAAGTTGGTTTCGTGCGTAGATAAAAAATGAATTCGCACTTAACATAAACGTCTATAGCAGCGGATTTCGATTTCCGGGTGGTCATGAAAAATAAATTATGAATTAAATAAAAAAAAATAAGGGGGTGCACGACTACTTAGGATTTCCTACTTTTTGACTGGTCTTCTTTCATTCAGAGGATAGCTACGACGTTTTCTTTCGACAACTCCATCTCACGCCGACTCAATTATATAGGTTTTGTCATTTTAATATTTTGTGTTCTATAGTTTATAATATGAACTGATCGGTCAGATGCTCAACGGCGCCAGATGATCCCAGCAAGTGTTCAAACCGATTAGTTTTGGGTTGATCGATTGCAGCTATTTGTGGAGGTTTTGTGATATCGAAGCTGTGAAAATATGGTATGCTTTACTTTTGTTAATATTTGAGTTGTTTGTGGATTTTTAGGATTTGGGGTTGCTTATAAACTCTATTCACAACCTGTTTTTTGCGATCGTACTTGCCATCAACTATAATAGATATAGATATTTTGGTTGTCGGTTGGGCCTTTCATTTGGGTGTGTTGTATTCACTATGTTGCAAGCGGTGTTTGTTTAACCTTATTTGATTTCGGCTGAACCGTAGGCTTAGTTTTAGACTTATCTACTTATATGAGCATTTTATATAGGTGTCATGAATTGTCGCGAACACAGGCTGCAATTAGAAGGGGAACTTGAGGACTATGTTAAGATAGCATACTATACATGAGTTGCGTTGAGTATTGACATAAATCTGAATACTGAAAATTTCAGGCTGTTCACGTTCGCCAATTCAGGCTGCTCACCTAAAGCCGAAATCAATTTAGGTAAGTAGTTAAATTTATTGCATTTTTGTTGATTTTGTTGGTATTGGATGTAAATTTTCGTGGCATAGATGTTGATCAAGAGTCGTTTACCTGAAATTTTTTGGATTCTGAGTGACGTTTACTTATCAAGTTTCCATTTTCTTGGATTATAATCATTTACAGGATCCGGGATACTGAAGAAAAGGCCCTAAGGTTGTTGGATGAACATGGATACCCTTGGACAAGTAGATGCAAACTGTAGAATGTGGCTACTGATTTTAGTTAATACATGCATCTGATTTTCTTTCAGTATGTGAAAGAGAAAACAGATGGCCACCATTGATGATGAGCTCAACATAAGGTAAAACATGAATTTTGAATACAGAATGCATTATAGGTTATGTTATCATCCATTCGGATTGTTGAAAGTTGTCTGATAGCTCTCATACCAACACTACGAGTCCGTAATGTAATCTTTGTATGCTATGCAGGTCGAGACCTATTGGAAATGAAGTTATCGGGACTGACTTTGATACGACAAATTCACATAGCCGAATTAAGCTAATTGTGGCGAACTGTGGCTACATTAACCTATGAGTTTATATGACTTTGTTTTGGCTACATTAAGCTAATTGTGACGAAAATATTATAGCTTTTTTATCGAGTTTGAGGTTTCACCTGTTTTTTTGGGTGTTTGTGATTAAATTTTGCATATGATCTATCAACGTTTCATGAAATTGGTTGTGCAGGATATTCGGGGAAAACTAGGTACCTTTCAGCTGTTAGAATGGAAAAATTGTAATGGGAAAGAGGGCAGCGACAGGTGGGAACAAGTTTTGGAAGAGTATTTTAGGATACCAGGTAATCACATTGAGCGTCTATCGTTATATAATTTCACTAAATTGTGGCTACTTTATTTAATGCTCAGTTAACCATGGTTGTAGCGTAGTAAAGGTTTATAATATGAGGACGATTATTTTGCATTTCAAAATGCTCGCTAATGGTTGTTATTTTGTATTAAAGTTTGGATATTTATAATTTTTTGATATTAGTGTTTCGTGGAAATTCAATGGACTGTAAGTTTGTTTTGCGAAGATTATGTTAAGTGTTATGAGCATATATCCAAATTGAAATTAGGTGTTAGGATTGGCTACTAAAACACATTATCATCACGCATTCGGGAAAAAAAACATAAGTTTATAAAAAAAATTGCACCAAATTGATGCTCTCTTCTATAATTGTTTTTCTTAAATGCTCCCGCTTTCTGTTATTTTCGGTAATTGGCTTTTTTAGTTAAATATCTTGGACTTGCATTTGTAGGCTATGTAGTTATCTCGGTCAAAAATCTCGTCTCGTTCAAGGTCCGAGATTTGAAATATCAGTTATCGCGGTGAGATATCGGTTTTTATATTTCTCGGATATTTTATATATATATATATATAGGGCTGTAAACGAACTGAACGTTCAGTGAACATTTCATGAACCGTTCGGTAAAAAGTTCGTTTATGTTCGTCCGTTTATTAAATGAACGAACATGAACAATATTTTACGTTCGTTTAGTTAAATGAACGAACATGAACAAAAGTCTCGTCCGTTCATTTATGTTCGTGAACGTCCGATTATGCGTTCGTTAAAGTTCGTTTATGTTTATTTATCTATTTATGTTCATATATCATATCTTTTAATTTTATAATTTAAAAATTGGTTTGTTTAAACAAAACAACACTTTAAAACAGTATATTGTGAAGAATTCAATAAAGTTTATGTTTGTTTGTCTATTTTCATTTATGTTCGATCGTTTATTTTCGTTTAGCGTTCGTTTAGTGTCTTAATGAACGAACATAAACGAATATGAACAACTCATTTTTTTAATAAACGAACATGAACAAGAAAATTCGTCCGTTTAAGCGTCCGTGTCCGTTTATTTGTCCGGTTAAAATTAAATGAACGAACATGAACAGGGCTCCGTTCGTGTTCGTTCGGTTCGTTTACAGCGCTATATATATATATATATATATATATATATATATATATATATATATATATATATATATATATATATTGTTGTATTCTAATATAATTAATATAATATAATTAAAAGGTACATTTGTGTCATTAATGTAACTAATATAATTAAAAGGTACATTTGGTAAAGTTTTAAAAATGACTTAAAGGCATTAAAGGAATTTTAACTGTTTTAAGATCATTCAATGTAGTAATATATTTCTTTCTCTCTCACACATCTTCCCCTCAAACCCTAACCCACCTTTTGTCAGCCACCACAACAATCTCCAGCAATCAAAAAAAATATATTATACGATTGTAGATCTGTGATGACCGCCTACCACCGACGAACCAAGAAAACGTTGCAAACAGAACCATGGCTAGATCTTGTCGCAAACAGGTAACCAACAAAGAAACTCTAGCCACACCAGATCTTGTCGCAAAAATGGCTGCCAAAAAAACCCAGAAAAAATATAACTTTCAATATCTCGCTAAAATCTCGAAAATCTCGCCGATTTCAAAATATCGTCAAAATCTCGGCAATTCTCGCCGAGAATATCGGATCCGAGATTTAGGGCCGAGATTTTGATCCGAGATTATTTTTAGGGGCGAGATCTCGCCGAGATTAACTACATAGTTTGTAGGTAAGCCCTTAACTGCTTTTATCTGTTTCTGTCCAGCACCAGGAAGCACACAACATCTTACTGAATGAACATGTCATTCTTTTCCTTTGAACAATGTATCAGCCGCAACTTACCTTATGCTGACATAATTATGGTTGGTGTTATTTTAGGTACGACCGAACAGGTAGTGGTAACCTGTAGTGGTCTACATGAAAATGATAGATGCAATCGTTTAATGACTCGAGGTAATTCGGTTACTTATTGTTTACATTTTTTCTGGGAACCATGTTCCAGCTATATATATGCATTACCATTTACGTTTTGCTTTTTTTGGAGGCTTATCAGTTTCAGCCACTAACGAAAGAACATAATCATGTGGCACACATGGGAATACTGGCCAGGTGCTTCACCTAATACTGATACGCCGAAGGTTCTTACTGTAACAGATATCAATGAAGAAATAGGAGAGGGTTGTAGTAGTTTACGCGGGAACAGTCGATATAAATGTTCAACATCCTGAGGTGATTGAAATACTTTATTGTTATATACTTTCAAAACCGTATTTTAAATCTACTTTTTCTTGATCCTTGGATTACTTCAATTTTTCTTACGACTTTGCTTTTGTTTGTTGAGTGATCATACAGAGCCACCATAAGAATATATGTATCTGGGGGATTCCAGTCAGCTGTGTTGTAGCGCCTGTTACTCAGACCTGGGAAAAGGAGCGTTTCGTGTCGCATAAGAACAACCAGCAGCAGCATTTGGCGCATCAACGTATGTTAAGTTATGAATTTCCATGCATAGGATTGCTTATTTTATAAACATCTTATCAGTATGATGAATACAATAGACGATTGGTAGTTTGAGTTGCATTAACTGTTAACAATTTGTTGTTGTAACAGGTGATACCGAAGGCCAACAAACACGTAGCAGCAGCTCCCACGAGAATAGTAGTTCTGTGCGCTCTATGGGCCCAGGTAAATGACAAACAATTATTAACTTAAAGTTGAAGACATGCGGACAATTCTTATCTGTCAACAAAAAAAATGTATTTGTAAGTGATTACTTTGTTCAAGACTGCAAGTGCATTGCTTATCTTAAAGTCCAATTACTTAATGAGGAAGAGGTCGTTTATAATCAACAGTTGCAGCAAATTATGATATCCTTTGAAATGGGTTTGGTGTGAATGTTATGTGGAAATTATGATTGCGCTTTCTGTTTTTAAGCTATTAGTGTGTGCACTCCGTTTCTTTATAATAATTAAGAATTTGATCCATTTTTAAGACGAAACAAGGCTTGCGATAAGCTGTAGTATATCACGTTGCAGATTGCGTTAGGTTGTTGCTATGTTTTGGAAATGGTGAACCGATTTGGTATCTTAAGAAATTGTTGTTACGTTTTATTTCATTTGTTTTATAATGGGTTGATTTCATGTGGGCTGAAATCGGGTTTAGGTTACGAATTTAGGACAGCTTCATTTATATCTATTATTTTCCTAAAATCTTTACAATAGATATTACGACATGTTGGAGGTGGCAAATATAAACATTTTCAAAGAATCGCAAAAACCCGCCGCAACGCGGCGGGCGCCTTCACCTTGTTACTACTTATTGTTAGATGACAAAAGTTCTTTACAGAACAAAATTTATTTAAAGAACAAATTATAAGATCCTAGCCCTTTATTGTTCTTTCATCCAACGGCAAAGATTAAACACCTCCCATCTCTTTAAATTAACTGGAGGGTAGTTTTGTAACTTAAGTACACCCCCTCTCATTTACTTACCCACTCTTATTCACATGCTTTCATTAAATAGTTTCCCCAATTCTCTCTCATAAACCATTTCTCCAATTCTCTCTCAAACCCAAACTCTCAAATTGACATCAAATTGATATAAATCAATTGATATTTTATTTTATATTCAAATTGATATACACCTAACAATAAAGATGGAAGGTGTTGATGACATGGCGGCAAAATCAGAAGCAACAATTGATATTCAAATTGATATACGAAATAATATACGTCTAAGAGAAAGTTTAAAGATAATAAGTAATGTAGTTATCTTTACATTAAGATTAGTTATTAAATCCAGTACTCATTTATTCCCTCGAGAGTCAAAAGAGGATGATGTGTTATCGGAAGTTAATGGAGGTGATATATTCACAACTCCTTGAGCTTGTCTTAAATCAGTGGTAACTTGCTTAACTTCTACATCTCCAGCTACCAATGTAGTGAATTTGAAAAATTATCTTGTTATTTTTTAGATGCTATGGTGAGGGTGTTGCAGTGAGGAGTTGTACTCAACTTTTTTTTAGAAAGAGAAAGAAGTGTGTACTGTGATAAAAAGTAACATTTTATTTTTTATATTTTAGATTTGAGTCTAAGGGTGCGTTTGGTTCAAGATATGTAAATGATGCTATTTAAAATTCAAAGCAAATTTAATTGCTTCCCAAGTGGAAAGAAATTAAATTAGTCCACTTTTAGCCTCATTAATGCAATTAACATTACTGGACCCACGTTTTTATTATGAACCAAACAAAGATATTTGAGCAATTTTAATTTCAAATTACCTCAATTGCCTTCAATTTACCCCAACCAAACGCCCCCTAAGAGTTAAGATCAAATAAGAAGAAAAATTAAAATGAGAAGGATAAGAAAAAACCACAACCACACATTTTAGATGCACCTATTAAAATAGATGCATCTCCCCTTAAAAATCTCTCCCTTTTTTGAAATGTGTGATTAGAAATTCTTCTTATTCTTCTCATTTTAGTTTTTCTTCTTACTGGATCATTTCCCGTCTAAGAGCAACTTTTCAGATTGTCTATTTACGGTTTTAATATTAAGAAGAATGTACAATTTTGATGCATGAAATGAGAGTAGCATTTTGTAGCTTTGACAAACTTTACGCCATACATCTACTTTTCAATGCTTTAACTTATATATATTATGTAATCTGAAGCCCATTTTTTATTTTTATTTTTTTAACTTATAGCATATCTTACTTGATAGTTGATATTGGTAAAAAAAATAATAAAAAAAAATAAAAATCTAGAGGGTGTTTAGGTTGCTTTTTATTTCGCATGTTATTTAGACATGAATCATATGTGATTCATACAAAATTCCATATGATTCTTTGGCGAATCCTTTGTAATTCATACGAAATCCCATGGGATTCTTTGATGAATCACTTGTGATTCATCCTAATCGCATGTGATTCATACAAATTACCCATGTGATCAAACAAAATATAAGTAACAAACATGATATATTCAAAGTAAACAAGATATATTCAAAGTGAACAAGAATTTTTCTTATAACATTACACAACAAAAGTAGAATCTCAAGTGATTTTGTACTTTCAGTTTATATAAAGCAAAATAAAAATCTCATGAGATTTATACAGAATCCCATGTGATTCTCTCTGATCCCTTGTGATTCATATAGAATCTCATGTGATCCATGCATAATCCCATGAGATTCTTTGATGAGTCACTTATAATTCATAAAGATTACCCATGTGATTCATATAGAATCCTACATAAAACATACTCGTCAAGTATATTTATGGAACCCATGGGATTCTACATGAATCACAAGGGATCAGAGAGAATCACATTGGATTCTATATAACAACATACAACTTTTTAATAAAGATATTCTAAGAGCTTATTTCAACAATCATATAAAAAATATCTAGCCCTAAAAAGCTTTGACATAAAAGTATAAAACTCAAAAATAGTGATTTACTTAATTTAACAAATCACTTGTGATTTTTTAAAAATAACAAATCACAAGTGATTTTTTACGAATCATGTGGGATTTTTTTACGAATCACGTGGGATTTTGCTGGACCGAAATTTTGAAAAAAAAAAGTTCGGCGAAAGTATATAAAATTGCATATCTATAGATAGATGATTTAATTCTCGTCGCGATGATGTATTTTTCGTAACTCGAAGATTTACCGTTTGCAAGATATATTATTTTTTAAAAAAAGGTAAAAAGTGGGTTTTTATATTAAATGAGCTAGAATGACAATTTGCCATTCCTTTTTTATTTTTTGGTTTAATCTATACCGTTGGATGAAAGCAAAACGGAAGGCTAAGATGTGCTTTGATGCAGGTTTTACCGATCAGGTTTTAATATTTATAAGTGCCTCGTTTACCTAAGGTCTACCTAATGTACTATCGGGCAGTGTACCCGGTCGTATGAGGTATAGCTAGATGGTAAAGTCGAGGTCGTTCCAAGAGCTATGAGTGTGGAATCTATCTAAGTCTACTGTCACGTTTAAAAGGGGGTTTATGATTGTAAAGATTAATTAACTAATAAATGTAAATGACGAAACAAGTAAGTAAATAGAAGAGAATCAATAAGGAGAAGAAGTGTTAACCTAATTACTATTGTTATTATCATGATTAGTTTTCTATAAGTGCATCCTATCGTTTCATCTGGGGTTTATAGTCATTTAGGATCAAAGGGTTAGATCTCCTAAATCTATCTTGCACCTTGTCCTATTCCCGTCTATTGTAAAGACGAGAGGTCATTGGGCGGCGTTAACCTACGAAGATTCAAGAGTCATTAAGTACCTCTACTAACATGGACAAGTCTAACGGGATGCGGCATGGTCAGATCTTATACCTCCTCTAGCTTCTTTAAGGTATCACATTGATAGGTGGTCCTAGGGTTAATTCGCACATGTATGACGATATTGCTATCGCCAAGTCACATCCCTATCAACTTGGGTCCTAGGGTTAATTTACCAAACCTCAAAGGAACTACCAAGGCTCAACACTACCAAAACTAAAGTATCCTAAGACTCGCCATGAAAGTATGCAAACAAAACTACAATAGATGCATAGAAAACTAAATCACAAGAATAACAATTTCATAACTAGGCTAACACCAAGAGGTGTTTAGCCACTCATACTCATAATTGCAGTAAAACAAGAATGTGTTATTACAAATGTGAACATGAATCGAATACAAGACAAAGGAATGAATAAACTTATGATTGGTGTGTAAATCCTCCCTTGGAATTGACTTGTTTGTAGATTGAACTTCGTGCCTCCTGCTCCCAGAGCTTCTCCCAACTTCTGTGTGGTGAATGTGAATGTATAAAATCGGAATTTAGGGTTTGTATAGTGGCTACGCCGTAGCCTGTGTAAATAACAACTACGCCGTAGCTTGATCAAGTGCTACAGGCTTAGTTTCTTCCTTTGATGTATCTACGGCGTAGTTAGATGAGGTACTACACCGTAACTTCTTCCTTGGCCACTTGAGTTCCGTACTGCCTTCTTTTGGGGTTTACGTCGTAGGTGGAGAATAGCTACTCCGTAGAGCCCTTTAATAAAAATCTACGCCGTAGTCATGGATTGAGCTACGCCGTAGTCTTCATATATTCTTGCTACGGCGTAGGTAGATGGAACCTCTACGCCGCAGTTAGTGCAGAATCCGCATACTTCATATATTTTGTCTTTAGTCCTTCCATTTCCGCGTTTCTTCGCTTTTTTACTCATCTTTGCCCTGAAAACATAATATAAACAAATAAGAGTATATATCCTAACATATGAATATAAAAGATGAGTATTTAGGGGGGAAATTAACACTTAAATCATGGATATATTTGATGTTATCAAATATCCCCTCACTTGAACTCTACTTGCCCTCAAGTAGACCTTATTAGAATAATTTTCAAAAAGATATTTCCCAAGAAACTGGAAAATATGAGTCTAAAAATTTCCTATGCTAGAATATATCAAATCCGAACACCTCACGAAACTGGAACAAACACTCATCTCTCTCTCCTAATCTAAGTGTTAATTTCGGGGTGTTCACTCAACGCACAGTCATAAAATGTATTTTATCATATGCTTGGCGGTTACACAAATCTCTACCACTAGAGCTAAGGTCGAAACGATTTTTAAAGGCAATATTGGGTGAACATGTATAAGGCTTATGGTTGTAGTGTTGTTACTAATATACTACGGCAAAGGCGACAAAGGCAATGGTACATGACCGGAACGCCGGGCAAGACACCAATGACTGCTCAATTACCTCACCTAAGCATGATTCACAACTAAAGGGTAGGATAAGACATGAGATGCACACTAATGGTGTAAAAAGAAAAAGAAAACAAATAGTCTTAGCCTATAACCGAGTTGCTACCACTTTCCGTTCATCCAAAGTCCAAGCTTCAAAACGCAAAAATTGGATCATCTAACAAGTGTGTGCCATTAGAGGACGTCATGATGGGCACCACACTTGGTCTTCATGTTGGAGATTAAGAACCAACAACTTCATTCTTCATATATGACCGAAGTGGCTTCTTCGATACTAATTCTTTCAAAGCTCAAAATACGGAGCTTATACAAGGTTGCACCAAAGATAACATATCCACATACAGAATTTCACTTTTTTTTTAATTAGAAATAAATATATCCCCCCACTTGAGATGAACTAAATATATACAATAGTGGGTCTTCATGATCTTCAAAGGTTTGTCTTCAACGTAGGCGTGATTCTTGAATTTCTTGATTTAAACCTTAAACTAGAACAAGTGGAATCTTTCCAACCATAAACCAAGACTACACGGTAGGCTAAGGCGAATAGGTGCAACGAAACAATAATATGGGTAAGAAACAAAAGGATAGGCTCAAAAGGGTGTATCTATGGGTATCTTGCAACAAAGGGTTTAACACGGGGGTCGAATAGTCAATGCGACTAATCGATAAACACAGACATATAGGTTATTTGGGTGATAATCCTAAAATATTGCCTTCTTAAAAAGTTTCTTCCAAATGTATCAAGGAATCTCGATGCACTACTTGTCCATGGTTTCAAAATGATTTAAAGGCCAAGTTCTAAAGTTTATAAACTACCAGCACACTCATAATTTCGGTGGATTTGGGGTAAAACAGGGGAAACTGAAATAGGCTAAACCTCTCCATGGTATAAAGGGTTAATGTGCTCGGCTAAGGTCCATTCTAGTTCGGTTCGGAAAAACATGTCAAAAGTTTTAGAAGTGACATTTTTCAAAATAAAGTTCAAGTAATAATTCTACTCCCGTCCCCCCACTTGAGTTATACAAAGTCCGATTTGTACATAAAATATATTATAAAGAGGAAAAAGTAGAATTGGAACGAGAACTTCCCTGAAATTTGCTCTTGAAAAATGAAATAAGGATCATGTTGGAGAACGTGCCTTCGCTTCGCCTAATGAGCAAACTTCAAATCCCTGAAATCACACAACTACCAAAAGCATAAAATCTAAAAATGAAAAATAAAAATAAAAGACCTAACTCACTTTCGTAGGAATCACGATTGCATTTAGCGTATGTAACAAGCCTTTTAAACCACTTGGTGTCCTAAGTGGACGAGTGAAGTCTCGTGAGGGTTTATAGGGAACACACCCACAAAGTTCATTTAAAAACTAATACAAGTTTAAAATATGATTTGTAGTAAAAATTATTAGGTATAGGAGGAAGCTACGGCGTAGTTGGAATGTGTTACTATGCCGTAGTTGCTAAAACAATACAGACTGACACATGGGAGTTGCTACGGCGTAGTGATGAAAGGGGCTATGCCGTAGCTAAGTCCTAGGAGATTTTCTTGGTGCAAAAGTCCAAAGATTTAGGTTCCCCAATGCAAAGCTTTCTCTAGAACCTGCAAATTATTAACACAAAACATACCAAACCAACAAAATAAAAGGAAAATGAAAAGAAAAGGATAATTCGGGTTGTCTCCTGAAAGAGCACTTTTGTTTATTATCGAGTCTTTAAGTTAGACTCATTGCCATGGTATTCAAGTGGGTTGATGATGGACTTGCCCACGCTCGTCCATTTCTTTAATTAGGTGTTGTCTGATCCAAGCGACATTCGTAGAGGTACGTAGGAGTTCTTTTTTATTTATGCTTTCTATCTTGGTGAAGTTTTTGTCTGGTCCAACTGAATATCTAACTACCTCAAATTTTTCCGTAAGGATAGGTGGTGGTTTCTTGTAGGTATCACGAGCAATTTACATCTCTGTTGCTCATATGCCTCATCGTCCATGTCAGTAAACCCATCATTTCCTTTTAACTCAAGGTAATCCACCATTCCTTCAAGGTCCTCATCATCGGATTCCGTGTCCTTGTACCAATTGTCATCAAGCCTTTCTTCAATTAAATCGAGAATTTGTCAGTCTTTATCCTTATTTGGCCTCATTTCTTAGCCTTCCTCATTGTCTGTATCAGAATCCTTGTGCTCTTCGTCATCCATACTTTTCAAGTGTTCCTTCCAAATCTTTCCCTTAGTCAAAGGGTCGGTTGTACCACACTTAATTCTCATCCAGTCATTAAAAGTTATTCCTTTTACCCATGGTAGTTCACACCGCTCACTATCGTTGGTGGATGTCCAATAGTCACACATATTCCCAATTCGTTTCTTACTACATTTGCCATTGCATTTGTCATCATATGGATCACACGATGCCCAAAATGATATGCCATCATCTTGATGTATGCTAACCTTCTCGCACCAATGCTCCTTGCCATTTTCCTTACCGCTGATTATAGCTTGTTCATCAACATTATGATCGTTTTTGATTTCATTGTTAAGGGAATGGTCGTTATCGTGAACTCGATTAACTTCTTCCCATATCTCCAGTTTTCTATCCCTATCAACTCTTCCATAGACAATCAGTACCCATTCGTCAAAAGATATCGTCCCTCTCCATTTTAAACTTTTTCGGAATTGATCGAGAGTTGAACTCCATAAATGTTTATTTCCATGTAGCCTTTCTTTGTCACCACTCCCGTCGCAAAGCTTCATACTGGGGTCACATGATGACCATAGATCGTAGGACTTCCAATTTTCCACTGGGATGGCAATGCACCAATGGTGCTTTGTTTCAAGTGTAATCGGACATTTTGGTTTGCCGTGATCTTCTCTATTGGGTGGACAACTCTTAACAATCTTGAGTTCGTCGTTGTGGGTGGCATCTTCCTTTGTGAAATTCATCTCCTTATGATCAGATTCGGTCTTGGGAGATTCATTGATCTTTTGTATTGCCATGCAAACCTTAGCTTGATCATTTTGTTTCTTGGCATCGTTTGTCAAGAATTCTATCTTGGCTCCAAAGTTTCTGAGGGTTTCATCCTGGCTCATAAGGCTTTTGTTGGTGGCCTCTTGAAAAATTTTCAGCCATTGATTTTGCTCTTCCTGTTTCACTTTTGATTCTTCAAGGTATTTGTTAATGGTTTCTTCAAGGCTAGATCTTCTTTCTCCATAAGGTAGCCGATTGTATCCAGGTGGCCCTGTACGATAACCGTTACTTTGGAACGGTCTTCCTTCACCGTACTTCACCTCTTCAGTCTTTCCATCACCTTCTTTCAAAGGACAATCTCTAGCCAAATGTGGTCCTTTACAAACCTCGTAACCAACTTGAATAGCGTGAACATTCTCCTTGAGGTTCTTCATGTCACGCCCAAGCTTTCGAGTTTGTTGGTGATGAGGGTTATTCCATCGGAGTTTCCAGCAATGCTCCTACTATTTCCAACTTCGTGCCACTTTTGAGAGTGATCTGCCATGTCTTCAATAGCCCTCAAGGCTTGAGCAGGGGTCATTCCAGGGATTGGTCTTTGAGAATCTAACATTTGGCGAGTGGAGATACTAATCCCTTTGTAGAAAATGTTGACCATTTTCTGCTTGTTGAGATCATGAGTGGGGCACTAGTACAAAAGATCATTGTACCTATCCCAAGCTTGGTACAATGTTTCATCTCCATCTTGCTTGAAGTTGTAAATATCTTCAAGCTGCTTTGCCGTCCTTGAAGGAGGGCAATATCTTTGGATGAAATGCTTCTTCAGGAAAGCCCAAGTGTTAACGGTAAATGCTGGTAACCTATCGATCCATCTTTTTGCTCCTCCGGTTAATGTCATATGGAATACTCTGAGCATTATCGCATCATGAGATACTCCTGGAATGTTGAAAAAACTAACAATGTAAAGAACATTGTCAATGTGCTCGTGAGCATCTTCCGTCTTGCTTCCCGAAAATGGGTCTTTTCGCAGTTCCCTTATGAATTGATTCTTGCTTTCAAACTGCACGTCATTCCCAATAACAGGCCTAACCAAACCAGGCCCTTGCTCTTCTCGCGTAAGAGCCAAATATTCCTCCAGCGTAAGGGTATCAATGTCAACTTCTTCCATGGTACCTAAAACTTAAAATTAATCGTGAGAAACTGAAAATAAAACAAAATAAAAATTGCAAACTTAAATAAAATCCTAATAGTTCCCCAGCATCGGCGCCAAAAACTTGATGCAGGTTTTACCGACCAGGTTTTAATATTTATAAGTGTCTCGTTTACCTAAGGTCTACCTAATGTACTATAGGGCAGTGTACCCGGTCGTGTGAGGTATAGCTAGATGATAAAGCCGAGGTCGTTCCAAGAGCTATGAGTGTGGAATCTATCTAAGTCTACTGTCACGTTTAAAAGGGGGTTTATGATTGTAAAGATTACTTAACTAATAAATTTAAATGATGAAACAAGTAAGTAAATAGAAAAGAATCAATAATGAGAAGAAGTGTTAACCTAATTACTACTCTTGTTATGATCATGATTAGTTATCTATAAGTGCATCCTATCGTTTCATCTGGGGTTTATAGTCATTTAGGATCAAAGGGTTAGATCTCCTAAATCTATCTTGCACCTTGTCCTATTCCCGCCTATTGTAAAGACGAGAGGTCATCGGGTGGCGTGAACCTACGAAGATGCAAGATTCATTAAGTACCTCTACTAACATGGACAAGTCTAACAGGATGTGGCATGGTCAGATCTTACACCCCCTCCAGCTTCTTTAAGGTATCACATTGATAAGTGGACCTAGGGTTAATTCGCACATGTATTGCGATATTGCTATCGCCAAGTCACATCCCTATCAGCTTGGGTCCTAGGGTTAATTTACCAATCCTCAAAGGAACTACCAAAGCTCAACACTACCAAAACTAGAGTGTCCTAAGACTCGCCATGAAAGTATGCAAACAAAACTACAATAGATGCATAGAAAACTAAATCACAAGAATAACAATTTCATAACCAGGCTAACACCAAGAGGTGTTTAGCCACTCATACTTATAATTGCAGTAAAACAAAAATGTGTTATTACAAATGTGAACATGAATCAAATACAAGATAAAGGAATGAATAAACTTATGATTGGTGTGTGAATCCTCCCTTGGAATTGACTTGTATGTGGATTGAACTTCGTGCCTCCTGCTCCCAGAGCTTATCCCAGCTTCTTTGTGGTGAATGTGAATGTATAAAATCGGAATTTAGGGTTTGTATTTATAGGGCCGACTTTGCTACGGCGTAGCTGAATTAGTGACTACGCCGTAGCCTATGTAAATAACAACTACGTCGTAGCTTGATCAAGTGCTACGGGCATAGTTTCTTCCTTTGATGTATCTACGGCGTAGTTAGATGAGGTACTACGCCGTAACTTCTTCCTTGGCCACTTGAGTTCCGTACTGCCTTCTTTTGGGGTTTAAGCCGTAGGTGTAGAGTGGCTACTCCGTAGAGCCCTTTAATAAATATCTACGTCGTAGTCATGGATTGAACTACGCCGTAGTCTTCATATATTCTTACTACGACGTAGGTAGATGGAACCTCTACGCCGTAGTTAGTCCAGAATCTGCATACTTCATATATTTTGTCTTTAGTCCTTCCATTTCCGCGTTTCTTCGTTCCTTTACTCATCTTTACCCTAAAAACAGAATATAAACAAATAGGAGTATATATCCTAACATATGAATACAAAAGATGAGTATTTAGGGGGGAAATTAACACTTAAATCATGGATATATTTGATGTTATCATGCTTATTTGTTCTTTAGATTTTTGTTGTTTGTCATGGATCTCACCTCATTGTTAGATAGGTTAGTTGGCCCAAATCTAGCATTGGTTTAAATCCATTAGGTTTAGGGTTGGCATTATGTTGCTTATTGTCAAAGCTATATATTTAGTATAAATACATATGCTATCTCATATGTGATGCAAGCAATCAATAAGACTATCTATTATTTTACATGGTATCACAGCTCTGGGTAAGATCAAACAATAAAAGTTGTTAACCCCCGGTCATCGGCTACATGTCAGTGATCCAGAGGGATCATGTTTATTTTTTCCGCTTTATTTTTTTTATTTAGGATGCTATTTTCGTATTTTATTTATAAACCCTAAACTCTAGCTGTCAAAAAAAAAAATGTTGAGTTGCCATCGATACACTATATTTTTTTCTTCATCATCTATTTGTTTTTATTGTCGAAGATCATTGTTCTTGACAACAACAGTTGATCATCAAATTGCCATTCCCTTCTAAAGGCAAAACAAGCCATGACGTAAAAGCAATCGTCACGCAAAGAAGGATGCCGCAAGCAATACACAACTATATGCCGCCAGATACAATTATGCTTCCGCTAAAAAAAATAAAAAATAAAAAATAAAAAATAAAAAATAAATAAATAACGGCTTTTAACATTCATTCCAATTTGTTCGTCCACAATGATGCCGTTTAAACTGCAGGGGAGTATTACACGATTAGATTATGGCCCAAACCCGATTGTGGGTTTGAGTCCATTAAGTTTAGGGTTAGTTGGCTTATTATCTAAGATATGTCTATTATAAATAGAGATGATATTCTATTAGGTAAGATCCACCTACAAAATTTGCTATCCTCCAATTATCGGCTACTCGCCGGTGATTCGGAGGGATCCATAGTTATTTTCGCTTTGTTTTTATTTTTATTAGGATTTTGTTTTTCATCTTCAATGCATAAACCCTAAACCCTAGCCGTCAAATGAAAATGTTGAGTTGCCTTCAACCAACCATATTTTTTTCTTACTCATCAAATTGTTTTCGTTGCTAAAGATTATTGTCGTTTTTTGGAAATAGTTGGTCGCAAAATTGCTACTCCTACCTAAAGGCAAAGCAAGCCATGACGTTAAAAAAAAAAAAAAAAAAAAAAAAAAAAAAAAAAAAAAAAAAAAATCCGTCACGCAAAGGAGGAAATCACAAGCAATAAACATCTATACCACCAAATACAATTATGTCTCCGCTTACCAAACAACAAAGAAGATGATAGAAGAAAAGACGAAGTGGCTTTCAACATATGTTCCAGTTTGTTGGTTTGAATATCTCCCGTTCAAACTGCGGGGGAGTGTTAGATAGGTTAGTTGGCCCAAACCTATGAGTGGTTTGGATCCATTAGGTTTAAGGTTGGCATTATGTTGCTTATTTTCAAAGCTATGTATTCAGTATAAATACATATGTTATCTCATATGTAATGCATACAATTAATAAAACTATCTATTATCTTACACTTATAAGTTATAACCTATAATTCGTTGTGGTATTGGGCATGGGCCTATTAATGTTAAGATAGGTTCCAAATTACTGTTGTAATTAACCCAATTGGTTGGGCATTAGAGTCATGGACGTATGGAACTTAGATGGCACCGAAGGGGGTTGTGGCCCTTCAAAATTTTTGATCCTATGTATATTTTATACCTTTTTATATATGGTTTTAGTCATTTTTAATACAAAATTTTTAGCGGAATGTATATCAGCCACCCTAAAGTAAATATTTTTCAAGTTGGCCACGCCGCCAACAATGTTTAAGTTCCGTCCCTTAGAGTATAGTTTGTTTAGTTGGACTTGCCATGGCTATTGAAAGTTTGAAATCATCGTAGTTTACTTCAACACTTTTACCCTTATAATCTAAAAGATCAATGAAGTTCCATGACTAATTAATAGTTAGAGACGAGATTATAATAGATCATGCGTGATTTAAGCCTATATAGTAACGTAACTATGTGACAACATAATGAAGGAGAAAAATAGTAAGTCATGTGTCAAATGTCCAATGGGTTTGGGTTTATTTTTAGTTGTAGGTTAAGCATGAATATTATTTTAGAGGTGATAATTGTGACCCTTTCAATAAAACATGTAACGGATGATGTTTTTCGGTTTAAAGTTATATGGGAAAGACGAATCTCTAAGTCAGATATGCATAATCTGATCGAGATATCCTCAGCTCGTGACTCTTTTCTGATCCTTTCCTTGACCACCACACATTAAGGTTTTTGCCGGCCTATACCTCTTGTGAAAGAGTTAAGTGATCTATAATTAGTTCATTTTGTGGTGGTCGAGTCATAACCCTTTCAATGTCACTGGTTAAATGAATGAGCTGAAAAGTTTAAGGCATGAGTCAAATTTATCAGACAATTTATATTTAAATAATATTCTCTCCGTCTCAAAATATAAGTAGATTTTGACTTTTTGAATCCAACTTTAACAA
This sequence comes from Artemisia argyi, assembly GCA_030686995.1. Taxonomy (NCBI): domain Eukaryota; kingdom Viridiplantae; phylum Streptophyta; class Magnoliopsida; order Asterales; family Asteraceae; genus Artemisia; species Artemisia argyi. The sequence continues at coordinate 181,117,269 of CM060701.1, read as the reverse complement.
TAAATATTTTTGTTTTTATTGGCTGTGACGCAGTGTCAAACCAAAATACCCAACAAGCATTAGTTGTCCCTGAAAAGGAGGTGATCCAGCCACACCTTCCAGTACGGCTACCTTGTTACGACTTCACTCCAGTCACTAGCCTTGCCTTTGGCATCCCCCTCCTTGAGGTTAAGGTAATGACTTCTGGCATGGCCAACTCCCATAGTGTGACGGGCGGTGTGTACAAGGCCCGGGAACGGATTCACCGCCGTATGGCTGACCGGCGATTACTAGCGATTTCGGCTTCATGCAGGCGAGTTGCATCCTGTAATCCGAACTCGCGACCTTTTTCCCGGCCATTGTAGCACATGTGTCGCCCAGGGCATAAGGGGCATGATGACTTAACGTCATCCTCACCTTCCTCTGGCTTAACCGGCAGTCTCTTCAGGGTTCCAAACTCAATAATACTTGATGTAAATTATATCATATGAAAATATATTTAAAACTTAATCTGTTTGTATGTTTTTGCATCTAGTATTATATAATACAAACAAAAATATTTAATGTCAAAGTTGGATTAAAAAGTCAAAATAGACTTACGTTTTTGTTTTTTTTTTTTTTTTTTTTTTTTTTTTAGCTAAGAGAATGGGTCCACAAACCCATTTAATATTATTTCTTTTCTAAGTAGGATCCACTATTTTCCTTAGTTAGTCTATAGCCACGAGGCATGAATTGTAATACCCTCCCCAATAAGTGGCTCATATAGATGTGGAGCCCACACACTCTCTTAGCTAACAAAAAAAAGAAACACCCCCCTATATTTTAAGACGGAGGGAGTATAACATTTAAATCTCGCCCATGTTTAGCAAATTTGCATCAAGAACTAAAGAACTGGAAAATTGGTCTTAAGGCCTCAGCGGTTGCACGAAGGGCTATGGGACTCTCCCATTTTCTCTTTTCTCTACAAGAACACCTCCCCTATGATGCGGCAAACACATTCTTTTTCCCTTGTGGCGCTAGGCTTCCGCAATTTTTGAAAGAGAGAGAAAAAATTATTTTATTTTGGGTAAATTGCAAATTTTGGTCCTTAAAGTTGTTCAAATACGCAAAAAATACACCGAGACAAAAAGTTGTGCAAAAACGACATTAATGTTTCATATTTTTGCAAAACAACCACCGAGAGCTACTTTTTGATAACGCATGTTATTTATCTCGTTAGTGGCATGCGAAATGACTAATATACCCTCTTATTCTTCACCACTTTTAGGGACGTAATTTTCAATTTACCCAATTCGATTTTTTTAATTGGAAGCCACCACCACCACCACCCTCTACCACCACACAACCACTACCATCAAATCTCTTTATAAACACCACCACCACCACACTCCTTCCATTTCATCATTTGGAATCACATCCCCAGATTTAACTATTCAAGTTGGGGTTTAACAGCTTCGTTGCTTTGATAAAGTAACAAATACAAATAATTAGATGATTGGCTCATATGTTGAAAAGTAACCCCCAATGAAGCTATTGAAATGAACACAATACCCACATCCTATTCTACCATTAACTCCTTAATAACGATATATAGCCATACAAATGATGTATCTATTTTACTAATACAAAATAAGTTCATACATTTTGCTACTTAGCACCATGGGTCCTATATAGAAATGGCCTGCCAAATTTCCAACTCCAGAGTTGCAGACAATTCCCGCCGATCTTCGATGATTACCAAGTAAGCAACTTTCTGACTTTATTTCCATTTCATTATTATAACTAAATTAAAACAATAACAATTTACTTTAAACCCCAACTCTATTTTATTCAATTACATTAAATCACTGGATACTTATATTTATTTGAATTAGATAATCTATTATTTACAGTGTTTTATAAACTATAAGATGACCAGAAACATAACAGCACCTCCAATGAAACTCGATCTAGACGCATTCCTTCAATCACAAACTTCCGATTAAGACGATGAAAATGATCACATACATCGCACCGCGCTCGACAAGCTTTTCCTCACCGACTCCGATGATTCCTCACCACCACCACCCTTTACTATAAACCTAAATGCAACAGGAATCACCCTTTACTAGACGATTAGAGATGCATCTCTAAGTGGAGGAGGTTCCTAAGTGGTGCAGTTATAGAAACAGGAGAGATATTTTATCTTTATCACACCAACCCACTTTCATAACAAAATATGTGGTGTTATCTTATGCGCAACCTTAGAGTTCAAAAACGTTAGTGAGCGGTTCTGTGGGAAACTAGAAAAAGGGGGGGGGGGGGGGTTTGAATAGTTTACTGACTTTTTCTCTAGTTATAAAGGTTTACTTTGTGAAAAACTTTGATTCGTATGTAGATGAAATCAACCAACATCAATATGAACACAACACTAAACTAATTCAAACAAGCAATATAAAAAAATAAAAGAGATAGAGATGGAAAGATCAAACCGAGACAAGTGATTTATAGTGGTTCGGTCACGAAGCTCTTCTTCACCCTACTCCACTCCCCGAGTACCCAACTCGAGAGTTATAAGCACTATGTGAACAACCTCCCTTCAGGCGGAGAAAACCGTACAACTTCGCTTACGTTATTTTCCGACATTAAACTAGATGTCGAGTACTAATCTTAGCTAGTACCAGTCTACCACGATCCACACACAATCTACACAATCTAGTCAATCAATACAATCTACCCTTGATCCACTTGATCAATACACTAACACACTAGCTACAAGAGATCCCCAAGATCTCAACACGATCACAATGATCCACAAGATAGCTTATACAAGATTACAACACTTGATGTATATCAAGATACAATCAAGCAAACAATAAGTAATGCAAGTGCACTACACAAAGACTCTAACACTTTGTGTCTTCTTGACACTATGTGTTCTTCTCTTGACTAGTATAGGAATGTATGTGATCTTTGGTTGGATGAAAGAATCACTATTTAAACAAAAGAAAGCTAACTAATGATCAAAGAAATGTATGTAAGAAAGAAGGATGGAATGCAGAAAGTTTTGTGTGAAAAAGGATGATTAAAATCAGGGAAGTGAGGTGATATTTATAGGAAATGAAAATCTAACCGTTATGGGTACACAGTACCACTTAATTTAGCGGTACCGTGCCAGAAAAAAACGCTCATATTTTTGTTTTTAGTGGTGAAGGTTTATTTGGGGAAGTTTGGAGCTAATTTAAGGGGGGGGGGGGGGGGGGGAATAGCTGTTAAGCTTTTTAAATTTATTTATCCAAATAAGACATTTCTTTAAAATTCAAAAATAATTTGTAAAACATATTTTTGAAAAAAATGTTTTGTCACATTAAAAGCAACTTTTCAGATTGTCTATTTACGGTTTTGATATTAAGAAGAATGTACAATTTTGATGCATGATATGCAAATGAGAGTAGCATTTTGTAGCTTTGACAAACTTTACGCCATACATCTACTTTTCAATGCTTTAACTTATATAAATTATGTAATCTGAAGCCCATTTTTTATTTTTATTTTTTTAACTTATAGCATATCTTACTTGATAGTTGATATTGGTAAAAAAAAATAATAAAATAAAATAAAATAAAATAAAAATCTAGAGGGTGTTTAGGTTGCTTTTTATTTCGCATGTTATTTAGACATGAATCATATGTGATTCATACAAAATTCCATATGATTCTTTGGCGAATCCTTTGTAATTCATACGAAATCCCATGGGATTCTTTGATGAATCACTTGTGATTCATCCCTAATCGCATGTGATTCATACAAATTACCCATGTGATCAAACAAAATATAAGTAACAAACATGATATATTCAAAGTAAACAAGATATATTCAAAGTGAACAAGAATTTTTCTTATAACATTACACAACAAAAGTAGAATCTCAAGTGATTTTGTACTTTCAGTTTATATAAAGCAAAATAAAAATCTCATGAGATTTATACAGAATCCCATGTGATTCTCTCTAATCCCTTGTGATTCATATAGAATCTCATGTGATCCATACATAATCCCATGAGATTCTTTGATGAGTCACTTATAATTCATAAAGACTACCCATGTGATTCATACAGAATCCTACATAAAACATACTCGTCAAGTATATTTATAGAACCCATGGGATTCTACATGAATCACAAGGGATCAGAGAGAATCACATGGGATTCTGTATAACAACATACAACTTTTTAATAAAGATATTCTAAGAGCTCATTTCAACAATCATATAAAAAATATCTAGCCCTAAAAAGCTTTGACATAAAAGTATAAAACTCAAAAATAGTGATTTACTTAATTTAACAAATCACTTGTGATTTTTTAAAAATAACAAATCACAAGTGATTTTTTACGAATCATGTGGGATTTTTTTACGAATCACGTGGGATTTTGCTGGACCGAAATTTTGAAAAAAAAAAAGTTCGGCGAAAGTATATAAAATTGCATATCTATAGATAGATGATTTAATTCTCGTCGCGATGATGTATTTTTCGTAACTCAAAGATTTACCGTTTGCAAAATATATTATTTTTAAAAAAAAGGTGAAAAGTGGTTTTTATATTAAATGAGCTAGAATGACAATTTGCCATTCCTTTTTTATTCTCTGGTTTAATCTATACCGTTGGATGAAAGCAAAATGGAAGGCTAAGATGTGCTTTGATGCAGGTTTTACCGATCAGGTTTTAATATTTATAAGTGTCTCGTTTACCTAAGGTCTACCTAATGTACTATCGGGCTGTGTACCCGGTCGTATGAGGTATAGCTAGATGGTAAAGTCGAGGTCGTTCCAAGAGCTATGAGTGTGGAATCTATCTAAGTCTACTGTCACGTTTAAAAGGGGGTTTATGATTGTAAAGATTAATTAACTAATAAATGTAAATGACGAAACAAGTAAGTAAATAGAAGAGAATCAATAAGGAGAAGAAGTGTTAACCTAATTACTACTCTTGTTATTATCATGATTAGTTATCTATAAGTGCATCCTATCGTTTCATCTGGGGTTTATAGTCATTTAGGGTCAAAGGGTTAGATCTCCTAAATCTATCTTGCACCTTGTCCTATTCCCGTCTATTGAAAAGACGAGAGGTCATTGGGCGGCGTTAACCTACGAAGATTCAAGAGTCATTAAGTACCTCTACTAACATGGACAAGTCTAACGGGATGCGGCATGGTTAGATCTTATACCTCCTCTAGCTTCTTTAATGTATCACATTGATAGGTGGTCCTAGGGTTAATTCGCACATGTATGACGATATTGCTATCGCCAAGTCACATCCCTATCAGCTTGGGTCCTAGGGTTAATTCACCAAACCTCAAAGGAACTACCAAGGCTCAACACTTCCAAAACTAAAGTATCCTAAGACTCGCCATGAAAGTATGCAAACAAAACTACAATAGATGCATAGAAAACTAAATCACAAGAATAACAATTTCATAACTAGGCTAACACCAAGAGGTGTTTAGCCACTCATACTCATAATTGCAGTAAAACAAGAATGTGTTATTAAAAATGTGAACATGAATCGAATACAAGACAAAGGAATGAATAAACTTATGATTGGTGTGTAAATCCTCCCTTGGAATTGACTTGTTTGTATATTGAACTTCGTGCCTCCTGCTCCCAGAGCTTCTCCCAACTTCTGTGTGGTGAATGTGAATGTATAAAATCGGAATTTAGGGTTTGTATAGTGGCTACGCCGTAGCCTGTGTAAATAACAACTACGCCGTAGCTTGATCAAGTGCTACAGGCTTAGTTTCTTCCTTTGATGTATCTACGGCGTAGTTAGATGAGGTACTACGCCGTAACTTCTTCCTTAGCCACTTGAGTTCCGTACTGCCTTCTTTTGGGGTTTACGCCGTAGGTGGAGAATAGCTACTCCGTAGAGCCCTTTAATAAAAATCTACGCCGTAGTCATGGATTGAGCTACGCCGTAGTCTTCATATATTCTTGCTACGGCGTAGGTAGATGGAACCTCTACGCCGTAGTTAGTGCAGAATCCGCATACTTCATATATTTAGTCTTTAGTCCTTCCATTTCCGCGTTTCTTCGCTTTTTTACTCATCTTTGCCCTGAAAACATAATATAAACAAATAAGAGTATATATCCTAACATATGAATATAAAAGATGAGTATTTAGGGGGGAAATTAACACTTAAATCATGGATATATTTGATGTTATCAAATATCCCCCCACTTGAACTCTACTTGCCCTCAAGTAGACCTTATTAGAATAATTTTCAAAAAGATATTTCTCAAGAAACTGGAAAATATGAGTCTAAAAATTTCCTATGCTAGAATATATCAAATCCGAACACCTCACGAAACTGTAACAAACACTCATCTCTCTCTCCTAATCTAAGTGTTAATTTCGGGGTGTTCACTCAACACACAGTCATAAAATGTATTCTATCATATGCTTGGCGGTTACACAAATCTCTACCACTAGAGCTAAGGTCGAAACGATTTTTAAAGGCAATATTGGGTGAACATATATAAGGCTTATGGTTGTAGTGTTGTTACTAACATACTACGGCAAAGGCGACAAAGGCAATGGTACATGACCGGAACGCCAGGCAAGACACCAATGACTGCTCAATTACCTCACCTAAGCATGATTCACAACTAAAGGGTAGGATAAGACATGAGATGCACACTAATGGTGTAAAAAGAAAAAGAAAACAAATAGTCTTAGCCTATAACCGAGTTGCTACCACTTTCCGTTCATCCAAAGTTCAAGCTTTAAAACGCAAAAATTGGATCATCTAACAAGTGTGTGCCATTAGAGGACATCATGATGGGCACCACACTTGGTCTTCATGTTGGTGATTAAGAACCAACAACTTCATTCTTCATATATGACCGAAGTGGCTTCTTCGATACTAATTCTTTCAAAGCTCAAAATACGGAGTTTATACAAGGTTGCACCAAAGATAACATATCTACATACAGAATTTCACTTTTTTTTAATTAGAAATAAATATATCCCCCCACTTGAGATGAACTAAATATATACAATAGTGGGTCTTCATGATCTTCAAAGGTTTGTCTTCAACGTAGGCATGATTCTTGAATTTCTTGATTTAAACCTTAAACTAGAACAAGTGGAAACTTTCCAACCATAAACCAAGACTACACGGTAGGCTAAGGCGAATAGGTGCAACGAAACAATAATATGGGTAAGAAACAAAAGGATAAGCTCAAAAGGGTGTATCGATGGGTATCTTGCATTAAAGGTGAGTGCAACAAAGGGTTTAACACGGGGCTCGAATAGTCAATGCGACTAATCGATAAACACAGACATATAGGTTATTTGGGTGATAATCCTAAAATATTGCCTTCTTAAAAAGTTTCTTCCAAATGTATCAAGGAATCTCGATGCACTACTTGTCCATGGTTTCAAAATGATTTAAAGGCCAAGTTCTAAAGTTTATAAACTACCGGCACACTCATAATTTCGGTGGATTTGGGGTAAAACAGGGGAAACTGAAATAGGCTAAACCTTTCCATGGTATAAAGGGTTAATGTGCTCGGCTAAGGTCCATTCTAGTTCGGTTCGGAAAAACATGTCAAAAGTTTTAGAAGTGGCATTTTTCAAAATAAAGTTCAAGTAATAATTCTACTCCCGTCCCCCCACTTGAGTTATACAAAGTCCCATTTGTACATAAAATAGATAATAAAGAGGAAAAAGTAGAATTGGAACGAGAACTTCCCTGAAATTTGCTCTTGAAAAATGATATAAGGATCATGTTGGAGAACGTGCCTTCGCTTCGCCTAATGAGCAAACTTCAAATCCCTGAAATCACACAACTACCAAAAGCATAAAACCTAAAAATGAAAAATAAAAATAAAAGACCTAACTCACTTTCGTAGGAATCACGATTGCATTTAGCGTATGTAACAAGCCTTTTAAACCACTTGGTGTCCTAAGTGGACGAGTGAAGTCTCGTGAGGGTTTATAGGGAACACACCCACAAAGTTCATTTAAAAACTAATACAAGTTTAAAATATGATTTGTAGTAAAAATTATTAGGTACAGGAGGAAGCTACGGCGTAGTTGGAATGCGTTGCTACGCCGTAGTTGCTAAAACAATACAGACTGACACATGGGAGTTGTTGCGGCGTAGTGATGAAAAGGGCTACGCCGTAGCTAAGTCCTAGGAGATTTTCTTGGTGCAAAAGTCCAAAGATTTAGGTTCCCCAATGCAAAGCTTCCTCTAGAACCTGCAAATTATTAACACAAAACATACCAAACCAACAAAATAAAAGGAAAATGAAAAGAAAAGGATAATTCGGGTTGTCTCCCGAAAGAGCACTTTTGTTTATTATCGAGTCTTTAAGTTAGACTCATTGCCATGGTATTCAAGTGGGTTGATGATGGACTTGCCCACGCTCGTCCATTTCTTTAATTAGGTGTTGTCTGATCCAAGCGACATTCTTAGAGGTACGTAGGAGTTCTTTTTTATCTATGCTTTCTATCTTGGTGAAGTTTTTGTCTGGTCCAACTGAATATCTAACTACCTCAAATTTTTCCGTAAGGATAGGTGGTGGTTTCTTGTAGGGTATCACAAGCAATTTACATCTCTGTTGCTCATATGCCTCATCGTCCATGTCGGTAAACCCATCATTTCCTTTTAACTCAAGGTAATCCACCATTCCTTCAAGGTCCTCATCATCGGATTCCGTGTCCTTGTACCAATTGTCATCAAGCCTTTCTTCAATTAAATCGAGAATTTGTCAGTCTTTATCCTTATTTGGCCTCATTTCTTAGCCTTCCTAATTGTCCGTATCAGAATCCTTGTGCTCTTCGTCATCCATACTTTTCAAGTGTTCCTTCCAAATCTTTTCCTTAGTCAAAGGGTCGGTTGTACCACACTTAATTCTCATCCAGTCATTAAAAGTTATTCCTTTTACCCATGGTAGTTCACACCGCTCACTATCGTTGGTGGATGTCCAATAGTCACACATATTCCCAATTCGTTTCTTACTACATTTACCATTGCATTTGTCATCATATGGATCACACGATGCCCAAAATGATATGCCATCATCTTGATGTATGCTAACCTTCTCGCACCAATGCTCCTTGCCATTTTCCTTACCGCTGATTATAGCTTGTTCATCAACATTATGATCGTTTTTTATTTCATTGTTAAGGGAATGGTCGTTATCGTGAACTCGATTAACTTCTTCCCATATCTCCATTTTTCTATCCCTATCAACTCTTCCATAGACAATCAGTACCCATTCGTCAAAAGATATCGTCCCTCTCCATTTTAAACTTTTTCGGAATTGATCGAGAGTTGAACTCCATAAATGTTTATTTCCATGTAGCCTTTCTTTGTCACCACCCCCGTCGCAAAGCTTCATACTGGGGTCACATGATGACCATAGATCGTAGTTCTTCCAATTTTCCACTGGCATGGCAATGCACCAATGGTGATTTGTTTCAAGTGTAATCGGACATTTTGGTTTGCCGTGATCTTCTCTATTGGGTGGACAAGTCTTAACAATCTTGAGTTCGTCGTTGTGGGTGGCATCTTCCTTTGTGAAATTCGTCTCCTTATGATCAGATTCCGTCTTGGGAGATTCATTGATCTTTTGTATAGCCATGCAAACCTTAGCTTGATCATTTTGTTTCTTGGCATTGTTTGTCAAGAATTCTATCTTAGCTCCAAAGTTTCTAAGGGTTTCATCATGGCTCATAAGGCTTTTGTTGGTGGCCTCTTGAAAATTTTTCAGCCATTGATTTTGCTCTTCCTGTTTCACTTTTGATTCTTCAAGGTATTTGTTAATGGTTTCTTCAAGGCTAGATCTTCTTTCTCCATAAGGTAGCCGATTGTATCCAGGTGGCCCTGTACAATAACTGTTACTTTGGAACGGTCTTCCTTCACCGTACTTCACCTCTTCAGTCTTTCCATCACCTTCTTTCAAAGGAAAATCTCTAGCCAAATGTGGTCCTTTACAAACCTCGTAACCAACTTGAATAGCGTGAACATTCTCCTTGAGGTTCTTCATGTCACGCCCAAGCTTTCGAGTTTGTTGGTGATGAGGGTTATTCCATCGGAGTTTCCAGCAATGCTCCTACTATTTCCACCTTCGTGCCACTTTTGAGAGTGATCCACCATGTCTTCAATAGCCTTCAAGGCTTGAGCAGGGGTCATTCCAGGGATTGGTCTTTGAGAATCTAACATTTGGCGAGTGGAGATACTAATCCCTTTGTAGAAAATGTTGACCATTTTCTGCTTGTTGAGATCATGAGTGGGGCACTTGTACAAAAGATCGTTGTACCTATCCCAAGCTTGGTACAATGTTTCATCTCCATCTTGCTTGAAGTTGTAAATATCTTCAAGCTGCTTTGCCATCCTTGAAGGAGGGCAATATCTTTGGATGAAATGCTTCTTCAGGAAAGCCCAAGTGTTAACGGTACATGCTGGTAACCTATCGATCCATCTTTTTGCTCCTCCGGTTAATGTCATATGGAATACTCTGAGCATTATCACATCATGAGATACTCCTGGAATGTTGAAAAAACTAACAATGTAAAGAACATTGTCAATGTGCTCGTGAGCGCTTCCGTCTTGCTTCCCGAAAATGGGTCTTTTCGCAGTTCCCTTATGAATTGATTCTTGCTTTCAAACTGCACGTCATTCCCAATAACAGGCCTAACCAAACCAGGCCCTTGCTCTTCTCTCGTAAGAGCCAAATATTCCTCCAGCGTAAGGGTATCAATGTCAACTTCTTCCATGGTACCTAAAACTTAAAATTAATCGTGAGAAACTGAAAATAAAACAAAATAAAAATTGCAAACTTAAATAAAATCCTAATAGTTCCCCGGCATCGGCGCCAAAAACTTGATGCAGGTTTTACCGACCAGGTTTTAATATTTATAAGTGTCTCGTTTACCTAAGGTCTACCTAATGTACTATAGGGCAGTGTACCCGGTCGTGTGAGGTATAGCTAGATGATAAAGCCGAGGTCGTCCCAAGAGCTATGAGTGTGGAATCTATCTAAGTCTATTGTCACGTTTGAAAGGGGGTTTATGATTGTAAAGATTACTTTACTAATAAATGTAAATGACGAAACAAGTAAGTAAATAGAAAAGAATCAATAAGGAGAAGAAGTGTTAACCTAATTACTACTCTTGTTATTATCATGATTAGTTATCTATAAGTGCATCCTATCGTTTTATCTTGGGTTTATAGTCATTTAGGATCAAAGGGTTAGATCTCCTAAATCTATCTTGCACCTTGTCCTATTCCCGCCTATTGTAAAGACGAGAGGTCACCGGGTGGCGTGAACCTACGACGATGCAAGATTCATTAAGTACCTCTACTAACATGGACAAGTCTAACAGGATGTGGCATGGTCAGATCTTACACCCCCTCTAGCTTCTTTAAGGTATCACATTGATAAGTGGACCTAGGGTTAATTCGCACATGTATTGCGATATTGCTATCGCCAAGTCACATCCCTATCAGCTTGGGTCCTAGGGTTAATTTACCAATCCTCAAAGGAACTACCAAAGCTCAACACTACCAAAACTAGAGTGTCCTAAGACTCGCCATGAAAGTATGCAAACAAAACTACAATAGATGCATAGAAAACTAAATCACAAGAATAACAATTTCATAACTAGGCTAACACCAAGAGGTGTTTAGCCACTCATACTTATAATTGCAGTAAAACAAAAATGTGTTATTACAATTCTGAACATGAATCGAATACAAGATAAAGGAATGAATAAACTTATGATTGGTGTGTGAATCCTCCCTTGGAATTGACTTGTATGTGGATTGAACTTCGTGCCTCCTGCTCCCAGAGCTTCTCCCAGCTTCTTTCTGGTGAATGTGAATGTATAAAATCGGAATTTAGGGTTTATATTTATAGGGCCGACTTTGCTACGGCGTAGCTGAATTAGTGACTACGCCGTAGCCTATGTAAATAACAACTACGTCGTAGCTTGATCAAGTGCTACGGGCATAGTTTCTTCCTTTGATGTATCTACGGCGTAGTTAGATGAGGTACTACGCCGTAACTTCTTCCTTGGCCACTTGAGTTCCGTACTGCCTTCTTTTGGGGTTTAAGCCGTAGGTGTAGAGTGGCTACTCCATAGAGCCCTTTAATAAATATCTACGTCGTAGTCATGGATTGAGCTACGCCGTAGTCTTCATATATTCTTACTACGACGTAGGTAGATGGAACCTCTACGCCGTAGTTAGTCCAGAATCTGCATACTTCATATATTTTGTCTTTAGTCCTTCCATTTCCGCGTTTCTTCGTTCCTTTACTCATCTTTACCCTAAAAACAGAATATAAACAAATAGGAGTATATATCCTAACATATGAATACAAAAGATGAGTATTTAGGGGGGAAATTAACACTTAAATCATGGATATATTTGATGTTATCATGCTTATTTGTTCTTTAGATTTTTGTTGTTTGTCATGGATCTCACCTCATTGTTAGATAGGTTAGTTGGCCCAAATCTAGCAGTGGTTTAGATCCATTAAGTTTAGGGTTGGCATTATGTTGCTTATTGTCAAAGCTATATATTTAGTATAAATACATATGCTATCTCATATGTGATGCAAGCAATCAATAAGACTATCTATTATTTATAGTCCCTTGAGTCTCTCTCTTGCTTTCCCACCTCTTCTCAGCCCTTAGATGGCTTTCTTTTGATCTGAGCCGTTTAAACCTTCTTTGGCGGGAAAATTGGTAAAAGGCATATAGTGGTTTAGGTGAGAATTTAATGAGGAGGGGGGGAAGGTGAGGTTGGTGTGATAATAAATGAGAGTTGGTGAATGTTTAGTGGAGATAGGAGAGGAGGGGGGAACCAGTTGCAGAAAAACGGGGGTGTGGGGTTGGGGATGGTGAACAGTAGACGGGTGAGATGGTTTGACTTGGTTTTAACCGACTTTTAATATAAACGGGGGTGGGTTTGTTTTTGTTATTTAGGAAGTGGGCTGGGGTGGCTATGGGCCAAGGGGTTTAATGGTGGGCTGGTAAAATGGGTAGGGGTATTGGATTAGGATTTGTTTTGTTTGGTTTGTTTAGTTTGTAAAAACCATAAGGACTACATTTGTAATTTAGTGAAACTTGAAGGGATGATCATGCAATCTTTCCAAAGTAACAATAAGGTCCATACTTGCATAGTTCAAATATCCAAAACCCATTTTTTGCAATTTTGTACTTTTCAAAATTCCCGGGGACCATTTATGTCAATTTTCAAAATCCGGGGACTAAAATTGCCATTTTGTAAAATCTTTTATCCAAGGACCAAATTTGAACATTTTTGAACTTCCAAGGATTAAAAATGATTTTTCATCCAAAAATATCCCACCAGGGACTGAATCTGCCAAAATCTGAAACTCCAGGGACTAATCTTGTAAATTTCCAAAACTTTCCAATTTTTCACCAAAGGACTAAATATGACAACTTATGATTTCAAAATGACCTTTGGTGATAATTTTCCATATTTTGAATATCCAGGGACTAGTTTTGTCATTTTATGAAAGTTGGGGGACTGAAACTGCCAATTTTGCAAACTTTGTACGTTTTTCATTTGTTTTTACTCGTTTTGCATCTAAAACATATAAAACACAATTTTAAAATATTTTTAGTATTTTGATGCATTACTGAGTGTTTTTGTATGTTTTGCAGTTCGGATTTGACCAAAAATGATGAGTGTTTGAGCACTCATCAATCCCCCACACTAAACTATTGCTAGTCCCTAGCAATAACTGTTTTGAAAACTTGATGTATTTTAAACTCTTTACCAAAAGCCATCACTTCTGGAGTAGCCAGGTGTAAGAACTGTGGCACACCTGATAACCGTGTGATTTTGAGCAAACCACCAGCTGTCAACGGATTTGATTTGTATTTACCAAGAGCCGTTTGCTCCTGGACTAGCCAGCTCTTGATGGAATAGTCAACATCTTGGTGAGCTGATTACCAATTATGGATTTTCCACTGCCTTTACCACAAGCCATAATCTTGCGGGCTAGCCAACTCATTCGCTTTATGGGATATGGGGAGTTGAGGAACCATACAATTTTGGGCAAATTGAAAGTCGTAAACGGATTTGAGATGTCTTTACCAAGATCCGTTTGCTCCTGGACTAGCCAATCCCTTTTGTCGCTTAGACAAGGCGGACTGATTACCACAAAAATTTTGAAGCACCAGTGAAAATTTTTTAAAATTTTTGAATTTTGGCTAAAAACGGGGGTATTATATAGTAAAATGTGATAAAATTCGCTAGAATAGCGAATATCCCCCCCCCCCCCCCCACACTAAGCATGAATATTGTCCTCAATATTCAAAGTCCCGGCTATTATGCTGACATTTTGAACGTAAAAGGGCAACATTACAAGCTAAGCGTGGAAAAACCATTTTGTTTTTTCACTCTATTTGTAACCATAGCATGGGGGACTCCCCCACACTTAGGGTGAAAACCCTATAAGCATGCTACTGTTTTTGTTTACCGAGTCGCTAGCTTGACTCGAACCCGAATTCATTTGTCCTTGGGGAAGCATGATGTGGAAGAAACAATCTCAATCGGACTTTCATTCAAAATGTTTGGACAAACATATGAAGCACGTGAAAGTTCCACACCGATGAGATAAGTATCCGGCTCAAGATAATGATACATGAAAATGCCAGGATCAAATATAGTGTCCTCACTCCCGAAGGAGTGAAGAAGAGAAGAAGTCACCTTATAGGTGAAGAAAAGGAAGAAAACCATGACGAAAATCATGAGTTGATCTTCTTCCTCGAGAGGAGGCTCAATAGCCTGAGTTTGGATTTCAAAGGGTAAGCTCGTAAACAACCCGGGAGGGTGGGTGGGAATTTGCAAATTCTCATAATTGAGAGCATCTCCCCCCGGGCTATCAAACTCCGGAGGAGTTATGACATGATGAGCGAGTTCACCGGAGAACTCCTCATGAAGAGAATTATTCACAAGATGTGAATCTGTGGACTCATGTTCCATTGTGGACTCATCACAATCCTCGTCAAAGATTGGATTATTAGAAATCATAGTGAATTCAGAATCGAATTCAAATAGAGGATTGATGAGAGTCGTATTAAATATTTCGGGAACAAAGAGATTATCATTCTCTATTGGACTGCTGGGATCAGAAGTGAGTGACGGATCATGATATAGGAGACTTTCAATTTCTCCCAGATCGGCTTGGAAGTCAAGGAGACCATCATCACCTTCCAATGAAAGTGGATTGATGTGAGTAAGTTCATCAGCGAACTCCTCAAGAAGATGATCAGCATCAGTTTGTGGCACTGACGCCTCAACATACTCGATGTCTCCATAAGATATACAATCATCACTAAAATCTGAGAACGTCTCAAAGTGATCGTTAGGACACTCAAGAGGTGAAGGAATATCACATACATGATCCAAAGTTCCCTGTGACTCTCCTGGGATTGGGACAAGGATCTCAACACTAGACTTTATTAATTCGTTCGATTCCTCATCAGGAACAGTGCTAAGATGCTCATCCCCCATGATCAGAGAGTGAGTGTGAACTCCGGGTGTGATAACAACAGACTGAGGGAGTTGAGAAGGACTAGCAGACATGGGTTTTATAAATTTCATTTGTTCTTCTGCTAGTAATTCTATCATAGTCTTTTCTCCCTGATTTTCCGAGGAAGGAATCACAACAGATGAACTTGATGAACCCTTACAAAATTGAGAAATATCAAGGGTAACATCATCATCATCATCGTCGAGAAGAGCAGCATTGCGAAATATGGCACGTGTTTTAGCTGCTTGTTCTAAGACTAGCAATTCTTCCTTGCTCAATTCGTTTCTAGCTGCTCGTTCTTCCGCAAGTAATTCTGCCATAGATTTCTCACGAGAGCTTTGAAACGATGAAGCAGCTAACTCCTCCTTAAGTTCTTTTAATATCTTAAGAGCCTCTATTAAAATGTCTTGCTCAGTAACAAGAGGAGTTGCTTGGGTTATTTGGTACTGTGGAGGTGGGTCTGAAAACGAATAGTCGTAATTGTTACAAGGAAACGGATTCCCTGTTTGACTATCAGAGTTAGTGTGTGGACCTCCACAATATTCACAACAGTAAAACTGATGTGGCTGTGAGTCATATGTGCTTAAGTCATAATTGTTATCAGGAAACTGCTCATAGACAAGCGTGTTTCCCGATTGACAATCAGAACTGTAGTGTGGACCACCACAGTACTCACAACAGTAAAACTGTTGAGTCTGGCTTGGTGTATCTTGATACGAAGCATCATTGAAGTTTGGATAATATGATTCTTGCTCGTATGAATGTGTTGGGTAATTGGAAAAATTTGAAGAGCCGTTGAATGAGTTTTGATTAGGATCATAAGTAAATGAATTACTCGACCCACAAAACAAACAACTCCCGTTTTGGATATCATTACCACATTGTACACATGTACACCAACGACATGGCAAACCAAAAAGTGGCTCACCACAACCAACACAAGGAATAAAAGCCGGAGGTGGGACAAGTGGTGTGCTCTTAGAGCTAGCAATTTCCACCACTTCCGTTATGGTCTCGGGTTTTGGTTCTTGATAAACGTGAAGATTGGGCAAGTCGTTCTTTTCAGTCACTGCCCTAAGCTCTGCACGTTTGCTTGATGACCTTATAACCTTATATCGTGAAAGATCAGGATTGATTCTTGAAGGTTTAGGAGCATTTGTGAGCTTAGGTTCTTGGACAACAGTAGGTTGGACGTATTTAGCACTTTCATTGTCAGAGGAAAGTACCGGGTCCTTTGTCACCTTGGTTTCTCGTTCCATTTCCCTCACCGGAGAGGGAATATGAATCGATGGTCCATCATAATCAACACGACATCTCGACATATTTGACAAGGCCACAATTTTTTCAATTTTGCTCTGAAAGGCCCATTGTTCAAAGAAATCGTCATCGAGAGATGTCATTTAGAATTATACATGAGAGGGGTATAAGAAGGTAGAATCAAACTGATAGAGGGTAAGGAAAAATATTTTTTGGTTTTTATGAAAAGATATGAACAAGGATGGATAAATGTACAAAGGAATGAATTCCAAAAGCACTAATCATAAAAACCGTTTAGAAAACGCACACAACCTCCCCGGCAACGGCGCCAAAAATTGATTGGCTCCTAGCGGTCAACCTAAACTGACCAGGGAATGGTCAACAAGGTCAGACTGCCTAGAGTCAATGCTCCGCGGAATATTAGTGTTTCCCCGGGTCGTTATGTCCCGACGAGGTGTGAATGGCTAACAAACGGTTTCGTGATCGGGTGAATTTGGATGAGAAAAGGGTTTGTGTGTGATTGAGCTAAGGAATCTACAATGAAATAGCTTAAACAAGCTATATGAATAAGACAGGAAGCTAAGAAAATCCAGAAACGTTTTAAAACTTAAAACGCGTACAATCACGTTTGAATAAAACGTAAGCGTACGAAATAAAAAGTAAAAATGGAAATCTGAAAACACCCAGGGGGTGAAAATGACTTTTTTACAAACTACAAGGTAAAAGAAAATTTTTAGAAAAAGAAAATAAATTTTTACACTATTTAATTATTTAATATTAATTAAATACTAATTAAAACTAATTATTAATATTTAAAATACTTAAATATAATACAATATTGATTAAATACTAAAAAGGTGAAAATAAAATTTCTAAAATTATAAAACAACTAAAAACAACTTTTAAAAATAAAAATAAGTATTTTTGTCTTTTTATGATTTTTCTATTAATTAATTACTAATTAAACATTAATTACCTAATTAAACTATTTTAAATTAAGAAAAATAGCAAATGAACAGTAAAAATTACAAGAAAATTTCTAAAATTATTTTACAACATATAAAAGCTATAAAAAATATAAAAACTAAGTTTTACTTAATAAAAACTAATTATGCTATTTTAAACTAATTATTACTTAATTATTAATAAAACTAAGATTAAATCTAATAAATACTTAATGACAAAATAAAAATCTGAGAAAATTATTATAATTACTTTAATATAAGAGGAAATTAATAAAAATATAAAAATGAAATCTGAAAACCCCCAGGGGGTGAAAATGACTTTTTTACAAACTAAAAGATTAAAGAAAATTTTTTAGAAAAAGAAAATTAATTTTAACACTAATTAATTATTTAATATTACTAATTATTAATATTTAAACAACTTAAATATAATACAATATTGATTAAATTCTAAAAAGGTGAAAATAAAATTTCTAAAATTATAAAACAACTAAAAACAACTTTTAAAAATAAAAATAAGTATTTTTGTCTTTTTATGATTTTTCTATTAATTAATTACTAATTAAACATTAATTACCTAATTAAACTATTTTAAATTAAGAAAAATAGAAAATGAACAGTAAAAATTACAAGAAAATTTCTAAAATTATTTTACAACATATAAAAGCTATAAAAAATATAAAAACTAAGTTTTACTTAATAAAAACTAATTATGCTATTTTAAACTAATTATTACTTAATTAGTAATAAAACTAAGATTAAATCTAATAAATACTTAATGACAAAATAAAAATCTGAGAAAATTATTATAATTACTTTAATATAAGAGGAAATTAATAAAAATATAAAAATGACAAGTACTTAATTAAAATCTAAAAATGAAAAATAAAATTTAAATAAAATTAAATAGAAACTATCACTTAAAAATTAAATTGGATTTTCTGGAATTTTCTTTTTAAAAACTAATTTACAACTAAAAACATGAACTTTTTGTGAAAACAAGTTTTTTTAAAACTTAATAATAAGCTGTGGAGAGCTTATTAGTGAGACAATTGACTTTGGTCAACTGTCAAGGTAAAAAAGTGATGTAGGCAGCTAGGGGGGCCCACAATGGTGAAATGAGATGCAAATAAGCTGATTGAACTAAAATAAGCTAGAATAAGCAAGAATGAAGCTCAAAATAAGCTGAGAAGTGGATTAAGCTGATCCAAGTGCTAAACAGCCAACTCAGTCAAGGGACAAGGATTTGTGACCTTGCAGCCCTATCAAAAGGGGTTCAAAACCCAAGGTAAGCCCAGAACTAGGAAGAGGGGCTTATTGGCTTTTCAAAAAGCCAATAAGCAACCTCTGGGGCCCACTACATAAGCCATGAGGGACCTTGGAAGTTGAGGGTCTGAACTGCTTATCTGTGTGCAGGGGTGAACCTTGCCCTGCAAGTGACTTTGGCAGGGTGTGGGGTCCAACAGAAAAATCACAAAAATATAGGCACCATGGAACCTTTGAGATGAGCTGAGATACTATCTATGAAAACAAGTTACAACCCTAGAAGCCTTCTACAAAATTCAAAACAATTTCTTCAATATTTGGAAAAACTGAGATGACCAAATTTTGACTTTTTCTAAAAACTTGAATCTTTGACTTAGTCCAACTTTTAATGGTCCTACTTGACTGAAATAGTTGTAATAAGCTAATGTGAGGCCAAATTAAGCTAGAACTACAACTTATGAATGGAAATGATAAGACTTGGAGTCATAAATCCTATCAGTAAAACTGTGAATAGAGTATAAATTGGATTTTGACTTTTTCTAAAAGGCTAATGACTTTTTATGACAAATTGGAACTAATGAGACCCTAAGGGAGATGTCTGAGCAAGTTGTGATCACAGACAACAACCAAAACACAGTCAAGTGTTCTAATCCAAACACTCCTTTTGAAACTGAAAATGGAAATTAAAGAAGCAATCTCACATTCTAAACATTAAAACTTGAACAATTAGCTTATACTGACATTAATTAAACCTAAGTGAACTAAATTAAGCACAAATGAAGTATACAAATATTAAATGCCAAAAATTTGAAAGTAGCTTACAGTAGCAGTTGACTGAAGTAAAGATCAATAGCACCAAACCACAGACCTATTCACTCACCATGAGTACTAAACCCAAATAACATCCAAAGTCCACATGTACTTGTCTTCCTTCTGCCTTGAAACTTATTTTTTTTATTTTCCTTTTATTTTTCTCTAATTTTTTTGTATTTTTGAATTTTGAAGTTAACACTACTTAGATTAATTAGGAACTTAAAGAAGCTTATAATTAAGCTAAGTGAGCTTAAACAAACAGAAAATAACACTCCTCAACAACTTTAGAGGAGTTTGTCAAATTCCTATAAAATTGCCAAAAACTAAAATTTAACTTGGAAACTGAACTTAAGAAACTTTGAAATTGAAACTTTCATTAACATTGAAGTAATACAAACTGGAAATTACAACTAAATTTAAAGATTTAAAACTGAAAATAAAAGATTACACTACTAATGGTCTAAAAGCAGTGACAACCATAAACTTCTCTTTTTCTTCATCTTTATAGTCCCTTGAGTCTCTCTCTTGCTTTCCCACCTCTTCTCAGCCCTTAGATGGCTTTCTTTTGATCTGAGCCGTTTAAACCTTCTTTGGCGGGAAAATTGGTAAAAGGCAGATAGTGGTTTAGGTGAGAATTTAATGAGGAGGGGGGGGGGAAGGTGAGGTTGGTGTGATAATAAATGAGAGTTGGTGAATGTTTAGTGGAGATAGGAGAGGAGGGGGGAACCAGTTGCAGAAAAACGGGGGTGTGGGGTTGGGGATGGTGAACAGTAGACGGGTGAGATGGTTTGACTTGGTTTTGACCGACTTTTAATATAAACGGGGGTGGGTTTGTTTTTGTTATTTAGGAAGTGGGCTGGGGTGGCTATGGGCCAAGGGGTTTAATGGTGGGCTGGTAAAATGGGTAGGGGTATTGGATTAGGATTTGTTTTGTTTGGTTTGTTTAGATTGTAAAAACCATAAGGACTACATTTGTAATTTAGTGAAACTTGAAGGGCTGATCATGCAATCTTTCCAAAGTAACAATAAGGTCCATACTTGCATAGTTCAAATATCCAAAACCCATTTTTTGCAATTTTGTACTTTTCAAAATTTCCGGGGACCATTTATGTCAATTTTCAAAATCCGGGGACTAAAATTGCCATTTTGTAAAATCTTTTATCCAAGGACCAAATTTGAACATTTTTGAACTTCCAAGGATTAAAAATGATTTTTTATCCAAAAATATCCCACCAGGGACTGAATCTGCCAAAACTGAAACTCCAGGGACTAATCTTGTAAATTTCCAAAACTTTCCAATTTTTCACCAAAGGACTAAATATGACAACTTATGATTTCAAAATGACCTTTGGTGATAATTTTCCATATTTTGAATATCCAGGGACTAGTTTTGTCATTTTATGAAAGTTGGGGGACTGAAACTGCCAATTTTGCAAACTTTGTACGTTTTTCATTTGGTTTTACTCGTTTTGCATCTAAAACATATAAAACACAATTTTGAAATATTTTTAGTATTTTGATGCATTACTGAGTATTTTTGTATGTTTTGCAGTTCGGATTTGACAAAAAATGATGAGTGTTTGAGCACTCATCAGTCACCAATGGAAGTCTGCTAGTTTTCTTAAGCCTAACATCGAATACAATCATCCGTAACAACTATAAACAAACAATCAACCCATAATTAACATCTAGGTTTCACCACATCTAAGCAAACACACAAGAGATCTAGCCAAGCATGTTAAATTGAGGACAAGTGTAAGATATATTCAAACAACACATAGACATATTGATTGAATTGAAAGAGTACTTATCTCAATTGAACATAAGAGGTTTCAAAGGTTAAAAACCCTTGAAAAAGCTGTGAAAATCGGACTAGGGTTTGTCTCCAAAGTTACACCCTAAAAGTTACACACTAATGAATGAAAATTGCAAAACCATATATAGATTTTACAGGGTGACGGCGTCAAGAAGAAAATCCTGACGCCGTCAACTCGCCGCCCATAATGAAATCAGATTGCCTAGATCCAGTTTTGATGCCGTCATGTGTAATTCTGCTCTGGGTCGTCACTAACATTTGGACCATAACGGCCTATGGTGACGCCATCATGTCCTTAGTACAAAACTCTTCTGGATTGTCACGGACTTTATCCACTTCCACCTCTTGTATTACTCTTTACGCCGTCATTAAGAAATTTCTGACGCCGTCAGGTACTGTTCCCAGCAAGGAAAATTAAGACTTTGCCGTTTTCTTCACTTTTATGCTTCAAAAACGTCCAAAATGCTTCCTTTTCCAGATTTTACTCCAAAAGTACCTAAAATGACAAAAGGAACGATTTAGGGCAATATTTGATCAAATAAATTCGAATTTGGGCTTAAATGACCCCCTAAAAATGGTTCATTTTTCGCCTCATCATACATATAAACAGACTCTGAAAGATCACCATTAAGAAAGGCATTCATAACATCAAGTTGGTGAATGGGCCAATTCCGAGATAATGCAAGACTCAGAACAGTACAAATAGTAGCCGGTTTAACAATCGGACTAAAAGTATCACCACAATCAACACCAAGTTGCTGAGTACTACCGTTAGCCACAAGACGATCCTTATACCTGCTCAAAGAACCGTCGGCATGATATTTGTGCTGAAACAACCACATAGACCGTACCACATTAACATTAGGTGGTTTCGAAACAAGAATCCAAGTACCGTTTTTAATTAGTGCATTATATTCATCATGCATAGCATCTCGCCAATTAGGATCAAATAAGGCAACAGAAGGAGACTTAGGAAGAGGAGAAATATGAGAGACATGGCCATGAAAATAGGGATTCGGCTTAACCGTGCCAACTTGGGCACGTGTGACCATAGGATGAGTTCGGATTGGGGGGTTAGGAGCCGGATTATGTTGGGTCGCAGGAGGGGGGGGGTTGGGTTAGGAGATTGGGCTATAGCGGGTTGGATCGTAGGTGTTGTGGCTGGTGTAGGTGTTTGGTAGGTTGGAGTAGCGGGAGGTGTTGCATCAAGGGTTTGTGGGGCCGTAGGGTTGTTGTACTCATTTAGAGCAGGTTGGTGCGGGGCTGGGTTATAAATGATATGAGGTATAATAGAAGATGGTGTAGGGTCAATAAACGTGTAAGACGGTGGGTTAGATGGTGTTATAGAACTATACGGGAATTGAAGTTCATCAAATGTTACATGACGAGAAAGAATAATTTTATTGGTGGAGAGGTCAAGGCACCGATACCCACGATGATAAGCGGGATATCCCAAAACTATGCAACGAGTAGCGCGAGGTGCTAGTTTGTGAGGTGAATCGAGATGTGGGTAACAAAGACAACCAAAAGTCCGTAAACGTGAGTAGTCAGGTTGTTTGTTAAACAATTTTGTGCAGGGTATTTCATTTTGAATGGCGGATGAGGGAAGTAGATTAAGTAAGTAGGCGGCCATATGTAATGCCTCGACCCAAAAGGTTGGTGGAAGGTGAGCTTGGAAAAGTAGGGTGCGAATAACATTATTAATAGTGCGGATCATTCGCTCCGACTTTCCATTTTGTTGTGAGGTTTTTAGGCAAGAAAAACGGAATTGAATGCCGTTTTGAGCAAATAGGTTAAGGTGATTGGTGTTGTCAAACTCACCACCATGGTCACACTGAAAAGCCGCAATATCACACTTAAACTGATTATTTACATAAGAACGAAAATGTAGGAATTTTTGAATAACTTCGGATTTAGTACGTAAAGGATAAATCCACAAATAATGTGAATAATGATCAAGAAATAACACATAGTATTTAAAACCACCAGAACTGACAATGGGAGAAGTCTGAATATCTGAGTGAACAATCTCAAAACGACGAGTAACAACGGAATCTGAACTAGAAAATGGAAGTCTTACATGTTTTCCAAGCTGGCAAGCGTGACAAATATGAGGAGACTTTTCTTTATTATAAGAAATAAATTGACGAGAAACAAGAGAACGTAACACTTCTTCCCCGGGATGCCCGAGGCGTTGGTGCCACGTAGAAGGACTAACAGAAAGCAAAGCATGAGGAATAGGAGAGGGTTGGGTGACTAGGTAGAGATCTCCTGAAATGTCACATCTAAGGAGAATATGACGGGTCAAGAAATCCTTCACAAAGAAACCAAATGCATCGAATTCAACTGTACAATTATTATCCCTAGTAAATTGACACACAGAAATAAGATTTTTGATGATATTAGGGGTAATAAGAACATTGTATGTGTAAAGGACGATTGAGAGTAGGTAAGATGCTATGACCAGTATTGGTAACAGGTATGGATTTACCATCACCAACACAAACAGATGGATATAACATTTATTATGAACGGTATTTAAATTACTTGTATGTGAATTGAGATGAGATGATGCACCTATGTCCATATTCCATGTAGGATCGTGAATAGGCATGATGCTAAAAGCACGTGGGAGCCTAGATGGAGCTAGGCCTAAAATACCCGCCTATGTATTTAACATATTGTTGAACCGAATAAAAATTAAAGAGAAAATTACTGACATACCCCTGCACGGAGGGGTATGTCACAAAATACCCCAAATCTCAGCCGTTTTCAAAAATACCCCATGATTCCCCTTAAATCCATACGCGACACTAGGGGAGGACACATGTCAAGATTCTAGCTCGGGCAAAAAAAAAAAAAACATTTAAAGCATGTCGCGTATGCATGTACGCGACACACACAAAACCATACGCGACACAAACAAAACCCACTGCCACTTTTCTTTTGGTCAAAAATTGCGGCTACTTTTTTTGGCTTTTTTTTTTTTTTTTTTTTGTTGTAATAAATGTTATAAAAGTATTTTGTTAAAAATAATAAAAGTTGAATTTTTTTTGATAAAAAAAATAAAAAGTTGTAAATTTTTAATATAATTTTGTAATTTTTTTTGTAACAGCCAAGTGCCCGGCTCTATGATCTTTTAAATGATTTGAATAAAAGTTGAAATTTTTTTGTAAAAAAAATAAAAGTTGTAAATTTTTAATATAATTTTGTAATTAAAAAAAAAAAGTTGAAATTTTTTTTTGTTTTTTTTTTTTTTTTTTGTAATAAATGTTATAAAAGTTTAAAAAAAAGTATTTTGTTAAAAATAATAAAAGTTGAAATCTTTTTATAAAAAAAATAAAAGTTGTAAATTTTTAATATAATTTTGTAATTTTTTTGTAACAGCCAAGTGCCCGGCTCCATGATCTTTTAAATGATTTGAATAATCTTCATATGTCGTAGATGTTGTTGTTTTTTAAATAATGTGTTAATGTTGTTGTTTAAATAATGTTATTATTCAATTAAACAACAACGTTAACACATTATTTAAAAAACAACAACATCTACGACATATGAAGATTATTCAAATCATTTAAAAGATCATGGAGCCGGGCACTTGGCTGTTACAAAAAAATTACAAATTTATATTAAAAATTTACAACTTTTTATTTTTTTTACAAAAAAATTTCAACTTTTATTATTTTTAACAAAATACTTTTATAACATTTATTAAAAAAAAAAAAAAAAAAAAAAAAAAAAGCCGCAATTTTTGACCAAAAGAAAAGTGGCAGTGGGTTTTGTTTGTGTCGCGTATGGTTTTGTGTGTGTCGCGTACATGCATACGCGACATGCTTTAAATGTTTTTTTTTTTTTTTTTTTTTTTGCCCGAGCTAGAATCTTGACATG
Organism: Artemisia argyi; assembly: GCA_030686995.1. Classification (NCBI taxonomy): domain Eukaryota; kingdom Viridiplantae; phylum Streptophyta; class Magnoliopsida; order Asterales; family Asteraceae; genus Artemisia; species Artemisia argyi. The sequence continues at coordinate 181,091,724 of CM060701.1, read as the reverse complement.
TGTCATCCCCTAGTGTCGCGTATGGATTTAAAGGGAATCATGAGGTATTTTTGAAAACGGCTGAGATTTGGGGTATGTCAGTAATTTCTCAAAATTAAATAACTTTTCTTTTCTTTCTTTTCTGACATGCGTCAGCAAACCACAAACACCAACCAAGAATAAATGATTACCTCTTTCAGTACCAATATGCTCCAACACCAACCGAATAAAAATTAAACCACAAACACCTTTACGTACATATGCTTCCACGAATTAAATTCTTCTTTCAACACCAAACCAAGAATAATATATTTGTATGGAGAATTGATTTTGTCGGGTTTTTTTTTTTTTTTTTTTTTTTTTTTTTTTTTTTTTTTGGAATGACCGGATGAGAGATGGATAGAGTAGGGAAAAGATAGGGTAAAAGTTAGGAGGGGATCACTTTTGCTCTCTGATACCATATTAGAATTGTGATTTTGCTTGACATTCATTAAACACACCATTACAATATATAATTCTTAATAGATGGTTCTAGATACGAAACATTAAACGGGCTAGGCGTATCACTAAAAACAAAGCCCAAAGGCTCTAATAATAATATTACTCGTCCAACAATGATGACGCCCTCAGTAAAGACGATGAATACGATTGTTATGAATAACTAGTTTTTAGTACAGGTTATGTATAGATATAATATGTTTCTTAACTTATTATTGTAATTAAAATGGAGACAATAGTTTATAGTCATGTGTACACAAGATTATCTGTATTAATTGGTTTCTTGATTATTGATAATTATTTTTAGATTGCTCTTCGTGATAAGGAAAAAAAATCTCCATATGTTCTCTTACTTTGAGTAAGTATTCAGTTGAGTGCCACAATGTTGCAATCAAGACAATTCGTGATGTGGAAATTGAAAAATACTTACCGCCACGCGTTTGCCTCATCATTAGCAAGGACGAACGACAAAGTCCATTACTTCAATTCCTTATGAAAAACCTTCCGAACCTAACAATTTGGTGGTAGTGATTATGACGCAGTGTGGTGGTTGTGTGGTTGTAGAGGGTGGTGGTGTTGGTTGTGTGGTGGTAGAGGGTGGTGGTGGTGGCTACTAATAAAAAAATAAATTGGGTAAATTGCAAATTACGTCCCTAAAAGTGGTGAAGAAGAAGAGGGTATATTAGTCATTTCGTATGCTACTAACGAACGTCAGCAAAAAGCAGCTCTCGATGGCTATTTTGCAAAAAAATGAAACATTAATGTCATTTTTGCACAACTTTTTGTCTCAATGTATTTTTTGCGCAGTTGAACAACTTTAGGGACTAAATTTGCAATTTACCCTTTTATTTTCTGTGTGTGTTTTGTGTAATTGACATTTTTAAGAGTGTCTATACTACATATAAAGAGAAAATGGTCAAAACTTGAAAAGTGAAATCTTGAAAGTCAAGGGTGAGAGAAAATGAATTGTGTAATTAATACTTTTATTAAAACACCCCATAATTTAAAATTACAATAATTTATTCATATAGTACAACCAATTAAAAACATCTATATCAAATTAAAAACAATAAATTAAAACACCTTTACTAAAAAGTACAATAAAAATTTCACAATATACAATTTAAACAAGCTACAACATAATATAAAATATAAAATAATTAAACACACTATTTAATGTTATTTTTAAAACACCATAAAATGAAAAGTATGTGTTATTATACACATTATACAAATTAATAAACACACAAAACTTCATACAAGCTAACAAGTTGATGTTGCATGTAGTTTTGAAAATTGGACCTGACCAACGGGTTCAACTGGGAAAAACATATAGTTTTGAATACAAGGACTAATACACGACGGGTTCAGTTATTAAAAGCATGACTCGGTTTAAATCGACCCGTTTTTCGACCGGAACGATTAAACCGGGTTTTAAAACATTATATTTAATCCCCAAATCTTCAAACTTTTATTAGAGGTGGCAAAACTGGCGGGCTCGGGCATGGGCTAAAATGGCACGGGTTAAAACGGGCACGGGCTAAACGGACAAATTATAAATCTGGCCAAACGGGCACGGGCTAAAACGAGCAAATTATAATTCAACTATTGAAAAACATTCGGAACAGTCCTAAAAACCCCTTTAATTCATCTTGTAAAAAAAGATCAAACATCTAAGTCTTAACTATATTTAATTATTTTTCTTAAAAAAAAATCTGACTGCAAATTTGAGAAAATCTCCTGAGACAAATGAATAAAAATGCAACTAATTAAATATATCTATCAATTAATTAGAGTATTAAATAATTATGCATAAAATAGTTAATAAATGAGATAAATTAAAATTAAAATAGTTGGAATGTTTTATAGTTACCAGTGACAAGTGAATTGGTCGGAAAAAAAAATGAGAGTAATTGCTTGAAAGTTGAATTGTGTTATTCGAAAGCATCTAATAATATCTGTTTTTATCTTTTGGGTGTAAGAGCCCATCAAATAAATGCAAGGGGGCAAAAAACGCCCCAAACTTTAAAAAAAATGTCAAAAATCGCTCAAAAATTACAAATTGGGCAAGATTTGCCACTCCTAACTTTTATTATTTTTCATTTATAACACATAAACTTTTTTTTATCACTAAATGATCTTGTTGACATAAATAATGCCTAAAAACATTATTAACATGTTATCAATATCTCTATGTTTTAATTATCACAAAATATAAACTCATAAAACTAAAACTTGTGACATAAACAAGTATTTAGTTATTAATATTTCTCTTTATATCCAAATCACTTAAGGTATGAATAAACAAAGTGTTTAGTGCAATTTATGATCAAAGGGGTATTTAATTAACTAATACAAAGTATATTTAATTATATAAACATATTATATATTTTTGAAAAACACTTTTGGTAATAAAGAAAAATGTTTTATTCATACTAAATATATGAATTCAAATTTTTAACCAAAATCAGTTAGTTTTTCTCCAAATAAACTTTCCCCACTAAAAGACAAAGAATCTGGCCGTTTCAGCTGGGGGCCCCCCTTAATTATAAAGGGCGGTCCCCTTAAATTTAAGGGGGTCGGCCATGAATTAAGGGGACCGGCCACGCTCCTCTGTCAGATTTTGTTGCCTATAAATACTACCTCAAACCTGGATTTTTTCCTCACCTTTTGCTCTACAGAATTTTCTGTTCTAGATTTCCATTTCCAATCTATAAATCCTTTGATCATACATTCTTAAATCTTTGTTTCAAAGTGATCCAAACATCATCCCATCAAGTGCAAGAGAAGAATACTTCTATCCCTCAAGACAAGAAGTATTACAACTTGTTGTGATCTCCACATCTAAGTTGTTAGTGTAACATCATTACTATCATTTCATTGTGTGAATAGTTGTGAATATTTGTTAGAAGATAGTGTAGTTTGATATATAGTGTGATTGGTTAGAAGAATAGTTGTGAAGTAGATAAGTTAGGAAGAAGATTGGTGTGTAGAAGAATAGGTGTGAAAAAGATTGGTGTGTAGAAGAATAGGTGTGAAGAAGATTGGTGTGTAAAAGATTGGTGTGAAGAAGTGGTGTGATTAAGTAGTGAATAGGTGTGAACTAGTTGTGTAGAAGTTGTGAAGATATTGTGGTGTGTAAATTGGTGTGTAAGGTTTTCTCCGCCATAAAGGAGCTTGTTGATATAGTGGTGCTCGGGGAGTGGAGTAGGGCAAGGAAGGTGACCTTGTAGCCGAACCACTATAAATCGCTTGTCTCTCGGTTCGATCTTTCCAACTCTTATCTACTTATTTACTTACGTTATTATTGCTTTATCGTACATACTTTGTTTTGTTCATATTGTGCATGACTTGATTTCATATAGCATCGAATCTATATTTTATAAAACAAATAAAACTTTAAGAAAAACTTTTATAACAATTTAAAAACGACGTAAAACTATTCAACCCCTCTTCTAGTTTTCTACAATTGGTATCAAGAGCCACGTCTAACAAGATCTTTAAAATATATTGTATTTTAAAACTTGTAACGATCTATGGAATCTTTAAAATATTTAGAAGGGCAATCTATGCAAAGACCACCACTATTTGAAAGTGACGGATTTTTATATTGGAAAAATAGATTCGAAACTTATGTGAAATCAAAAGATCTTGATCTTTGGCATATTATTACCTTTGGTGATTTTCCTCCTATTTAATATAATGTTGAAACTAAAATGAATGAAATTGTATCTTTTGAAGAACAAAATGATGATTTGAAAAAGAAATTAGCAAAAAATAATGAGGCTAAAATGGTAATTTATAATGCGTTACCACGCAAAGAATATGAAAGAATTTTTATGTGTAAAACCGTCAAAGAAATTTGGGATTCTTTACTAATTAATCACCAAGGTAATAGCCAAGTCAAAGATAATAAAATAGATCTTCTTGTACAACAATATGAACAATTTACGATTCCGGAAGAGGAATCAATTGATAATGCTTTTGCTAAGTTTAACACTATCATCACAAGTTTAAAAGCACTTGATGAGACATTTTCTAGTAAAAATTGTGTTAGGAAATTTCTTAGGGCGTTGCATCCAAAATGGCGAGCTAAGGTCACGGCAATCGAAGAATCAAAGGACTTGATGACGTTATCACTAGATGAACTAATTGGCAACTTGAAGGTTCATGAAGAAATCATAAAAAGAGATTCGGAAATGGTCAAAGTCATGAAAGAACAAACCAAATCCATTGCTTTAAAAGCCAAAAAGGAACCTAGTGATGATGATGATGATTCAAGTGACGAAAGTGAAGACGAAGAATATGCAATGGCCGTAAGAGAATTCAAGAAGTTCTTCAAGAGACGAGGAAGATTCACTAGATCATCACGAGACGAAAGAAAAGCATTCCAAAGGAATAGAAGTGATAACTACGGGAAAAGAAAGTGCTTTAGATGTGGAAGTCCAAATCATCTCATTGGCGAATGTCTAAAGCCACCGGGTTATGAAAATCAAGGTGCTTTTGTTAGTAGAACATGGAGTGATAGTGACAAAGAAGAAGTTGAAAAGCCAAGAGACGAAAAGTGTTTTATGCCAAAAGAAACCGACGAAATATGTTTAGGAATTAACTTGGAACCTGACGAATGGATCAAAGATAGCGGATGTTCGAGGCACATGACGGGGAATCGCAATCTATTCTCTACATACAAGGCATACAATGGAGGTAACGTTATTTTCGGTAGTGACTTACGTGGAAAAATCATTGGCAAAGATACGATCTCTCAAGACTCACTTACTATTGAAAATGTAGAGCATGTAGATAAATTAACATATAACTTGCTTAGTGTAGGACAAATATGTGATAATAAATGTAGAGTCACATTTACCGAAGATGATAGCGAAATAATTAAGAATGGAAAAATTATAGGTAGAGGGATTAGAAAAGGTGGCATATATGTTATGAAACTAGGAAACAAACCTGAGGATAGGATATGCCTAATGACCCTAGATGAAAACTCTACACTATGGCATAGGAGATTAGGACATGCTAACATGCAACAAATACAATCTTTGGCCTCTAAGAAATTAGTTAGAAATTTGCCTAATCTAAAATATGACAAGCATTTTTGTGATGCATGTAAAATTGGAAAACAAACTCATGCTAGTCACAAAGCCAAGAATATAGTATCCACTACTAGGTGCCTAGAATTATTACATATGGATCTTTTTGTTCCATCCGCTGTGCGGAGCTATGGAGGAAACAAATATACCTTAGTAATAGTAGATGACTACTCACGATACACGTGGACTAGGTTTTTAAGTGATAAAACCCAAGCCTTTGAAAAATTCAAAATATTCAGTAAAATGATTCAAAATAAATTAGGATGCTCAATAGTTGCCATTAGGACGGACCATGGTAGGGAATTTGATAACGAAGTACAATTCGGAAAATATTGCGAGTTAAATGGAATATCTCACAATTTCTCCGCTCCTCGTACTCCTCAATCAAATGGCGTAGTAGAAAGAAAAAAATAGGTCACTACAAGAAATGAGTAAAACTATGTTAAATGAACAATCCATCCCACAAAAATTTTGGTGTCACGCCGTAGATACATCAACTTATATTTTAAATAGGGTATCAATTAGAAGAATTCTAGGAAAAACTCCTTATGAGTTATTAAGAGGTAGAAAACCAAACTTAAGCTACTTTAAGGTATTTGGAAGTAAATGCTATATTTTAAACACTAAGGACTATCTCACTAAGTTTGATCCAAAATCATATGAAGGAATATTTTTAGGATACTCACAAAATAGCAAAGCATATATAATACTTAATAAACACTCCATGAAAGTAGAGGAATCACTAAATGTAACATTTGATGAAACACCACCACCTCCTAAAACATTACCTTTAGAAGATGATGATTTAGTCGAAGATGAAGCTATTGAGGTTAGTAAAACAAAATCCATAGGAAATGATAATGAAGACATTAACTTAGAAAATAGCGAAACTGTTAATATTAAAGAATCTACATCACATCCATTAGATAATATAATAGGACATCTTAACCAAAGAACCCTTAGGTCACAAGCCCAAGATAAAAATAATTTCTTTTGTTTCCTCTCAGCAATAGAACCTAAGAATATTAGCGAGGCTTTAAAGGATGAAAGTTGGGTTATAGCTATGCAAGAAGAATTAAATCAATTTAAGGCAAATGATGTTTGGGAATTAGTCCCAAATCCAAAGGATATGACCATCATAGAAACCAAATTGGTATATAGGAATAAATTAGACGAGAATGGAATAGTTACTAGGAATAAAGCTAGGTTAGTTGCCCAAGGTTATAATCAACAAGAAGGAATTGATTATGACGAAACTTATGCCCCCGTAGCTAGACTAGAATCGATTAGGATATTACTTGCCTATGCTTGCGCCCTAGATTTTAAGTTATTCCAAATGGATGTGAAAAGTGCATTCCTTAACGGTTTTATCAATGAGGAGGTATATGTGGCACAACCTCCAGGATTCATTGACTTCGCAAAACCTGATTATGTTTATAAGTTAAAGAAAGCTTTGTATGGACTCAAACAAGCTCCCAAAGCTTGGTATGATCGATTAAAAGCTTTTCTTATTAAACATGATTATTCCATGGGAATGGTAGATAACACTCTTTTCACTAAAAGGAAAGACCCAAATCTCATCATTGTCCAAATATATGTTGATGACATTATATTTGGATCGACTTGTCAAGACATGTGTGATGAATTTGCCAAAATCATGCATGATGAGTTTGAGATTAGTATGATGGGTGAACTTAACTTCTTCCTAGGATTACAAATAAAACAATTAGAAGATGAAATATTTTTTAACCAATCTAAGTACATTAAGGAAATGCTTAAGAAGTTTGGCCTAGAAGACTCAAAACCCATGAAAACTCCCATGTCTACGGAGGTAAAGCTCACAAAGGATGATGAAGGTGAGTCCGTAGATAACACCAAGTATAGAGGAATGATAGGTAGTTTACTATACTTGACGGCAAGTAGACCCGATATCATGTTTAGTGTCTGCCTTTGTGCCCGTTTTCAAGAGGATCCCAAAACCTCTCACCTAGAAGCGGTTAAGCGTATCTTCCGATACGTTAAAGGCACTATACACTTAGGATTATGGTATCCTAAGGAATCCGGCATAGAAACCATCGTCTATGCGGATTCGGATCATGCGGGAGACTACGTAGATAGAAAGAGTACTAGCGGTATTTGCACGTTTATGGGATGTTGTCTAACGTCTTGGTTTTCGAAGAAGCAAACCGCTCTTGCTATTTCTACCACCGAAGCCGAATATGTAAGCGCCGGAAAGGCATGTCAACAAGCACTATGGATGAAACAAGCTCTCGTAGACTATGGCATTAGGTTAGAAAATATCCCCATTATGTGCGATAACAAAGGTGCGATAGATTTAAGTAAAAATCCGGTGCAACACTCTAGGACTAAACACATAGAAATACGTCACCATTTTCTTAGGGATAATGTACAAAAAGGAAATATATCTATAGAAAAGGTTGCATCGGAAGACAACATTGCGGATATATTCACAAAACCCCTTAAGCGTGAATTATGCAACCACTTGCGTTTAGGATTAGGAATGATGGAACAAGTTGACTAAATTACATTGAATTAATTCAAATTTATAATTGCATGAAATTTATTTTTCTTTCTTTCCACCTCTTCTGAGTCTAGGAATCTATTTCGCACAAAACTAAAGATTGAGAAGATTTATTTTCTTTGCATAATTTTTTTTAAAACTCAATCAATTTTCTCTAAAAATCATTCTCACAATCTAGGAATCACATGAAGATCATTTTCCTTGCATTGTTGACTAATTCTAAAAACATTGTATTTCAAAATCATGCATAAACTCTCACATAAATTGTCAAGATATATAATCTAATATATGTCTTTGACATTCATGATCGAGCAAAAATTGAATCAAGGAGATCATTTGGATTGTTTCTTAGGATCGTTATTTCTTTTTGCTTCTAGGAGTCAAAACAATCACAACTCCACATTTGTTGCATATAGACACTCACTAGGACAAATTCACTCATAATGGTGTCATCTTGATCCATCACTAGCTTCTCACTCACTAATTGCCTTTGCCATTAATCTAAGATAGGTGCCTTAGGAAGCTTAAGTGTTCTTGCCTTTACTTACCTCCTATTGCTTATTATGTGTTGATTATTTGCTCTTATGCTTATGTATTTTTGCATGCATGATATTTAATGATTAGATTAGATGCTATATTGCCTAAAGGACTTGAACTTGCTTGAATCCAAGTCCAAAAACACCAGATGGGCGGCCCCCTTAATTATGTAAGGCGGCCCCCTTAATTTTAAGGGGACCGCCCCCTAATTAAGGGGACCGGCCATTTGATGGACGGGTTTACAGAATCTTTTCTATTTTTAGCCCATTTCAACCTACATTTCCCATTTTTCACCAACACATTTTGTCCTAATCCCCATACAAACCTTATCCTTCCTTAAGCACACAAATATTACACTATAAATATCCCCAATCCTCAAAACTCTCCATTCATCCCATCATGAACTCTCCCAACAAACCAAAATCAAAAGCCTCAAGGCTAGCAAGGATGACGGAAAAACCCCTTTGGCGACGAAAAAACCCTCGAAACAAATCCATCATCATTAATGAAGTTGGAAGTCATTCCACACCCCCAACTTCTTACTTCCCAAACCTTGCATCAAACCAACAAGATCATTCATTTGATCCTCTTTACAAACCATACAACATTGGCCAAACATCTTCCTTCAAGCCAAACTACACATCTCAACCTCCAACCACTTATAATGATCCATACAAGTTTGATCAACCATCAAACTACAATTCCAACTACACAAACCCAACTCTTCCATGCCAAACCGATGATCCTCACCACATTGCCACGGAAAAACAAAAGTTCCGTGATGAAATAAACCAAATCCATGATCTTAGTGATCTCCTTGCTATGCATCTTGCACAACGCAACAAAGGGCAACCTCCATCATCACCCTATGCAAATTGCCTTCCCCACTCTCTCAACTTGGATCAAGTTACAAACCACACTCACTTTTGCCCTTGTTGCATATTCCTTCAAAAACAAATCCTTTACTTGAGTGAAGATATTTCTTGGATTGAATATCTTCTCACTCGTAATCATCCAATACCACCCTTAACACGATACAACATCGTGAGATCCACCTCTTCCGCTCCATACTACACTCCTTATCCCTCCTAATCAAACATCTAAGCTTTATGCTTATGTTTCCCTTCAAGCAAATAAAACAATCAACCATGGGTTTCAAGCAAGTCCAAATGCTCTCTTAGGCAATATAGGACTATGTCTTTTCTTTTGTGTTATTTTTATCAATATGCTTCAAGCATATTGAATGTTGTAATGCTTATCATTATTGAATGAATCTATGTTTAGTTGCAAAATTGTTGCCTTGCATATATGTGTATCTTGCTCTCTTCAAATATTTTTGTAGCAAAGATCTCCATAGCTCGTTCCCTTGGTGCTCTCAAATGAGGGGGAGCATACATCAAGGGGGAGCATTCTACCCGTTTAAACTTCCCTCGAGAAGCTTACTCGGCTTAACCTTTTTAATTTTACAAAAATGGGGAGAAGAGAAATGTAAACTCTATAATACTTGTCTAAAAACAAGTTTTAGATATATTGAGTTTAAGATTTTGTAATAATAAAAAAGGGGGAGATTGTTGACATAAATAATGCCTAAAAACATTATTAACATGTTATCAATATCTCTATGTTTTAATTATCACAAAATATAAACTCATAAAACTAAAACTTGTGACATAAACAAGTATTTAGTTATTAATATTTCTCTTTATATCTAAATCACTTAAGGTATGAATAAACAAAATGTTTAGTGCAATTTATGATCAAAGGGGTATTTAATTAACTAATACAAAGTTTATTTAATTATATAAACATATTATATATTTTTGAAAAACACTTTTGGTAATAAAGAAAAATGTTTTATTCATACTAAATATATGAATTCAAATTTTTAACCAAAATCAGTTAGTTTTTCTCCAAATAAACTTTCCCCACTAAAAGACAAAGAATCTGGCCGTTTCAGCTGGGCGGCCCCCTTAATTATAAAGGGCGGTCCCCTTAAATTTAAGGGGGCCGGCCATGAATTAAGGGGACCGGCCACGCTCCTCTGTCAGATTCTGTTGCATATAAATACCACCTCAAATCTGGATTTTTTCCTCACCTTTTGCACTACAGAATTCTCTGTTCTAGATCTCCATTTCCAATCTATAAATCCTTTGATCATACATTCTTAAATCTTTGTTTCAAAGTGATCCAAACATCATCCCATCAAGTGCAAGAGAAGAATACTTCTATCCCTCAAGACAAGAAGTATTACAACTTGTTGTGATCTCCACATCTAAGTTGTTAGTGTAACATCATTACTATCATTTCATTGTGTGAATAGTTGTGAATATTTGTTAGAAGATAGTGTAGTTTGATATATAGTGTGATTGGTTAGAAGAATAGTTGTGAAGTAGATAAGTTAGGAAGAAGATTGGTGTGTAGAAGAATAGGTGTGAAGAAGATTGGTGTGTAGAAGATTGGTGTGAAGAAGTGGTGTGATTAAGTAGTGAATAGGTGTGAACTAGTTGTGTAGAAGTTGTGAAGATATTGTGGTGTGTAAATTGGTGTGTAAGGTTTTCTCCGCCATAAGGGAGCTTGTTGATATAGTGAAGAAAACTCTCGAGTTAGGTGCTCGGGGAGTGGAGTAGGGCAAGGAAGGTGACCTTGTAGCCGAATCACTATAAATCGCTTGTCTCTCGGTTCGATCTTTCCAACTCTTATCTACTTATTTACTTACGTTATTATTGCTTTATCGTACATACTTTGTGTTGTTCATATTGTGCATGACTTGATTTCATATAGCATCGAATCTATATTTTATAAAACAAATAAAACTTTAAGAAAAACTTTTATAACAATTTAAAAACGACGTAAAACTATTCAACCCCCCTTCTAGTTTTCCACAGATCTGTCGTTATAAAATCCGTTGCTATGCACGGGTATTCGTCTAGTTTTACTAATAAAAAAAGAGAAACAAGCGTAAGGAAAGAGAGAAAAGATGATAAAGATGAAGAAAAGAGTTGAAAATTGAAAAAGGAATGCCAACATGACAAGGGTGGAGGGTGTGGTCGAAGATTTTTCCTCGCCACATCAGCTCTGCATCATCAAAAAACATTTCATTTATCTTTTCTCTCAACTTTCATTGAATCATTGTAGCACATTCTCCCATTTTCATTAATTTTTTCTACTTTTTATCTTTTAAAAATACCTTCAAAACACAAATACCCACTTACAACAAAATAGAATATATATTCTCTCTTCTATAATATTTTGTCTCTCTCTTTTCTTTCATCGGGACTACACTCGTGCGAAGTATATTTTTTGGTCTCTTCCCACTGGTTTCTTACAAGAGAAGGGTGGAAAAAGTGGTCCAACTTATTTTCTTTTGGGTGTTCCCGTGGCGCACCCTGCACACTAAGAAAAAACCGTTCACACACACTCCACCCTAAGAGCATTGGGTAAATTGATCCCGAGTTATACCATAACTCACTGCCACGTCAGCGTTAAACACTTTAACTTGGTGCGTTAACTTTAGGGGCGGTGAGATAACTCACCAGAGTTATGCCATAACTCACTAAAAAAACACTTGAGTTATCCAATAACTCGGGAGCGGTAAGATCACTCACATGAGTTATGCCATAAGTCATCCCCTTAATACTGCGTTAAGCCCATAACTTAATACGTTAACTCAGCTTTAACTTGAGGGACGATAAGGTAACTTGGTGCGTTAAGCTAGCTATAACTGACCTCGGTGCGTTAGGCTCTAATGAATTCCCTTTCGCTTCCCATCAAAGTCAACGGAAATATGGCACGCACAAAAAGTTAGCTGGCCATGATAATTGCTTGCCACCTTTGAAAGCAATTACTCCACCTTTCTTACTATATCCAGTAATCCCCACGTACACATAATTACCTATTTACATTTACATTTAAACCAACCCCTGTAGACCAAACATGTAACAAAGTTTACGTTTTCTTGTCACATTAAAAATTATGCGTATGAATCCTCAACTTTGTTAATTACATTACTTGACAAAACATGTAACAAAGTTTTCGTAGTTCTGATTCTGAATTTAGTTCTTTCTTACAGGAAATAGAAAAACGTACAATTAATATATATCGTACGTTAATCTCACTAGCGAATGTCACTAACACAAGTCGTGCTCTGTAATGATGATTTATTCGCGTGACAGTGATAAGTTTCTGTAAGTAATAAAAGTTATCATATTAGAAAAATATTTTTTGCTTTTCGGTCGCCATCTTTTGGTTTTAATGGAATATTGATGACTTGCGTGTTCAATGGTCGTAATACATATAAAACACTTCTTTAGAAATCATACTAAAACATAGACAACTAAAAAGAATATACACAATTTTATTCGCTGGAAGAAAGAACTATTCCGTGTATTTAAATAAATCTACGATAAAAAAGAAAAAGAAGACACAATCCACTCATTTGGATAAAAGTATTTAACTATTTCTTGACATTCCATTTGTTGTTGAAAAAGTAAAAGCCCTCCTTAGATATTGTTTGTTGACATTCCTTTTTTCATGCTGTTGTTTCTTAATTTTAATTTTGAATATTTAACGTTACTTTGGTTCTTTTATTCCCTTTTATATATAGAGTAAATTACACTCCCTATACTTTTTCCGGATTTCATACGACATTAAAAAACGCTAATTATTGTTTTTTTACGCCGCTAGTATAAAATTTTAACGGTCGTTAGTTTTGCCAGTTATCTCGGTTCTCATGTGACCTGCACGTGAGGATCGAGATAACTGGCAAAACTAACGACCGTCAAAATTTTGGACTAACGGCGTAATATATTCTCGATCGTGGATCAAAAAAGCAATAATTAGCGTTTTTGGATGTCATGTGAAATCCGAAAAAAGTATAGGGACCAACGGTGTAATTTACTCTTATATATATTTATATAGGTCTTCTACCATTTCCAACATCTAATTACTAATGTCATAAATAGCATGAGACGTGACGTGATGGTATTATCAAGCTTCACACTTAAAAAACTATGACAAAAATACAATATTTTTTAAGACATGATTTAAAGCGACATAAAATATTTACTATAAGTTTATATATTTTTTATCAAATTTCATATACATCAAGTTTACAAAAAAGTGTTGTAAATAAGGAATAAATTCAAGAAACTATCTTTATATGCAATCTTATTCATTAAAAAAAAAAAAAAAAAAAAAAAAAAAAAACCCACTAAATATCAGGCCCAAACGATTACCCGACCCATATACGTGGTTTTCATAACATTGTAACAAGATTACTTAAGAACGTCTAAAAAAAGCGCCATGCCTCGCGCTTTATCACGCCCTTCCACGTCTCATCTAATGTCATGCCTAGAGCTATGCGTTAGTCTATTTCGTAATATGAAAGTCACGCCTTTTGAAACTCTGATACTTAAAACTTTATCTTACCATCGAAAATTTTGAGAATAAGATACCTTTTTTAACAGGAAAATATGGTACTTCAGGTTTAAACTTGATAATCCATAGCTCCCATTCATATATCCTTATCACTCTCTTAAATAGATTTATAGATTCTCACATTTCATAAATAAGAGTTGTGTGGAAAACTAGAAGGGGGGTTGAATAGTTTTACGTATTTTTAATTTTATTATGAAAACTTAGTTTAGTTTTAAAGTCTTGTTTGTTTTTAAAAACTTTGATTCTATCTTATGTGAACTCAAATCTTGAACAATATGAACAACTATATCTAAGTATGAACAATAATAATAATGTAAGTTAAGTATGTGAAATCAACACATACATAATATAAACAATTATAGCTATATACGAGAGACAAATAAGTAAACGTTTATTTTATAATCCTTAGTTATATTTTGTATGAAAACTATATTTGATCGAAATGATCAATTATATGTATGTTACCTTTGTAGTTTGATTGTAAAAACTTTGTTTTGTGAATGAAACTTTTGTTTGATCTTTAAGTAAAATCAATACTAGCACTATATGAGCAACTACATATATAAACGTCTACGTCTACAAAAGTAATAACGATATAAACAAGATAATAAGTAAGATATGGAAAGATCTAACCGCGAGACAAAGGATTTATAGTGGTTCGGCTACAAGGACACCTTCCTTTCCCTACTCCACTCCTCGAGTCACCTACTCGAGAGTTTTCTTCACTATGTCAACAAGCTCCCTTATGGCGGAGAAAACCTTACACACCACAACTTATTCACATCTTCTACACACCTTCTTCACACCTAGTCACTACTTAATCACAACACTACTTCTTCACACCTATCTAGCTTCACAACTATCTACTTCACAACAATCTTCTTCACAACTATCTACTTCCTAGCTCTTATTCTTCATAACAAACTACTTATATCTCGCTACTTCTATTCACAACTTCTACTCCTAGATCTATCTAGTTACAATACTATCACACCTTTACAATGAATGTACACAACAACTAGACTATATACACAAATCTACAATACTTCACAACTTGATATTGAAGGAGTATTCTTCTCTTGCACTTTGAGAGATGAGAGGTGAGGGAATGAATCACTTGAAACAAGGATTAACAATTATATGATCAAATGGTTTTTAGGAGGATGTTTAGAGAGATTTGGATCTGAAAATTTTCGTGCAAGAGGTGAGAAAAATTCCAGGTTTGAGGTGGTATTTATAGAGAAAAATTTATGACAGAATCTGACAGTGGAGCGTGGCCGGTCCCCTTAATTGTGTGCCGGCCCCCTTAAAATTAAGGGGGCTTCCAGACCAAAACTGCAGTTTTCTTGTCTTTTTATGAGGAAAGTTTATTTGGTGAAAAACTAACTGATTTTGGTTAAAATTTTGAATTCATATATTTATTATGAATAAAACATTTTCCTTTATTACCAAAAATATTTTTCAAAAATATATAATAAGTTTATTTAATTTTATAAACTTTGTATTATTTAAATAAACATCCCTTTGATCATAAAATGTATTAGTCACTTGTTTATTCATACCTTAAGTGATTATGTTGGATGAGATGATATAAACTTGCTTAAAACTTGTTTACGTATTAACTTTGCGTTTAATGTTCTTATATTTTGTGATCGTCAAAACTTAAGGATATCGAAAGATATTAATAACGTTTTGATACATTATTTATATCAACAAGTTGCAAGTAAATGTTTTTTCTGTTTTACCATCAAGTGATTATTTAAAATTTTAAAAGCCTTTTTTAATTATAAGACTTAACTTTATATATTAGACCATTCCTAAGAGTGACACATATCAATCTGAGTCATTTCAGCGCCACATCAACACTTCTCAAACTGACACACCTCTGTCAATGGTGGCTTGTCTCTTTCGGTGTTACTTATACATATACCTCACAAAACACTCTCACATACACAAAACACTCAAATAGGCTCCACTCCCGTCCCTTTCCTCGTCGCCAAATCAGAGAAGACCAAATCGACACACCACTGACGAGGTGGTGCCATCGGTGTCACAAAACCGACGCTCATCGGTTTGTGTGCCGAAGAGGGCGCTGGGAGTGGCCTGAGGACATTTCATTTGCTTAGTATTTCATTAGTTACACCAATAAGAATTTACAACTTCTTTGTTGGGGGACAATGAAGTAAGATAGAGAGAGTATGTAGGTATGAACAATGAAGTAAGATAGAGGGAGTATGTAGGTAAGAACCATATGAATTGATTGTAATAATAGTAGTTCTGTTGTAAAAAAAAAATAAAAAAAAAAAATAAAAAAATAAAAACAAAAACTGAAAATGCACAAGATCAAGATTTCATACAACCAAACTTCATAAGTTTTTACACACTTTGGCAACTACTGCCTTACATGCAACATCATCACCAACCAATTGTACTAAGACCACTAATTTCGTAATGATCGCTAATCAGAATGGACTATTTATGTACATTTTTACAATGGTTGGTAATCCTAAGGGACAAGTTTTGTAAATTTTTGTTACAAGTTTAGTCCTTGAAGACGAAATTTTGTTACATGTTTGGTCCTAAGGGACGAACTTTGCAACGACGGTTAAAACTCACGGACCATTTTCAAAAATTTAGGATAAAGAATAAAATTGCACTGTACAATGTATATACTCATAATAAAATGACCAAGTATCACATTCATTTGTCCACTCCTTGATGGACTCATTCATCCAAGCATCACATTCATTTTCTGGCCTTCTTTAAACAACATTTTCCATTTCAAATAAAAATATAAAAAATCAAACAAATTATACTTATATACTAAAAGGCAGTGAGAAATACTGTAGCAAACACTGTAGCAAAGTGTTTTGCTACAGTGGTTATAACAGTAAATATGTGAGTACGGGTACTGTAGCACTGTTACTGTAGCAACGTTTTTTTTTTTTTTTTAATTTTTGACCCTGAGGTTATATATTTAACAAAAATAGTACCTCAGGTTAAATTATAATTTCAAATATAATCCTAAAGGACTAACTTTGCAACATATCGATCCCGTTAAAAATTACTGTTCATTCGTTAAAACACACTGTTCACCAATTTTTTTTTTTTTTCTACACCACCTCTGGTTAATTTTTAATTTCAAGAGTACTTGCGGTTATAGATCTTTTGCAAATTTAGTACTTAATAACAAAAATAATTTTTTTCAATCGTTTTATTTCGAGGTTAGATTAATCACAACATTTCCGCAGCAACGCGCGGGTACCCCGCTCGTTGACATTCAAACTTGAAAATCATTAAACTAGTCTTTAACCTCCACTTTGTTGTCATTGGTCAATTCAACTCATCATCACATTAAACTAAAAACTAAAAACATGATCACAAAACTTAAATTCCCTTTATCACCACCACCAACAATAACAGATCTCAATCCATCACTAAAACCCCATATCACATTTTCAAAATCTTTATAAAACAAAACTCAACAGCTTAAAAAGATTTTACACAATGGGTATTTTTAGTAAGCTTTTATAAATGAAATCCAAGATTTTACACAAAAGATTCAATTTTTAGAAAGTTTTACAAAATGGGTATTTGCAGTTCAAAACCAACATCAAAAACCAAACTTTCCGGTGACAACATTCCGGCGAATGATGAAGATCCCGGTGACCGGAAAATCAAGAAATCACCATTTTTTCCGTTTTACACACCAAGTCCAGCACACTTTCTTTTTTCAAAGATGTCATCACCTGCAGTTAATAATGGGTCAAAACCAACAACACCCAGAAAGTTTTTCAGGCCGCCGCCGTCTCCGGCGAAGCATATAAAGGCTTTACGGCGGCGCGTGAGTGGGAAGGTGGGGAAGGAGGTGGCGCGTGAGGAGGTGGGTGAGGTGGAATTGGATAAAAGTTTTGGGTTTTTGAAACATTTTGGGAGTAAATATGAGATTGGTGAAGAAGTGGGAAGAGGGCATTTTGGTCATACATGTAAAGCTAAAGCTAAGAAAGGTGAATTTAAGGGCAAAGATGTTGCTGTTAAAGTTATTCCAAAGTCAAAGGTTTGCTGACTTTTTTGTTTTTTGGAATTTTGAATTTTGGCTGTTTTCTTGATGATTTGATGTATGATGGTGTTAGTTAGATCTAGTAATTTGGTTTTGATTATGATCATGTGCAGAAGTGTAGTTTTTGGGCTTTTGACTTTAGATAAATTGACTTTTGATTGTTGGAGGGTTTATTTTAAGCTTCTTCATTTGATTTTTCTATGGTTTTGGTATTGGAGCACTTGGTAGAACGAAAACGATATTAAGTTAGTATCATTTTTTTATTTTGTAGTGTTTTTATCTGTTTAATATGCGGTTCTCATATAAATTGCTATATATCATGATAATTCATTTCGTTAGTACCATGAACATCTGAACTGACATATAGTTTAAGAAAGTTGTTATATACGTAGATACCCTTTGTTGGAAGACAAATAAATTATGTATTAGCCCTTTTAATTATAACAAAGGATGGATAATTTACTGTTTTAGGATGGATAATTTGCCATAGAGAGTGGCAAACTAAGTACTACTGTTGATTTTTGATTCTCCTTAAAGGGAAACATTGCAATCTCTATGGAAGATATGACTGAACTTGCATAGTTGCATTTGCACTATGTAAATGTTATCAATGTCTCAGTATAATTTTGTAAATGTTATGTTTTTTTCAAGTATTAGATTTAAAGTCGAGCTTTTTCATGTAGATGACAACCGCCATATCGATTGAGGATGTGAGAAGGGAGGTAAAGATATTAAAAGCTTTGTCAGGACATGAAAACTTAGTGAAGTTTTATGATGCATATGAAGACCACGATAACGTCTATGTTGTAATGGAGTAAGCAATAAAGTTTGAATTTGATTCTGCATTATCATTTTATCCATATCTTTATACATAAGTCCTAAAAGAGTATTAGATTGACTTGTGCTTACTTTCGTGTTATGTGGCAAATGTTCCAGGTTATGTGAAGGAGGGGAGCTTTTGGATAGAATTCTTTCCAGGTATCATGTCTCTTATGTTGATTTGCTAGAAGCGTCTTTATCATATCTTAACTGGGTTATTTGTCAACATGGAATTTATGAATTTGTGAAAATGGGATTTTTTTAAGGGGCGGGAAATTCACTGAAGATGATGCTAAGGCTGTCTTGATACAAATATTAAATGTGGTTGCATTTTGTCATCTTCAAGGTGTGGTGCACCGCGATTTGAAGCCGGAGGTGAGATAATTTTATGGTTCTTAGCCAAGATCATTACTTTTTGTAACGATAATAAAGGACAGATTAGTAATCAACACATGAAAAGTTAAAATAAAAATTGCCAAAAGAAACTGGAATTTTTATGGGTGCTAGTCACACGCATATATATATTTTTAATCTTAAAGTTGTAGTTTTTGTGTATCAACTTGAATCTCCGTTTGGCATGCTTGTCATTTTGAAATACATTAGATTATTAGAAGCTCTTTTCGCTTGTCTGCTTGTATCTTACCTGTGTTTGTCTCATGAGAATTCAAAATGTCATTCTAGTAAATCTCCAAGTTAAGGTTACATATCTAACCGTTAAGCTATTTGCTCATTAACATCCTCTCACGTAAGTTGACCCATATTTATTTTTTGTCCTCCATATCGGAGGGTTTTTTGATATTAGCATTTGCATTCGCCCACTCTAAATTTTTGTAGTTAGAAGTGTTCAAAGATATTTATATAAATTCATAAATCAAAATTCTTCTGCCTCCCCTAAAAGAAAATTCAGAATTTTGTAAATTACAGTTCTGGCTCGTAGATTTTCTTCCTCTGTGAATATCTTTACAGATATGACAAATTTTTATATGGGGGAATAATTATGAATTTTCTTGCATCTCATAATAGGTATTGAGTTGCGTTTCCCATAAGTAATAATCTAAACTATTTGTGATTTGTGAATCAGAATTTCTTATTTACATCCAAAGATGACAATTCACAACTTAAAGCCATAGATTTTGGCTTATCGGATTTTGTAAAGCCAGGTACTTTATAATTTTATACATTTATACTACATATAAGTATATTGCTATCATTATCGCCGTCTTTCCAATCTCATGAATCCATTTTTCTGTAGATGAAAGGCTTAATGACATTGTTGGAAGTGCATACTACGTGGCGCCGGAAGTTCTACACAGATCATATAGTACCGAGGCTGATGTATGGAGTATTGGTGTTATAGCGTATATTCTTTTATGTGGGAGTCGCCCGTTTTGGGCGCGAACCGAATCTGGAATATTTCGAGCTGTTTTAAAAGCTCATCCAAGTTTTGATGAAGTACCGTGGCCTACATTATCTTCTGAGGCCAAAGATTTTGTTAAAAGATTATTAAATAAGGATCCTAGGAGAAGAATGACTGCTGCTCAAGCGTTGAGTACGTGTATCTACATTGTTTGTGTTGTGTTAAGTTTTGATCAGTTTTATAATTGTGATAGTGCTAATTTGATCAGTTTGGTCCAATATCTTTACATTGCCAACCTTTTTTACGCCTGTAAAAATCCCATCAAAGTTTCAAAAAGTTATATTTAAGGAAAAGAACTTTCAAAGAATTTGATTTAAGAATGGTGCCGTGGCAGTTGACTTGTAAACAAGTTTTGACCATGTTGACTTTTTTCTGACACGGTGCTATCAGCCACCTAAAACTGGTTATTTTAGGTAATTTACCTTGAATCAAAATTTTTCTATCTTGAGGGTTTTTTTTTGGAATGTAAGTTGGTTACTAACATAAATCAGATCAAAGTTCTTTTGGTATTTATCAAGGTGCTCCTTTTGGTAATTCTGAATTGATAATATTGTAATGTTCTAGGTCATCCATGGATTAGAAATACTAATGACGTGAAAGTGCCGCTTGATGTTTCAATATTGAGACACATGAAGGGTTATATGCGTTCATCTCCTCTTCGTAAAGCTGCTATAAGGGTACTGATTTTATTTTATTCCCCAAATATAATCTTTTGTTGTCAAATGTCCAAAATGTCCCTTATAATAACAAAATGGTAATCTTCTCAAAAGTCTAAAATACTGAACTGCAGATTTTTATCTCTCATTTGCAGGCTTTAGTAAAGACATTGAGCACTGATGAGTTATATTTTCTGAAGGAGCAATTTTCTTTGTTAGAACCAAGCAAAATTGGATCCATAAGCATGGATAATATTAAAGCGGTTGGTAACCAACAAAATCAATAAAATTCTTTATCATAGAATGTGAATTTTAATTTCTTATGAACTGGTCAGGCTTTGGTGAAGCATGCTACGGATGCCATGAAGGAGTCACGTATCCATGATTTTCTAACATCAGTATGATCTTTAGAAAATGAACTTACTATTCAGTTATATATCATTATCTTTTGATTCTTAGATGATTAGAACATTTGAATGCAGCTTAATGCTCTTCAATACAGAAGAATGGAGTTTGACGAATTCTGTGCAGCTGCTTTAAGTGTCTATCAGCTCGAGGCTCGTGATAGATGGGAAGAACATGCACGTTGCGCCTATGAAATATTTGATAAAGATGGGAACAGGGCTATCATGATCGAAGAACTAGCTTCTGTAAGTTAAACTTTGATATTCTTTTCTCCTAATTTTTTTTTTTCCATTAGCCATTACCTTTGGTCTGACTATTGTTTTAGTTAACCAACTTGCCGGTTCATAATTTAGACATAAGTTGGTTACCTTTTTATGCAATTGGGAAGACCTATATCAATTTTCTTGAATCTTTACTAATTATTCTTGGTGATTTTATAGGAACTTGGCCTTGGCCCGTCGGTTCCGGTTCATTCTGTATTGAATGACTGGATCAGGCACACAGATGGAAAGCTCAGTTTTCTAGGCTTTGTTAAGTTATTGCATGGTGTATCCAGTCGGACCCTTGCCAAAGCTCGTTAACAAACTAGCCAGGATAAAGAATTGTGGGACTCGCCTATTAAAGCCGTTGCTGATGTGTGAAATGACTTTTATGTTGTAGGAGAAGATCCAAGTGTATTTGGTGCTTTTTTCCTCTGTAGATGTGTAAAATTTAGTTTGTGTTTGGATTTGCAAGTGAGAGTAGTATATTTCTCCTATTTATACCTGATTTTTTTACAGATTTGGCAAAGAAGCTAAGCTAGAACATGTATGCAATTGGCATTGTATCGTCAAATGTTTTGTGTTCTAATACAAACATTCTAATCCATTAATTGATTCACAAACAATATCTATTGTTTAATCTGTTGTTGGTTCACTTGGTGGAATTGTTTTGATTAACGCATACTTTCACTTTTTATTTTTTCTATATAGCAAGTCTAGTTGACCACATTGATGAGTACTTTTCAACACGGCAATAAGCTTGAGCTGGTTTTGTAACAACACCAGATTACCTATAATTTATAATTTGATGACAATAAAAATTTTAGTCATTCTGCGTCTCATTTTAACAGTCCACTTTTAAATAGAAAAATTACTTTTATTAGTTTTTCTATATTACTCTTCTCTCTCATACATTTTTGTAAAAAAATATAATTTGCTATATATCTTTAATGCATTAAAAGGTAAATTTGTCATTTTAATAAGTAAAAGTCTACGTCATATTCAGTGTATGATAGTAGTTACTACTTCCGTCCCATTTTTATAGTCCATCTTTCCCTTTTCGGTTGTCCCAAATTAATTGTCCATTTTCATAAATAGATAGGGAATATATATCAAGTTTACCATATTACCCTCATTTGTGGTTGTTATTACAAACTTTAAAGAAGTTGGAAATTAATTGGTTAAGGGTAAAATTGTCTTTGTGCAAAAAGTAAGAAAGAGAAAGCTGTAATGATTATGTTTTTCTTAAACTGTGTGTTTTTTATCTGTGGACAATAATTTTAGGACGGAGGTAGTATTAGACAGTGGGAGTATGAGTTAATACTACCGTCATGTAATACCCAATATCAAAGTCACATTTATTTATTTATTTATTTATTTTTTATTATTATTTTTTTTATCATGGGGCTTGTGGTCTAGTGGTAAAGACTTGAGTAGTTAAGCGAGCCCAAGTGAGAGTAGTACCGGTTTGGGTGACCGACCGGGAAGTCCTCATTTGAAAACCACAAGCTCTAATAATAGAAATAATAATAATAATAATAAAATAATAAAATATTAATAAAAATAATAAAATAATAAGATAAAAAATATAATAATAATTATAATAGTAATAATATAATAAAATAATAATAATAATAATAATAAAATATTAATAATAAGTAATAATAATAATAATATTATTTAAATATTATTATTATTATTATTATTATTATTATTATTTTAATATAATAATAATAATAATAATAATAATAATAATCAATATTATTATTATTTGATTATTAATATTTATTATTTTAATATTATATAATAATAATTAATAATAATAAATAATAATAATAATTACTATTATTATTATTTTTAATAAAATAATAATAATAATAATAAGAAAAAAAAAGTTAATATAATAATAATTAAAATGATATAATAATAAATATTAATAATAATAATAATAATAATAATAATAATAATTATTATTATTATTATTATTATTATTATTATTATTTTAATAATAATAATAATAATAATAATAATAATAATTAATAATATTATTATTTTATTATTAATATTTATTATTATAATATAATAATAATAATAATAATAATAATAATAATAATAATAATAATTTTTAAAGTATACAAATTCTGAATTACAACGTAATTCAAAACTTTCCATCAAACTTCCTATGTAATCTGGATTCCCTCACTTGTTGTAATTGGAGTGACTGAATTACAATTACAACGTAAACCAAACAGTCACCACAATTCCTTCAACTCTGCAAACCAAACATGATTGGTATGTAATTCAGATTACAATTACAACGGATTACAATGAATTACAGCGAACCAAACGGCCCCTAAGGAGAGGCTCGCGGTTGGTATCTCTGCCCGAGGATGCGACACTAACTCGAGCCAACAACTAACAACTAACATCTAACAACTAACCCGCCGTTAAAAAAAAAGTCAACCTATTTTGGAGAGGAAGAAGCGGTTTGTGACTTTGTGTTATAAAGGGCTTATTTATTCGCCACATTAGCTTTAGTGTTATAAAGGGCTTATTTATTCGCCACATTAGCTTTAACTATGTTTGTAATAAAAACATTGAAAAATACCTTTAACAACTATAACATGTTATATGCGTTGGGTCATATTTTCTTTCTTTTTCATTTTCTTTAAAACAAACACATTTCATTAGGAAAAAAAAAAAAATTACAATTCATAGAGATAACTACGTTTCGTGTAATAAAATTACAACATAAAAAAACTTGCTCCAAACACTATTGCCAAAGATGATCCATAAGATAATGTCGAAGGTAATTATGCACATCTTTGTCACGTAATTCTTTATGTTTTCTTTGGTGTGTTTCGCGTCTCTCATCCCATGTACGCTGCATTTTGGCTGCAAGACCAACATATATTTCGTTAAATTAGCTTATTTGTGATTTTTGATCTTTTAGTATCATATCATGCAATACGATAGCAACAATACACAATTCTCCCTATCTTGTTCACTTGGTAAAATTGCCCAAACTATCACGAGTTCAATGTTCATCAATTTGTGAATATTTATCAAAAGCATTAGTTCTTATCACGTATGTCAATTAACGTATTTAGGGCCATCTTGTGATATTTGTTGGCCCTAGGCCAGATCGATATAAAAGGCCCCTCAAAACACGATTCTTTTATATAAAAAAGACTATCAAAATTTTAAGATTATAGTTTTTTTTCTTTTGTAAAGTCGTTAAGCAAGGTTTTATAATAAAAAAGCAAACTTCAGATATTCAATAGTAGATGATTTAACCATTGAGATTTAATAGAAAATCGATAAATGATAACTAATAAGTAGCCACTTTTTAGAATCAGTCCGTCACTCTCGTCAAATGAAAAGTGTACTCTTTTTTAGTTATATAACACATATTGGACTATACATGTAAACTGGAGGCCCTTAGTGAGCCCTGTGCCATTGCCCTATTGTACTTGCTTGGAGTTGGACGTGCATTTTATTACTGGACAATACTTATTTTATTTGCCGCATTGAGTCAGGACTTTATAAATACAAAGTGCTCGGAAAAAGGTTCACCAATTAGTTATACCTTAAACTATTGATAAAAAAAGGTTTTGAGTTCATTCGGAATCCTCGCCTAAAATACCTCTAGGAGTATTTTGGGTTATCAACAAAATAATCTTGCATAAAACGTTGTTCAGCACCTACATAATCCCGCGGTACGCTCGTCCGAGTGGTTGAACTAGTCGCTTCATCATCAAAAAATAGATAATGTGCATGAATCGTATAATCTTAACAATTTTTCGACAATCTTCGTCGGAATAACTCATGTTGAAAGTGCACATATGAAATTATATGAATTTGAGAAAAAGTTGAGTGTATTTTTAGATGTGTTAAAATAGATGGGTCGGGTCTAGTCACAGGTGTAGATGGGTTTGGGTTTAAATGGATCTGGGTCAAGATTGGTTTTTTAGACACATGGGTCTAAATGGGTTCGCATGTAGTTGGGTTGAGTCAGAGTCAGAGTCTAGATGAGTTTTGGTCATTTTCAACGCCCTTTTTTCTTTCCGAGTAAAATGTGAAAGTTGAAAAAAAGTAACCGCCAAAAAACGGGAAAAGACTTTTTGGAAATCACCAGCAGTTTTTTTACCCGCTAGACTTGCTTAGACTCTTTGGGTAATTGTTATATAATTGCACTTACACTTCTATAAATTTAGGACAACCCAACTAAACTTATCCCCTGATACATATTTACCCAACTAAAAACTTATGTTTAACTAATATGTCTCAAATTGACACCTTTTTGACACCGAGTTTTTTTTGTTGTTTGAACCTTAACCGGGGATATCTATATTAATTTTTTTCTATCGGCTAATATAGCTATTGCATTCAAGATTTTGAATTAACAAAATAATAGACACAAGACACTTGTTACCCCGACAACACACGCACATACAACGAACTGATAAGAAGCTGAAGTTGATTAATGAAAGTTAAAGCAAAAAGTCAAAATGGAGCAAATTTGGACATAACTGCTTTCCCCGCCCAAAATAACTAAACACTTTCCTTTGCATTTTATATAAACTCATTTCAATTGTCATTTTCAGTTAGCACGTTCATTGTAATCATCTCTTTCATCTTGTAAACAATTCATCACTAACAAATCCTTGGTTCCATTAATTCGAAATTTGTTCGTAGTTTGAAATTCCTATTAGTTTTTTCTTCATTTCATTAATGATTTCTAGAACCTATCACTATCCATGTATGGTAATCATCCAAGAACTGATTTGACTTGAATATATTTAAACTTGGGTTACAATTCTGAACAAAAAATCATTAATTACAAGGTGTTAATGGCCGGATTGCAAGTACTAGCAAAAGAATAAACTAGTTATGAACTGAATGACCTACGCCTGGGCTGTGTCCTGGTGCAGTTGGTCTAAAATCATCTGTCTTTTCCATCTTACTCGTTATCACTTCTGTTTTTGATGTTCGTTGAAAATGAAATGACGCCACATGAAACTTGATCTTCTCTACTTTCCTCCAACTCTTTGTGGACTTCGAATGCCTCCCTTCAACACACTCAAGTTCACTAGCAAGCAATACCAAAACAAATAAAATTACACAATAACCCAATATATTGTTACTCTTTGCCATTTTAGTAGGGATTGGTTGTGCTGAGGTCTAGTGATTGAAAAAGAATGTAGAGAAATATATATGACTTATGTTTTTAGTATTTGACTTGAGGATTTGAGAAACGGGTCTGGTATTTATAGTCAAGTGGTAACGAAAAAGAGAGTTATTAACTAATAGAATTAAGAATAACAAAGCGCAAATGCAGAAGTCCAACCCATGCTAGTGGGAAGATTCCATACATAATATGTTTTGTTGGACTGTAAAGTAGAAATTGATAGTGTGTTTGAGCCTTTGAGGGCTCTTAAAAAAATAATAGTTGTTAGTTGCAACTTATGTCCATTGTCAAGCTTAATAAAATTCTCGTCCTCGTACACAATTTTCTTTTTAGTATTGTGATGATTTTGATTTTTTTATTATTGACCCTTTTATAATGCATAATCTATCTGTATCTATTGTTAGGTTTCTCATATTTTATACTACATGATCGTAATTAGAATAAACTGTTAGGTATCTATTTGTTAATTAGGTTTCTCCTATTCGAGCTGATACTATAAATATAAACAGTAAAAAGGCATGGCAATACTATCTATCAGCGTACTCTCTTGAATCCTGGTTTTATACTTCCGAACAACATAACAACACCAGCAACCACATTAAGATGTAGATACTCCAAGACTTAAGTATCCATTAAAAAATTTATAACTAAATGTGTCAGATTGTGACCTGTAGATACTTGCATACTTGATTTTTAAGTCATGTAAATCTGAGGACTTTATCGAGTACCCCTGTTTCAGCTTAACTTAATAAAAGCTTGTTTTAGAATTCGGACATACAAAATGTTAGCAACCACGAAATGTATAGTGATCTAAGTCTAAATAAGAAAAAAATAAAATATGTGTAATCCTAAACAAAATGGGCAAGGCTTACACACATGACGATGAACTTGAAAGAAGGAAACTTTGTAGCCTTGACATAACTTGTACCTTTAGATGGAGTGAGGTTGTATCAGAATATTGTTCTTGTTCTTTCAATTTCCTTTCATGTTCTTCAATCTGAAACATCAGAAGAGAGGGTAAAAAATCTTTATTTTCATTCTGCACAATCTTAACATGAATTAAACGTAAGCTTGTTATAGTAAATTCTACAACCTTATCTTGAAGGGTCATGGTAGGACTTTGACTCTTTGTCTTGCACTTTTAGTTTGTCTTCCAGGTCCCTGGCCTGTTTTCAATATTGTATGTTAATGCATTGGCAGTTTTTCAAACATTTATAAGCACTACAATTGGAAAAATTATCCAAATACCTTCTATTGGTATGCGATAGCCACTGATTGTTCTCAGCTCAGTAAGGAAATAGGAATATACCTAATGGATCTTGAAGTAAATGTGTGAGCTTTGAATTCCTTTATGGAATGTGACTGCTATTATCTGCTAAAGCAAATATCACATCTACAAGAGCATAAAGAGATCGACTGATGTTTTGAGCCTCTTTTAGCCCTTCACCTTGAGCATCAGTCATTGCAAGCCGCTAACTGCCAGCCAAATCCACAAGCCATAACTTGCTGTAGTTGCACTCGCCAGTTATCTGTTGTCCCAAAGTTTCTGTTTGTGTTTGGATCAATTTGTACACGAATAAGATTTGCAAACGTAAATAACAAAAGATAACTTAAATATAAACTTTATCCAACCTTTTGTAATGTTACATGGTATCAAGTACTTATAGGTTTCCAATGGGTGTGTCCAACCATCATAACCTTTCATCTATAAGTCATGTCTATTCGGTATTGTCTAACCGATGCTACTAAACAACATGATGGCTCGAACAGGTATATGCCAAGCATTGTGACCATTCGACCATTCCTGGAAATAACTAACTTTTATAACTAATTTAACTAACTAAACGGTTGTAGAGTTTCACTTCTACACTTTTGGTCCTTCACGTTTTCTTCACAAAGTAACAATCGAGATTATAAGTTGGTTCACATTCTCCTCCTTAATATTGGTTGTTGCTTTGTCCAAGGTCTTGAACTCCGAGCATCTGTCTCATAGTTGTAAACTTAAGTCTTGGTAAAGCTTTCGTTAATATATCTGCTCTTTGTAGTTCTCCGCTAACGTGTTCCACATTTATATGACCATTCTCTACGCATTCCCGAATGAAATGATAGCGAATGTCTATATGTTTACTCCTTCCATGAAATACTGGGTTCTTTACGAGTGCTATAGCTGATACGTTGTCAACTCTGAGCGTTATCCTCTTTTCTTCAATTCCAGTCAGTTCACTAAGTAAACGTTTTAACCATAAGGCTTGATATGCTGCTGCAGTAGCCGCCATGAATTCTGATTCACATGATGATAGCGCCACTGTCGGTTGCTTCTGAGTACACCAGGTAATAGGTGACTCTCCAAAGTAAAATACGACTCCAGTAGTTCCTTTTCCTTGATCGGTATTGATTCCATAACTACTGTCACTATAACCTGTAATCTTGCAGCCGCCTTCCTTCTTGTATATTATTCCATGCTCTTTTGTTCCTTTGACATATCGGATTACTTGTTTAACTGCCTTCAGGTGATGTTCCTTCGGGTCTTGCATGAATCTGCTGAGTAGTCCGACTAAGTAACTAAGATCCGGTCTTGTATGTAGTAAGTATCTGAGGCTTCCAATTAAGCTTCGGTAATAAGTTGCGTCAACTGGTTCTCCATCTTCCGCCTTGACCAACTTAGTGCCGGGATCCAATGGTATCTTTGTATCATTGCTATCCGTCATACTTGTTTCTTTGAGGATCTTGTTAATGTATCCAGTTTGCTTGATGGTAATCTCTCCTCCTGTCTGTGTAACTTCTATCCCAAGGTAATATGCTAGCAATCCTAAGTCGCTCATTTCAAATTTTTCTTCCATTTGGGATTTGAACAAGTCTATTTCTTTCTTTGGAGTACCCATGATTATTAAATCATCTACATAAACTCCAACTATAAGTGTTGAATTCTTGCTTCTCTTCGTGTAGACTGCTTGTTCGAGATTACATTTCTTAAAATCTAGTGATTTCAAGGTTTGATCAAGCTTCACATTCCAAGCTCGTGATGCTTGTCTTAAGCCATACAAAGTTTTGGTTAGCTTGTATACTTTTCCTAGGTTTCCTTGTTGAATAAATCCTTCAGGTTGTGTAACGTAGACTTCTTCTTTCAATTCTCCATGTAAAAATGCTGATTTTACGTCTAAGTGGTGTACTTGCCATCCATGATATGCTGCTAGTGCTAATATCAAACGAACTGTCTCTATTCTAGCTACTGGTGCAAATACTTCATCAAAGTCTATTCCTTGTTCTTGTACATAACCTTTTGCTACTAATCTTGCTTTATACTTAATGATCTTTCCCTGTGCATCTTTCTTGGTTTTGTAAACCCATTTGAGTCCTATTGCCTTCTGGTTTTCTGGCAAATCTGTGAGAGTCCATGTGTGATTCTTGTTGATTGAATCTATTTCAATTTTCATGGCCTCAATCCATTTCTCGTCTTTTGATGCTTCCTTGTAGTTACGGGGTTCTTCTTCAATGAAAAATAAGCTTGGAGTTTCTACTTGTTGTGCATGTTGATAAATTTCATTGATATTCTTTAAACCTCGTACTGGTCTGTGATCATATCTTTCTGAGCTTCCTGATGAGCTTTCTAATGAACTAATAGTTGCTTGTCTTTCACTTTCTGAGTTGGGTTCGTAATTGTATGTTGGTGGTGTAATTGGTGATGCTGGATCAGGTATTGGATCTGGTATTGGATCCAGTATTTGATCTTCTTCATGATACGTGTTATCTATGTTTTCTATGTTGATTGGTGTAGGATTTCCATTATCAACTTCGTCTACCACAAAACTAGCCCAAAATGTGTCTTGTGTATCCGTATCATCTCCATTCTTATCCCAATTCCACGGTTTCGTTTCCATAAACTTTACGTCCCTACTAATATGTTTCTTCTTTCTTACTGGATCATATAGCCTACAAGCTTTTGATCCTTCCTCTACTCCTAAATAAACCATCGGTATG
This sequence comes from Artemisia argyi, assembly GCA_030686995.1. Lineage (NCBI taxonomy): Eukaryota > Viridiplantae > Streptophyta > Magnoliopsida > Asterales > Asteraceae > Artemisia > Artemisia argyi. The sequence goes on along the minus strand of CM060701.1, from coordinate 181,060,844 downwards.
CTTCTATCATCTAACTTCTTCAAGTGAGGTATGGTTATCTTAGCATAAGTTGTGCATCCGAATATTTTAAGATTTTGTAGGTTTGGTTTTCTTTTGTAGAGTGCTTCATATGGTGTCTTATCTTCCAGTGCTCGTGTAGGTACCCTATTTAGAATATAAATGACATGTTTTACTGCTTCCGCCCAAAAAGTTAAGGGTAACTTCACCGCTTTCATCATACTCCTGGTAGTTGATAACATAGTTCTATTCTTTCTTTCAACTACTCCATTTTGTTGCGGTGAGTATGGTGCTGTTAACTGTCGTGCTATTCCATTATCTTTACAATACTTATCGAATTCATGTGATGTGAATTCTCCACCTCTATCTGATCTTAGCATTCTTAACTTCAATCTTAACTCCATTTCAACCTTCTGTCTAAATTCCTTAAATATATTGAAGGCCTGATCCTTAGATGTTAGAAAATAGGCCCACATGTAACGTGTACAGTCATATACTAGTAAGAAGATGAGTTTCTTTCCGGAATTTGTTGTTGGACTTATGGGACCACAAAGATCTCCATAAACTAAGTCCAATGGGTTCTTTGATCTGAATTTGGCTTGGTTTGGAAATGGGGTTCTGCTGTGTTTTTCTAATAAGCATGCATCACATACTTGTCCTGCATGACTTATTCTTGGTATTCCTTCTACTAATCCTTTTCTTGTCATCTTGCTGATATCGTCAAAGTTCAGATGACCTAATCTTGCGTGCCATAACCATGCTTGGTTATCCACATTTGCTAAGAGGCATATAGGTGCTTCTATTTGTAGTCTAATACTGTAAAGTCTATTCTTCGACCTTTCTACCTTCATCAACAACTTCTTCTTCTTCTTATCATACAAAGTCAGCTTGTTTCCGTCCATTATGATCTTACAACCTATTTCAGTAAGTTGTCCTAGACTAAGTATGTTGCTCTTGAGGTTTGGTATGTAGTAAACATCTGTTATCACCTTCTGCTCCTTGTTTCTACATCCTAATATTATTGAACCTCTACCCTTTATCTCTACATATGATCCATCTCCAAAACGAACGCGTCCAGTGATACTTTCATCTATATCTTTAAAATGACTCTTTGTTCCCGTCATATGGTTGCTTGCACCATTATCTAAATACCATATGCTAGCGTCTGTTGTAGCATACTTTCCGGGTTGTACTTGTCCTTCATTAATCAATACTTCTTCGTGTGTCGTCATTAATAGTGATGGTTTATCGTCTTCATAGATAAGGTTTGATTGTTCTTGAGTTGTTGGTGGTTTTCTACATTCTTTCTTAAAGTGTCCATGTTTCCCGCAATTGAAACATTTAATCTTCTTCTTCCACTCACCTCTATTTCTATTATACTTATCATTGTGAGTTGGGTTTTCTCCATTCGAGTTGTCTCTATTTCCTTTATTCTGCCAGTTTCCTCTTGAGTAGTTTGATCTACCCTTATACTTGTTAAATCGTTTCTTATATCTAGAGTGATCGCCTTGTGCGAATAATAGGTTATCCTGGCTTTCTGCTTGTCCTCCCTTTCGGAGTTTTATCCTTTCCTCGAATGCTTTTAATTTTCCAGTGATCTCATCTAGGGTGATATCATCTAGATCACTTGTTTGTTCTATGGATGCTACTATCTGAATGAACCTATCTGGTGTGGAGTCTAATAGTTTTCGTACTAAAAGTGATTCATCCAAGGTTTTTCCTAATTCTTTTGCCTTCGTGGCATAACCATTTAGTTTATCTGCAAATGCATCCACCGTCTCCTCATCCTTCATTTGAAGGGCATTAAATCCTATCATTAGGGATTGTAATCGTGCTTGTTGCACTCTTTCTTCTCCAACGTGTCTCTTTTTCAATGATTCCCACAGTTCTCTAGTAGTTTTTCAACTTGCTACTTGTAAGATCACATCCTCGGTTAATGCTTGATATAGGAGGGCAATAGTTGCCTTATCCTTCTTATCATCGGCTTGGGTGTTTTCTTTGGGTTCTATAGTCTCCCATAAACCATGTGCTTCTAATATGACCTTAATTTGAATAGCCCAAACAGTGTAGTTTGTGGTTTTGAGTTTAGGACATTGATATTGTGTAAGCGGTGTAATGGGTTTAACTACAGTGCTATTGACGTTAGCGTCATCTCCACCCGACATTCTAGATGTGTTTATGATCGTCACTTTTGACTTATATGGGAAATCTAACTAGTATGGTATAACCTTACTACTACGGGAAATAGAAATAGTTATCCGGGAATCCTAGTAATACGGGGATCAAATATAGTTCTCGGGATTTCCTAATAATGAATATCTATACTATAAATGTATAAATGAAATCCAATGATGATAACGTGACCTCGTATGTTTTGCGTTCCCACTTGTGTGTCGATACAAAAGAGATATATCAACCACGTACTAATCTTTCCTCGTCTCCTTTCAAATCTGGTTGTCGAGTTTTATTAACCAAATTTCCACGTTGTTCCGTTTCTTCTTGACTTGGCTCCTACCACTCTGCCTCGTACCCTTGTTATGTATAGGCTTCCTCCAAAAATTTCTACTCGAATTGAATTTCTGGCCACGATCAACCTTCAGAATTGTTGTCGTTGTTTTCTTATTCCAAGTCTCCTTTCTTCAACAAATACTCACGGTATTCTTCTTCCAAAAAAAAATCAGCAACTTAGTTGCTTTCTTTTTCTTCTTTCTTTAGTATCCGGGGTACTAAAATTCCAATTACACCAACGTCTAAACAAAAGTTTGTTTGTCGTTCCGCTATTGCTTGCTTCCTTGCTTCGTTGTTTCCACAATACTCTTTCTATTTCGTTCTCCTTTTCTTCTTCTTTCTGTCCACACCGTATGTACAACAACTTCGTCAATAGGTTCTGAAAAAACCTATTCGGTATTCCTTTAATGGAGCGAGTGATCAAGTCGCTAGTTTTTCTTCAATTTGTTGTTGTTTCCAAAGTATTTCCAACGTGCCTTTATCTCTTGTATGTACCGGTATCTCCTTCTTTGTTCCAAGCAATGCTCGTGTATATTTCTGCGCTTCTTTTCTTTTGCGTACCAAGTTATGTACACAAGTTCTTCTAGATTTCTAATCTTCCCTTGTTGTGTTGTAGTAGAGAACACACAAGTACGTTTCTTGTTGTTGTTTAACAAGAAAACCTCCAACGTTTTCTGGTTTTGTTGTGGCGTACGAATCACAACAAACCAAGGTACCGAATTTCTGAAAAGTGGTATCCTTCCTGTTTGCAAATTTTCGATACAAAGAAAAGTGTATATGACTTTTCTTTTTTTCTTAACTTATCTATGCAACCCTTCTAAAGTTAACAAGGATCAAGGGTGTGCGATGTTCCTGAAAAAAAATTTCCAGCGTGGGTTTTGGTTTCAAGGCTTCGGTACAAATTTGGTTGTTTTATCTCGATACAGATATGGTTCAAAGGTTTCTGGATTTTGTTTGATGGTGTGACGAGTAAAATAAGCATTTGTGCAGTGACTCGTTTAACAGAGAGAGGGTGGGAATGATTCTGATATAAACACACGTTATTATTATTCCACACACTAAAATACAATACAATACATGAGTATATATAGGATGTCAATCGGTATGTTGAACCGATGTGACTCTTCTAAGAGTTATCTTCTAAACGTTATATCCCTTCCTAATTTACAGAGATTACAGTTAATAACTATCTATAATACATATATGGTCCTTATACTTTAAAGACTTATGTTTCTTGATTAATTTACTTCCAACATTCACTCCCCTAATCAAGAAATCATAATCTTCTTCATAATCTTCACTCTGTTCTTGTTCATCCCAATTTGCAGCCTTGTTTCTTCTTTTATTTTTCTGTATTTGATCGCCTCGCTTATCATGTCCTGTCTATCATGTTCATTTGCCTTCTTTTGTTCCATGGATCATCGTCCTTGTTCTTGTCATCTTCATGTGATTCATCCTATGTAGACCCTGTCTACATCCTTCAAGCCTGGCGGTCCTTGACATCAACTTTTACATGCTTCACCCACTTCTATCGGCTTTTCTCTTTTCTGGAACGTACTATCTTTGCAAATAACATGACCTTCTTGTTCTTCTTTCTACTTGCGCTTCTGCCAAATCTGGGTCATCTTCATAATTTTCTTCATGCGCTGTTTTTATGGGTTTTCCTTGTTCTTCATAGGCGATAAAACTTCCTTGACTGCAATTGATCTCGCAAACATTTTTCCACAGGTTTCTTTGTTTTTCTTCTTCCAGGATCTTTAAACCATGGGCTCTGATACCAAATGTTGTCCCAAAGTTTCTGTTTGTGTTTGGATCAATTTGTACACGAATAAGATTTGCAAACGTAAATAACAAAAGATAACTTAAATATAAACTTTATCCAACCTTTTGTAATGTTACATGGTATCAAGTACTTATAGGTTTCCAATGGGTGTGTCCAACCATCATAACCTTTCATCTATAAGTCATGTCTATTCGGTATTGTCTAACCGATGCTACTAAACAACATGATGGTTCGAACAGGTATATGCCAAGCATTGTGACCATTCGACCATTCCTGGAAATAACTAACTTTTATAACTAATTTAACTAACTAAACTGTTGTAGAGTTTCACTTCTACACTTTTGGTCCTTCACGTTTTCTTCACAAAGTAACAATCGAGATTATAAGTTGGTTCACATTATCAAGTTTTTTGCTCTTACCATAATTCAAAACATACTAAGAAAACATGGCACAGAAACCAGAATCAACATCCGAAATTATTAGACGTAGATGGCCCAAGCCCGGTTGTGGACTTTGGGTCCGTTAAGGTTTCTAGGGTTTCTAGTAGGTTATATGTAATTGCATTATAAATACCGTATTAATAATACAATATCTCCACGGGGTTTACATTATCTAAAATGATATCGGAGCGGGTTTGATCCTTAGACCTAGGTGGCTAAGTTGAGTCGCCTCTTTTATGACATCCCGTCAAACCCTAGCCGCCGCTATTTATCCCTTTTCCAATTAATAATAATAATAATAATAATAATAATAATAATAATAATAATAAATGTTTGCTTTTATTTTTTGTTTCATTGCTTCTGCTTTTGTTGGATGGTGAAGATTAATCTAATACGAGCTTGAATTCTTCATCAACAAATTATGTTTTTATTGCTTTCATATTTTTTTTAGTTTTGTAATCCAATCCGAGCTTTTGTGATTTCGTCGCTCGGATTGCGTGGGAGTATTAGACGTAGATGGCCCAAGCCTTGTTGTGGGGGCTCGTTAGGGTTTCTAGTAGGTTCTATGTAATTGCATTATAAATACCATATTAATAATACAATATCTCTACTGGGTTTACATTATCTAACAGAAATGAGTTATCATAATTTACGCCATGCACACATTATGTTTTTTTTACCAGTGAGAGCAGCTAATACTTCCGGCTCGCAATACATCCCAGACCTCTTCTATGTTTTCGGATTATTGTGCAATCCTTCCAAAAACCGAAGAACCCTACAAAATGTACATTAAATGTTACACCCCAAAAACCCATTTAAGTATTTTATTACCAAAAAGCCATTGTATAAGTTTAACTATAATATTTACGTATTTGGTTGTCATCAAATAAAAATCATTCATTAGTTTATTTGTATTAAAATCAAACTCTTAACAACTAGGTTGTCATTAGCAAAACACTTAAGTATTTGAAGACTTATTTTGATTGGTTAATCAATAAAGTAAACAGTTAAACTAAAAGTCATGTGTTATGTTGTGGTTATAGAAAGTTGTAAGTTGCAAATATCATAAGAATGAGACTAGAGGGATCAAAATTGTTATCCAAGTGAACTTATTCCAGATTTTTTAAGTAAACCAAGACTACCTTGACTTTCCTAATTTTGTAGAAACTTGGTGTGTGTGTTGGTAACGTGAAGATAGGGATGATCATGATTTTGGAACCGGTTGGAACTGGAATCGGAACTGGTAGATTTGAGAATAGATTTTTCTGAAAAGTGGAAACCGAGAACCGAACCGAATATAGTTTTTGGTTTCGGTTCTGATTCCTGTTTCGGTTCCGGTTCTTTTGGGTCTATCGATATAGAAATCGTAAACTCAAATAACCAATCATTCTATAGTTAATTTCACTTGTTCATATTTTTAACAAAACAATAATGCATAACAATCAAGAAAACAAAATAAAATAACTTAAAACTTTGTCCATCAAAATAACCAAGACCGTTTAGAGTTATGTGATGATGATAGATAATAAACAATGTATTAATAAAAGTGCTAGCAAATTTTAGGATGATGAACATGTAAAAGCTAATCGAATGCAAATAAACATAAAATATAAACTAACTTTCATTGTTTTGATAATGATGAATGATCTTGGAATGTTATTAGATTTAGATTAATTATTGATTTGTTGGTGTTTCAGTAAATTAAAAGATTAGGGTTTAGAGTGTTTGGCTTGATAGGCAGTTTTTTTTTTTTTTTTTTTTTTTTTTTTTTTTTTTTTTTTTTTTTTTTTAATGATACATAGGATTTGATTAATACTTTGATAAGAAGTAAAAAAATTACATATTCTTATAATTATTGGATATTTGGTTCCGAAACCGAGAACCGGTGGAACCAATCCGAACCGACCCAAGACCGAAAAATTTCAAAATCAAGAACCGGAACTGGAACCATTGGTTCTGGTTCCGGTTCGGTTCTTCATGGTTCCGGTCCGATTCTTGGTCCGGTTCCGGTTCTTTGGTTCTTTTGCTCATCCCTACGTGAAGAAGAAAATGGGAGGAAAGACCAAGGTTTGCTTAGTGATCTTTTAACGGTGAATTAATGCTTTCATTAAAGAGTGTGCTTATTTCTTAATTTATATAATATAAACTAATGAATGATTTTATTTGATGAAATATTCGATAAAAGTGGATAAAATTTTTAAAAATATGAATATACAACAAACGCCTCATTCTCACTGGATGAATTTGTTTCGTTGCAACTAATTGTAATAAAAATGATCATATTAACCACAGCCATAAGGGCTGTCGTTAACCATACCACTTGTGACATCTTTAACAGAAACATCATAGTTAACCATACCACTAACATGATGATTAATACCTGTCTTCTTCTTCTTATGATTATTGTTCCTCCCTCCTGAATCCAAAAAGCCACTCTTCATACTTAAACCATGTAATCATAATCCGAACGACATGATACAATTTCTCAACAACCCACAAACCGCAATAAATAAGTAAATAAAACCCTAACAGAACTAGGGTTCGACTTTAATGCATGATAACCAAAAGTAACCCTAACAAAATAGGATTATTGGAACGCAGCAGCACCAAAGTTATTAGTCGACTTTTAAAATCCTAACAAGATTTTTCTAATATCTTGTTCTAATGAGATTGGGTATTAGTATTAGTAGTAGTTGTTGTATAAATAAAGATAGCTTAAAACTTTTGTGTAAATGCCTTGATTATTTGGTTGCGCATCGTGTAGTTCTGATTTTAATTAAAGTTAGACCACTAGACTTTGCTTCTGTAGTGCTCCTTTGTTTGAGAATATACACTAGCTAGTATCTAAAAAATCATTACAATTACGTACAAAATGTTTCTGATCCTACTTTTGACCGGTAAAGATTCTCTGGCATTGCACTAAAACTTAAAGAAATCGTGTAGCTCCAAGGTGGTTGGATCTATATAATAAAAGTTGTAATCTTTCAAAATCCCAAGTAGCCAAAATACCAAATTATATAGAATCATATGAGATCTCTACAACTTCTATTCTAAACACAAGTTAACAGCCATTATTTTGGTTTTGAAAGGCCTATTTGCCCTTCAAACACTCAAGGGTTAATTATATTAGAGTATGCTTAAAGTACGCATTCACATGCTCATTCCACTAACAGCTATCTTCATTCTAAACAAATCTGTCAACATTTTGTATGTTTCCTACAACCCCTAGCCTTTATAAGTATAATAATTACGCGCTTGGCGGTTAATCAATACAACCCGACTTTACACTAGAGGATCTTAAACAACTTGATCTTTAACGTTTTGAAGAAAAAGCATGCCAATTTTTTAATAACCCACTTAATGTACAAAGATTCTGCGGTCAACAGCTAGAATAAAGTTTGTGAAATTATATAGTTGTACTAGAAGTCAAAAAGGGGTCTCCCAAGGTCCAGGAGGTAAGAGGGTACCTTCAAATATTGACCAAGACAACAAACTATCACGGTAAGCCGGAACGGTGACCGATATTATCACCATCAACTTAACGTCACGTCTAACGGTGTCAATAAGGTCGGGTTAACCCGAGCATGATAGTGCTTAACGGGTCGGATTTAGTGGGGCTTAAAAAGCTTACAAGGTTAATTTGACCCGAACCCGATAAACTTTTTTTAGAGTCAGGTTGCGTTATTTATGTTATAGAATTATCGAGTCAATCTGATAAGACCCGAAAATCTTATGTATATACTACGTATAATCTTTTTTCACTGAAATACGCCTACTGATGCTATACGATTAGTTCGTAACTGGCATTGACATTTTCTACTCCATTCACATACATCAATTGTCTAAACCATATCAAATATCATCGGTCTTTTTTATAGAAAACATAGTACGTACCATCACAAGCAAAGTACTTACGGAGTATTTACTTTCATATACTGTATTTGATTTAAGTAAACCTCAACCCGATTAACCTGAATCACCCGACCCGATATAACCTGACTCGAATCTCACCCGAACTCGATAACCCGATTTCTTATAGGTTCGGGTTGCGGGTAAGTTTTTTCTACTCAAAACCTGAATCAACCCGACATGATAACACCTTAGCCGGATAACCCAACCCGGTAACACCCCTAACTAGGCCAGCTTCTCTCTCTACAATGAACATCACCAACATCATGTAATAACACAATCATCAAAACCCAAATATATCTCAGTTATACCCAAATATACCTCACATAAATAAATTAAACAACTCACACACTCACACAACCGACTTCACAACTCGGTCGTTGCCAAGATCAAGTTCTCCATGTTTGCCTTCGAAGATGCGTTATCCATGAGTCTCAATAATCTGATAGGTTCGACAGGTCATGGTGGTCTTGAAGACGCGTATTCAACACCATATTACCACTAGTCTAATAGTTGTGCATGCCTTAAAGTATATCTTCAATATTGTTATTCCGTTTTATACAACGCAAGGAAAATTGACTTTTAATAACATGAGTTCTAATAACACAAAAAAGTATCACTAAAAATTTAAGCTTTAGTGAACTTTTTAAATGTAAGTAAAAGTTCAAAATTTTGAGTTTAATGACACTTTTGTCAAAATATGTGTTTCGAAAAAGAAAAACTTTACAAAAACACTTTTGTTTCATACAAATAGTTTTTACCTATGCTTTTCAAGCGTAGGAGAAACACCTAAAAAAAGTAGTAACATTTTTTCTATCTATTCTTGACATTTCATACGTAGTATCTTTAACCAGCATTTTTTTTTTCGACTTAGTGACACCTTTTGTGTCACTAAATGACAATTTTTTTTTTAGTGATATGTTTATATTTGATCTTAAATGGGGTTGGTAAATGATCAATACGTTTGTACACCTTTTTCTAAATTATTGTCTTAGTTAATAGTGGCTCAGTGTTGTTGCAAGTTTGTTACAGATGTTTGATCTACTGACCAAATCTCAGTCATTTTTTTTTAAACGGATGATATTATTAAAACTAGCAAGGAGCTAGACAAACAAAATTACATAATAACAAGATAATGATCTTTAAGCAAATCCAACCAATTAAATTTGAATCTACCCTTATGTTTACACCATTGAAAGAAACAAGCCACAATGTCATAAAAAAGAACTGCTTTGAAAAGAGTGGTTGATCCAAACACCAGCTTATTCCGCAAATTCCATATGAACCACCAAGCATTATAAATAACGCCTTCAAGTAACAGCTAACCATTAGAAGAAAGATTTAAACTCGACATCCAAAGCTTCCATTCCTCAAAAGAAGCGACTTGAGGAGGATTAACATCCCACCAAGAGGCGATATTATGAAGAATATCTCTCGCCATAGAACAAGCCAAAAAAATGTGACTATATGTTTCAATATGTTTCTAACAAATGGGACATAGAATAGAATGAATATCCAGCTCTCTTCTAGATAGATTAAACTGAGTGAGCAAATAATCTAATTTAATTTTTCAGGCAAGAATATTAACTTTGATAGGAACAATATTTCTCCAACAAAATTTAGAAGAAACCTCAGGGAGCAAATAATCATCAATGAATCTGCGAACCAAAGCAACTAAAAACTCACCAGAGCTCGACAAAGACCAAAACCATCTATCTTTCATGGCGCGAAGCCGTAAACCTACTAGGGAATTCGACATATCATTGAATTGCTCGAGCTCAACACCACTTCAAGGAATATGTCAGACAACGAAACCCAAATTATCATGAGCCATTTCATAAGCAACTTTAATATTCTTACAAGTTTCCAGTGCATATATACGAGGATAAAGAATTTTGAAAGCTATGTCACCCTTCCAAATATCTTCCCAGAAGGAGGTATCCAAACCATTACCAATCCTTTTTTTAAAAGGCCAAGTAAGTCGATACCTTGAATATTAAGATTAGCAAAATCACGAATAATATCCAACCAAATAGAAGGGAAAGAGGACTTAACTGATTTGCCAAGAAGACCCGCCTTAACTGATTTGCCAAGAAGACCCGCCTTTACCATGCATAACTTTAATGAAACTAGCCCACAAAGAGGTATTATCTGATTTAAATCTCCAAACTCATTTGAACATGATAGCATGATTCATGGCATAAAAACTCGAAATGCCTAAACCTCCCTTTTCTTTAGATGCCAACACCTTATCCTAGCTAACCTACGTTATTTTCTTGACATTTGCTTCCATCCCATTAAAGAGCGACTTTAGATTGATTCCATCATTGTAAGAACTTAAGAAGGCACTTTAAACAAAGACATATAAAATATGGGAGTAGATCTTAAACCCAATTTGAGGAGAGTAAAACGACCACCTATGTAAAGAGTTTTCATCTTCCATTTAGATAAATGTGCTAGTAACTTGTTAACAATTTCGTCCCATGAGTTAATGCGTGGCATCAGGCCATCAATTTTGGTACCAAGATAGGAAAATGGAAGTTTAAGTTGCAAACATCCAATCGAACGAGCAACTTGAGTCACAATATCGTCATCGACATCAATCCCCATTAATTTACTTTTATAAATATTGATATGAAGGTGAGACGCATAAAAGAAACACTTCAACACATTAATAATGGTCAAGATATTCGAGTCTGACCATTGTTCCATAAAGACCACATCGTCAGCATAGAATAAGTGAGATAAGTGCAAGGATGAACCAATTGAAACACCCTTAAACATTGCATTAACAACATTCTAAAAAGAGAGGTTTAGACTTTCCATGATCAAAATAAAGAGAAAAAAGGGAGAGAGGGTCTCCTTATTTAAGGCCTTTGTGAAATTGAAATTCTTTTGTAGGGCTTCCATTGACGAGAATAGAACCCCCAGATGATCTTAAACAGCTTTGAATACAACCGCACCGTCAATTACCAAAACCAAAGTTTTTCAATACGTCATCTAGATAGTCCCACCGAACCGAGTCAAAAGCCTTTTCAAAATCAACTTTGAAATCATTGTTTGCTTTTTTTTAGCTTTGTAGCATTGAATCAAATCATTCAGAATGAAAGAGCCATCTAAAATTTGTCTATCTGCAACAAAAGCTGATTGCACATTACTAACAATATCACCCAAGACAACTACTAAATGGTTCGCCAAAATTTTAGCAATTGTCTTATATAAACTCCCAATCAAACTGATGCAAGGATTGCGGCATCACAAAAGGTTTATCTCTCAAGGGATCTTGAGAAGTTTTGCAATCCTCCAAGTAGTGTACCTGGTCGTTGTAGTGTAGTATAGGTATGTCCGGGGGATTGATCATTCTCTAGGGGAATAGTGTCGTTAGGATTGAAGTGTAGGTCAACTAGGTCTAAAGGTGAGAGACGATTCTTTTTATATTTTTATAATTTTTATGAAATCAATTAAGTCTCGATTTTGAAGGTAGGGGCGGAATTAGTTGCTAATCAACTAACCCAAAACTAATAATTAAACTAAAAACATAAAATAAAAATAATAAGAAAGGTAAATTTGGTGGACTTCGTATAATGAGATAAACGTGTTTATTTAGACTTAATTACTCCCTAGTTATCTCTCGTTGACTCGTTGAATGTCACAGTGCAATTGTTTTAGTTGAAGTGTTGTATTCCTTAATACCAGTCATGGGGGTGAGCACAATCTTCCACAACTCTATGGATATTAGTTTCTTCTTATGACGACACGTTTAGTACCCTATCATAGAATCATTAACTTCTACTCATACTTTAAATACAATGAATAAAACCGTAGTGCCATCCGATTACGTTTCTTAAGACGTTCAAGCTTGTTACACAAAGGAGGTTAGCCAGTTTTCTCAAGTCTAACGCGAGTCAATCAACTAAACAATAGACAACTAATCAGCAATCAAGAACTAGGTTTCATTAGATCTAAGCAAACACAAAATAACCTACTAACATGTTAAAAGGAAGAAAAGCATAAAAGATAATTAAACAACAACTAGACATATTGAATGATTAAAAGATTACTTATCTTCAATGAAACATGAGAGAAAATAGGGTTTGAGAACCCTTGAAATCTCAGAAAATTCGTACTGGGGTTTGTCTCCAAAGTTGCACAGTTAATGAATGAAAATTCCAAAAATATATATAGATTTTACAAGTTGACGGCGTCAAGTTATCAGTCCTGAAGCCGTCAGAACGCCGCGATTAGGGTTTCGTCTTGTGCAATCCAGCTTCTGACGTCGTCACTCTATAATCCTTCTGGGCCGTCTCGTGTAAAGTTAACACCTGACGGCCTACTTCCAAATACACCTGACATCGTCAAGTGTATTTCTCCAAAATGTTTCTAGGGCGTCACGTTGTAGTTTCCAATATCTTCAATCTTTAAGTGACAGCGTCAGCGTCCATAACCTGACGCCATCAGGTTCAAATCCTTACTTTTCCATGACTTTGTTGATTTCTTCATTCTTGAGCCCAAAAACGTTGAAAATGGTCCATATTCCAGAAATCATGTCCCAAGTACCTAAAATAAGAAAAGAAACGATTTGATGCAATATTTGACCATATATTCATGACTTAGGGCTTAAATGACCCCCTAAAAACGTGTCAAATAAATCCTTATCAAATATCCCTACACTTGGGATTTGCTTGTCCTCAAGCAAATGAGCTTTTACACCAATTGATTTACATGTTAGGGGTCATTTAACATTAACATAAAAGTAATTACAACACATAATCATTCTACCTTAGTCAAAGCAAGCACGAAAATTGTACATGAGCACCTTACAATTAGTGTTTGGATTCTCCCATCTCTCGGGTGTTATAAATTAGTATATATCACATATGGAAATAGGAAAATGTCACTCACTACCTGTCATAGCAAATAGATTACCATAGGCTTGGGAAAGGATCAAACCTGCACCACTTTGGCGTAAGTACATAGGATAAACTATCAAAGAAGTCTTTTCAATGGTAATAACGTTAGGTGTAAGGGTATGGAAATCACGGTTTGTTGGATAAAGGGATAATTTACTGGTGGCAAGTCAATTGTCTTGGTCAATTACATGTACAAAGAGGCGTCGCTAAGCCAAGACTCGACTCAACTTAAACTAACTAATAACTCTTTTTGGATTTTTCAAGACACTATTTGACTCAACATAAACAAAAGAAACGGATGGTAGTCCGTATATTTTTCTCTTTTCTTTTTCTCCATTTTTTTGCATACACTTTTACTCTACCATCCAAAACAATACATCAAAGGGAACTCATATCCTCCCTACACTTGAACTTTTACATACTTTACACATAACTATTCTAATGACCCGAATTAAAAAAATCAAAACACTTTGAGTACTTTAAAATATTAACGCACATATAGGGGTAATAAATGATGTTCTTCCCCATTAATCCATAACACTAGTACTTTTACCCATGAGTCCCCAATCATCCCAGAACTGTAATTACAAGATATGACTCGACTTAGCAACCATATAATCAATTAGACAATTAACTAAGGGTTTAAACATATAACAATAATGCACTAATGATGAGTGAATACAAGGAAGGCTAAGGCGATTTGGGTGTACATTTGGGGGTGAATTGTAACAAATTCTTCCTTTAAGTAAGATGCTTAAAGTTAGAAACGAAAAAGATAGGCTCTGACGGGTGCACTAGGGGTATCGTGTACTAAAAATGAGTATATCACAAAGGTGTGGGAGAATTACTTGACCAATGAAGTCAATGTATTTATAATACAGGTTTTAAAAAAGGGTTATCCTAATGCCTCTTATCATATAGTGAATCCTAACTACCACGAATGTAGTCTCACTAGCGGTCTCTGGATACATCACAAACACAAGTTCTAGAATCTAAATACTACCAGTACCCTCATAAGAATCAAAGATGAATGCTTTTTCCTAAAAATCTAAGGGCGATCCTCACATTTTAGGTGGAAATTTTTGAGTGGTACAGTTTTTTGTGCTAGTCATACAATTCCTATCCATGAGATGGTTATTAAGACTAAAGTTTCACTCCTATATGTTGCAAAAAAATTAAATTTGGTGTCAAAATTACCGTAACAAGTATTTCTCTTAGTTTTATTACACATTTACTATTAGACAAAACAAAAATCAAGTGAAGTTATAGTTTCTAAGGTATCCCAATTTACCCTCCCTACACAAACCGAACATTGTCCTCAATGTTCTTAAATAAGTAATAAAGTAAAGATAAAAGAGAATTGAAAGAAACTAATACTCCCTTATTCGCTGGGTATTGACGATGTGGTAACATGGTTAAATCTTTCTCCAAAAAAATGAACATGTAAAGCTTCCCTCCAGAAATATAAATCATCTTCTTATCAAATATAACCTGTTAAACAACTAAGAAAACAAACACAAAACCTTGCATAAAATCGGCGGTAAATTCTATATAAAAGTAAATACTAGAAAACAATTAAAGGTATAATGCTTGCAAAATAAATGTTTGCAGATTCCTGGAGTATAAAAATTAAAGATCTTATGAGATTATACAATTTCCAGCAGAAAAACAAAACCTGGAAAATTTTACAGGAATAACACCTGACGTCGTCAGATTGTAACCCTGACGGCGTCAGGATTGACCTGACAGAATTTTTTATATTTTGTTTCAGAAAAATGTTCTAGAAAAAATCTAAGTTTTAACACCTGGGAATCCTACAAAACATCCATTGTGACTCGATACAAGTGAAATCTCGGTTTTTGGAAGAAGTGGGCGAAATTAGTTGCTAATCAACTAACCCAAATAACTAAAGATGCAATCAAAATAAAATAAACTAAACTTAAACTAATTGTGGTGTAAAAAATAATGAGAGAAAATGTGTTTACTTAGATTTCACTACTCCCTAGCTATCTTTTACAGGTTGATTAGTTTGTTACAATTGCATGGATGACGGGTTATATTCCTTAATATCATTCGTAGGGCCGTGTACGATCTTCCCTAACTCTATAAGCTTCTACCTCTTCCTATGTCGAGCCGACTACTAGCTCCTAACATGGCCTCATTAGTAGTTACCTACGCATTAAATACAACCAATATATTGTAGTACACCTCCGATCATGTTTCTTAAGACGTTCAAGCAAGTTACCAATTGGAAGTCTGCCAGTTTTCTTAAGCCTAACATCGAATTCATTCATCCACAACAATTATAAACAAACAACCAACCCATAATCAATATCTAAGTTTCATTACATCTAAGCAAACACAAAGAAAACCTAGCCTAGCATGTTAAAGAGAAGATAAGCTTAAGATATAATCAAACAACACATAGACATATTGAATTATTTGATAAAGGACTTATCTTCAATTAAGCATGGAAGAAACAAAGGGTTGAAACTCTTAAAAAAGCTGTAAAATTCTTATAGGGCTTACTCCCTTCAAAGTTGTACACAATGAATGAAAACTAGAGAACTATATATAGATTTTGTAATCTGACGGCGTCAAGAGATAAGTGTGATGCCCTCAACTTGCCGCCAAAATAAACTCGTATTGCCTATAACCACTTCTGACGTCGTCACTCTTTATGGACTCTAGGCCGTCACTCTTTGCATTTACTCTTGATGGCCTTGACAACTTAATACGTGACGCCGTCACGATCCATTCACAAAATATTCTGGCGCGTCACGTGTATTTGATTTATCCACCCCTTTGTCAACTCATGACGCCGTCACTAGCAATATGTGACGCCGTCAAGTGCAATTTCCAGCATGATTTTGAGACTTTGTCGTTTTCTTCACTTTTTCGCTCCAAAAATGTCCAAAATGCTTCCTTTTGTAAATTTCCTCTAAAAAGTACCTAAAATGACAAAAGGAACGATTTAGGGCAATATTTGATCAAATAATCTCGACTTTGGCCTTAAATGACCCCCAAAAGCGGTACACTTTTCGCTTCATCAAATACCCTTACACTTGAGATTTGTTTGTCCTTAAGTAAATGCGCTTTTATTCTAATCAAAATACAAGTTAGGGGTCATTTAACACTAATATAAAAGTAATTACAACAAATAATTGTTCCACTTCAATAAAAAATAAGCACATAAATTATACACTAGCACCTCACAAATAGTGTTTAGATACTCACATCTCTCGGGTGTAATAAAGTATATATCACAATATGGAAATGGAAAACATCTCTCACTACCTGTCATAGCAAATAGATTACCATAGGCTTGGGAAAGGATCAAACCTCCACCACTTGGCGTAAGCATCTAGGATAAACTATCAAAGAGGTCTTTTAAAGGGTTGTAACGTGAGGTGTAGGGATACGATAAACACGGCTTTGTTGGATAAAGGCAATATTTACTGGTGTTGGGATATAAAATATCAAAGTACTTCTGGATGTCAAAGTACTGCTGCATGAAGAATAAAGTCAAAGTACTGCTGAAGAATAAAGTCAAAGTACTGCTGTTATTGAAGAATGCTTAAAGTACTTCGAAGGAAACAATGACTGATGTGCAATATTAGATAAGGATTAATGTGTAATATTAAATGAATATTCTAGAATTAGTTAGGGATAATGACTTGTCGTTCAAGGATTACATGTTGTAAACCGACTTAAGGTTATCTATATAAAGAGCCTTAAGAGGTATTAGTCGATATAAGTTTTATAAGTCTTAGATACGTTTAGAAGTCGATCAAAGTTAATAGTTAGGGATTGTTAGTGAATCTGTGTAACAAAGCAGGTTCAAAGTTTGGTTAATATAAAAGTTCTTCTTAAGCTTTGTGTTAGTAGATTCCGGATACTTTACAAGGTAAAACAGTGTTTCAATATTAATAGTGTTTACTCAATATTGTTAAACCCTTACAAGCTACAAAGTAGTTTGGTCAGAGTATATCGATCCAACAAGTGGTATCGGAGATTGTGTTGGAAACTCTGATTAAGAAGACAAACCTTTAAAACCTTTAAACCAATTTCACTACAAACCCTTCAAGATGTCGACAGTTGCTGCACCTGCTCCCTCAATCACTGCTGTTAGAATCCCTATTGTTAAGAAGGAAGAGTACAACCTATGGGCCATGAAGATGAGGCAGTACATTGCCATCACAGACCATGCACTATGGGATGTGATTGTCAATGGAAACATGCAAATTGAAGAACCAGTAGAGGTACCTGGACAACCAACACCACCTAAAATTACTGTACCTGCTGCTACCAAAAGAAATCAAGACAAAGCACTCAACATACTACTTTATGCTATTCCTGATGGTCACCTATTAAAGTTTCATGATGCCAAAGATGCCAAACAACTATGGGTTGCAATAAAGAAGAAGTTTGGAGGTAATGATGCTTCCAAGAAGATGCATAGGAATTTGCTGAAGCAACAATTTGAAACTTTCACAGTTGGAGAAAGAGAAGGTCTTGATTCTGCTTATGAAAGAGTCCAACATCTTCTGAGTATGTTAGAACTATATGATGCTGAGGCATCAGTTGAAGATACTAATTTGAAGTTCTTGAGAAGTTTGCCATCAGCATGGCATGTAGTTGCTACTATGATCAGAGGACAATCAGGGCTGGATACTATGGACTTTGATGATCTTTACAACAATCTGAAGGTGTATGAGCATGAGATGAATGGTACTACAAGTTCAAGCACACAACAGAACATTGCTTTTTTCTTTTCTGAAAAGAGAAGCAGTACTTCTAACAAAGGTACTGCTTATCCTGTTCAAAGTACTGTGACTGAAACACAGGTTCCATGCACAACAATGGTCACCACCAATTCATCAAAATCATTAACCCCCACCTCAGATGATGTTCTATGTTCATTCTTTGCTCAACAAGCATCTCTACCAGTCACCTATCAAGAAGATGTATTGCAAATAGATGATGATGCTTTGGAAGAAATTGATATTAGATGGCAAGTTGCCATGCTCACTGCAAGGATCAAGAAGTATGTGAACAAGACAGGAAAAGGCATCAACTTCAGAGCTAAACAAGGAATAACATTTGACAAGTCCAAGATTGAGTGTTTCAACTGTCTAAGGACTGGTCACTTTGCAAGGGAGTGCAAATTTGCAAAATATCAAGCAAACAAGATGATTGAACCACCCAAGCCTGAGAGAAAAGAGATTCCAATTACTGAAACAAAACCAAAAGCTTTGGTTGCTCAAGAGAATCTGTCAGAGATTGATTGGTCCAATGAGTTTGATGATGAACCTGTAACCTATTCAATGGTTGCATTGGAAGACTGGAGCACAACATTTGATGAAGAGCCTGGATATGCTGCTTTGGAGTCAAGAGATGAGTTAGGAAGCTTTGATTGGAGCATGGAGTTTGAAGAAGCACCTGCTCAGCTTGCTATGGTAGCTGCTTCACCAAGTTCATCCACTAACTCTGAGGTATGCTCTAAGTGTAATGATATGTATCAAAAGTTACTTAGTGAGTATGTAGCTGAAAGAGATAAATTTCAAAAAGCTAGGGCTGAGATAACTGGTTATCAATTAACTTTAGAGTCAATGGAAGCCAAAATTCTTACACATGAAAACAATGAAGTAGCATGGCTTGAAACATATAAACAACAGGATTACCTAGTTAAGTTAAATGAATGGAAACTAGGTTGCAAGGTGTCTGAACTAGAAAAAGTGACTGCTGAAAGGGATAAGATGTTAGAAAAACTTGCTGTATGGAATGAGGCAGGTGTGTCACATGTTCAATTTGTTGAAAAGCAAAGAACATCTAATATTAAGACAGGCCTAGGTTATGATAATAATAGCAATGAAGGTATTCCATTTAAGAGCAAGGAACTAAATCTTACAGTTGATACCTCCACTAGTGATGAAGAGTTCATAAGTCTAGATGAAAACACTTCTAGTGATGAGGAATCCCCTAGTCCAACACCTCCTGTATTTCAGAAAGAAAAGGGATATAATGCAGTTCCTCACCCCCAGGTAGCTTTCAACCACCTAGAAAAGATGTTGATTGTTATGGTGTAGATAATCTAGAGTTTAGGAAAAAGCTTAAAAGTAAATCTAATCCTGAAACTTTAGAAAAATTTGTTGAAGCACCTAAGGTAGAAGAGACCAAGTTTTCAAAACAAGCAGTACCTTCAAACTCTTTTCGAAATACTACTGATCACTCAGCAGTACCTCAAAGAAAATTCTTTCAAAATACTGCTAATTTTAGAAACACTTATGGAAGGGGATTTGGGGATATTAGTCGAAAGGTCTGTTATGTTTGTTATAGTCCTCATCATTTGATTAAAGACTGTGATTATCATTCAGAATACCTAAGTAAATATCCAAAGACCAGAACTGCACAACCAAGTTATAGGGAGAATAAGCCAAGGGATAACAAACCAGTTTGGAACTATACAAATAGGGTCAACCATAGTAATTTCTCAAAAGACTATAGGTACCCTCATCAAAAAAGGTCATACTCCAAACCCTCAGTACCTTCACAAAGTACGGATAGAAAGTTCCCTAATGTTTCTAGCAAACACTCAAGTGTAAGATCTAGGAGGCACAATCATTACAACCCCAGAAAGCCTTACAACACACGAAAAGATGCTAGGACACAGAAGCCAACTCCTAAAGTTACAACTAAATGGGTTAAGAAAGAAAGTACTGCTGGGGAAAAACCAGTACTTTCAGAAGTTAAGGGTGAAAAGGGGACAAGTGATCTTGAAAAATCAACAGTTTTGGAAACAAAAACCTTAATTCTTGATCATGCTTTCAAAGACAGTGGTGATTACATACTCAAGGGGAACACAAGTCAGTAATGGCTTGGGTTCCTAAAAATAACTAACCTTTTTCATGTGAATGCAGGGCAACCGAGAGGAGGAGCTTAAAGATCATCTTATTGTAGATAGTGGTTGCTCTGGCAGTATGACAGGAGAAAAGGAGCTCTTGTCAGATTTTAAAGCTTATTTTGGAGGAAAATTTGCATTTGGGAATGATCCTGATGGAGGAAGAATAACTGGCAAAGGAACTATCAAGGCATGAAACATTGATTTTGAAGATGTTAGATATGTGAAGGAGCTCAAATTCAATCTTTTGTCAGTCTCTCAGATTTGTGATAAGAAGTACCCTTTGTTATTCTTTGACACAGAATGTCTTATACTTTCTCCTGATTTCAAGTTAGAAGATAGAAACTTGGTGTTGCTGAGAGCACCAAGAACTAATGATGTGTACAACATAGACTTAAAGAATGTAAATTCTGCTAAAAGAGCAACATGTTTGATTGCAAGAGCATCTATGGAGGAAGCACATCAATGGCACAGAAGACTGGGACATGTAAATTTCAAAAACATCAATAAGCTGGTCAGAGGTAATTTAGTCAGAGGTTTACCTTCTAAGACATTCAAGAATGATCACACATGTCTTGCTTGTAAGAAGGGTAAACAGCACAAGGCCTCTTGTAAGAAGATTGATGAGAAGACTATTAGAGAGCCTTTGGAATTGCTGCACATGGATCTGTTTGGACCTGTTTCAGTTGTTAGTCTGAACAAGAAGAAGTACTGCTTGGTTGTAACAGATGACTGTAGCAGATTTAGTTGGGTCTTTTTCTTATGCTTTAAAGATGAAACTTTTGATGCTATTCATGATCTAATAATAGCACTTGAAAATCAGTTAAGACTCAAGGTTAGAGGCATTAGATGTGATAATGGGACTGAGTTCAAGAATCAGCTTATGGATGAATTTTGTGCCAAGAAAGGAATTAAAAGAGAGTTCAGTATTGCTAGAACTCCTCAGCAAAATGGAGTTGCAGAAAGAAAGAATAGAACTCTTATAGAAGCAGCAAGGACAATGCTTGCAGACTCTCAACTACCTGTTCCATTCTGGGCTGAAGCTGTAAGTGCTGCTTGCTATGTATTGAATAGAGTATCAGTGACTAAACCTCAAATGAAGACACCTTATGAGTTGCTCATGGGAAAGTAGCCAAGCATCAAGTTTATGAAACGTTTTGGATGTCCCCTAACCAGCATCAAGTTTATGAAACGTTTTGGATGTCCCCTAACCATCTTAAATACTGCTGATAATTTGGGCAAATTTGATGGGAAGTCAGATGAAGGATATTTATTGGGATATTGTACAAATCGCAAAGGATTCAGAGTGTACAATAGGGCTACCAAGAAGGTTCAAGAATGTCTTTATGTTGATTTTTTGGAAGAACAAGAGAATTCTAAAGGTAAAGGTCCTGATTGGATGTTTGATCTTGATTTAATGTCTTCATCAATGAATTATGTACCTGTAAGGGAAAAAAATTAACTTGCTCCCACTGAAGAAGAAGCACAGTACATTGTTCATGATGTTAATTTAAGATCTGAAGATGAGCCAAAAGATAATGCCAATGATGAGAAGAAAAGTACTTCTGAGCCTCAAGGTACTTCTAAACCTAACAGTACTGTTGATCCTCAAAGTACTGTTCCACCACAAATACCAGTATCTACAGAAGATCAAGCCATTCAAGATGAACTTTCTAGGATGCTTTTTCAAGAAACAATGGCTAAGTCATATGATGATGAACAAAGGAGAGCTTATGAAGCAGAAAAGAAGAAGGCAAAAGAAACAGCCAGTACTTTACCCCAAAGTACTTCTAATCCACTTGAAAGTACTTTTCAACCTTTGGATACTTCAAATAGGATAAATACTGATGCTGTTAATGATTCCAATATGCCTGACTTAGAAGATACTGCTGATCCAAACACAATTACCTTAGAAGACACTGATGATGAATTGGATCAAGAAGGCATTTTCTCAGATTCTAATGAAGATCCTGATATAACTAATTTGGAAGATAATCTTGAAGTCTCACCAACTCCTACTCTCAGAATTCATAAAACTCATCCTGTTACCAATATTATTGGACCCTCATCATCAGGGGTGCTCACAAGGACTAGGGCTAAGAATATGTCTCAACAACATACTTCTTTACTTAGTTTTATCTACAAGCAAAACAGGGTGAATCACAAGGATCAGAAGTTGTGTTTATTTGCTTGTTTTCTATCTCAGGAAGAGCCCAAGAATATCAAACAAACATTAACCAAGGAAAGTTGGGTGGAAGCTATGCAAGAAGAACTCCTACAGTTTAAACTTCAAGAAGTTTGGGTATTATGTGATTTAACTGATGGAAAGAAACTTATTGGAACTAAATGGGTCTTCAGAGTGAAAAGAGATGAAAGAGGGAATGTTATTAAGAACAAGGCAAGGTTAGTGGCTCAAGGATATAGACAGGAAGAAGGAGTAGACTATGATGAAGTTTTTGCTCCTGTGGCAAGGCTTGAAGCCATCAGGCTATTTTTGGCTTTTGCATCTTATATGGGATTCCCTGTATATCAGATGGATGTTAAAAGTGCTTTTTTATATGGCAAAATCACAGAAGAAGTTTATGTCAAACAGCCTCCTGGTTTTGAAGACCCTGCACACCCAAACAAAGTCTACAAGGTGATCAAGGCTCTTTATGGCCTACATCAAGCTCCCAGAGCATGGTATGAAAGGCTTTCCAATTTTCTATTGCAACATAGTTATAGAAGAGGAGCTATTGACAAGACTTTGTTTATCAAGAGAGATAAGAAGGATATCATGCTAGTTCAAGTGTTTGTAGATGATATTATTTTTGGTGCTACTAAGCAATCTATGGTGAAGGAATTTGAAGATCTTATGCAGAAAGAGTTTCAGATGAGTTCCATGGGAGAATTAACATTTTTCTTAGGACTTCAAGTGCAACAGTCAAGCAGTGGAATTTATATTTGTCAAGATAAGTATGTTGCAGATATTCTTAAGAGATTCACTTTCACTACTGTTAGGCCTACATCTACACCAGTGGATACTAACAAACCTTTGGGAAAAGATGAAGATGGAGAAGATGTTGATGTCACACTATACAAGTCTATGATTGGATGTCTTATGTATTTAACTGCATCAAGACCTGATATTACTTTTGCTGTGAGCTTATGCGCAAGACATCAAGTTAATCCAAAAGTATCTCACTTAAATGCTGTCAAGAGGATTTTCAGGTATCTTAGGCAACAACCTAAGCTAGGATTATGGTATCCTAGGGATTCACCTTTCCATCTCCAAGCCTTTTTAGACAGTGATTATGCTGGAGATAACTATGACAGAAGATCCACAACTGGAGGATGCCAGTACCTTGGAAGCAGATTAGTGTCATGGCAATATAAAAAGCAAACAATTGCAGCAACTTCTTCCACAGAAGCAGAGTATGTAGCTGCTGCAAGTTGTTGTGTACAAGTACTTTGGTTACAGAATCAGCTTCTGGATTATGGATTCAATTTCAAGAATACTCCTATCAATATTGATAATGAGAGTACTATCTGTATTGTCAAGAATCCAGTCTATCATTCCAAGACCAAGCACATTCAGATTAGACATCACTTTATAAGAGATTGCTATGAACAAAGGCTTATCAATGTGGTTAAAGTTCATACTGATGATAATGTAACAGATCTACTCACAAAGGGCTTTGATGTTTCAAGATTTACTTTTTTGGTTGTGAGTATTGGCATGATTAATATGTAAGCTATTTTTGAGGGGAGGCATAAGTAGTTATTAGTTAGTCATTATTTGAGGGGAGGCTACATGTATCATTCAAAAGAAAGGATTTTATTCATTCAAGTTCCTACAACTACCATTCAGAGTACATCACCATTCTTGTTTTCAAGTAACAGACACAGACATAACAAAGACAACACAAACACAAGACTACATCAACCTACTACCAAGCTCCACACACCTACTCCATAGGCCTTTTTCTCTTGCCCTCATAGCTTTGTTTTCCCTTGTGAGCAGTCCTTCTCTTGTCATCAAAAGAAGTCTGTTTTCTTGGGCAAGCCAGGCCAAGAACCTGTTTAGGAGGTCTTTCTTTTCTTGGAGCAGGCCACTTCATGTTCTGAATAGCTGTTTCCAGGGCTTGAGTCAAAGCATGTGGAAGCTCTTTAGCCAAAGATGAACCAGTCACAACTTTCTTCTTTTTGGGCTTTTTGCTGGTAGTACTACCTGCATCAGTTATGGTAGAGTTGGCTGCACTCATTGTTGATGAAGCTTCTTGGTGTCCCATCCATTGCACATGAGGAGGAAAATAGTCTGACCATCCTGGATCTTCAAACTCAGAATCAGAGTAGT
The DNA here is from genome assembly GCA_030686995.1 of Artemisia argyi. NCBI lineage: Eukaryota > Viridiplantae > Streptophyta > Magnoliopsida > Asterales > Asteraceae > Artemisia > Artemisia argyi. Next base: position 181,036,060 of record CM060701.1, on the reverse strand, counting down.
AACTTATCTCTGAATCTGTGGTACCCTCTGAGTCTGAAGAGATGTTCACAATTGGAATGTGACTCATTGTGCTTACTTGTTTTTGTTAAGAGAAAATATGGTGTTTGCAAGTTGTTGATGAAGTTGCTTTTATAAGCAAGGTAAAGGTAAATGGGCATTTAATGAAGTGTATTGCAGTGCACTTACCTTGGTAGCTTTGGGAATTAATAAGGGTTGACTTTCAAAGACATTTTGGTCAAATGGTCAACATTCAAGATTTTTAGTGGGAAAGTACTTTGGTCAATATACTGTGTGAGCTTATAACGGAAAGTACTGCTCCATATTCGATGGAAAGTACTGCTTGGTGCTATTAAAAGGGTTCGCTGACGTGTCAGATACTGTTCCAACGGTCAGATTTGCGGCTAACAACCTTTCGAAAGATATGGGATATTTACTTCCAAAAATAACGGTAAAATCATTAATTAACCGTGATTTTTTTGTAATCTTATCCTTATATAAACCTCATATCTTTTCCTTTTATTCACCTTATTCACCTTTATTAACTCATACCTACTTTGCATCGATCATCACTTTTCTCCTTCTAACCCTAATCATCATGGCTAATCGACGTACCAACACCAAACACAACATGATCGCAAACCTTGAGAAAACCCAAGAAAACCTTGATTTTCATGGTATTATTGATTTTCTCACTGGTACCAACATCTGTTACTCCATCCTTGTCAACCCCTAGATTATTGGACCCTGGATTCAAGCTTTTTAGGATACAGCCACGTCACAGGTTGCAGATGGAGAGGATATCATTACTGCTACAGTTGCTGGGAGAGCTATACGTGTTACAGAAGCTTCAATCAGGGAGGCTTTGTTATTTGATGATATGGTTCAATATTCAGAAGAAAAGAATGATCAAGATGAAAATATTGCTCAAAACAGTACTGAAAGAAAAAGTGGTGAGACAGAGCAAATTAATCTTGAAGTTGAGCATGAGGATGTAAAAAGTGGTGATACATAAGAAATTGATTTAGAAGGAAATAATGTTCAAAGTATTTTTGTTGAAAATACTATTGTGCAAGGTACTGCTGAACAAGATATTGTTGTTATTGGAACTTCTGTAGCTGGACCTTCTACAAAGCATTATGAAGATGAAGCTGGTCCTTCCACTTTTATACAGCAAGAAGAAGAAAGAGTACATACTGCTAGTGATGATGAAACAATTGCTCAAGTTATGATGAATTTAAGGAGACCTACAGGAGGAATACACATCTCTGAGCCTGCACAAAAAGATGATGAAAGTACTTCTGAATCAGAAAAACTAGATCCAAAAGATAAAGGGAAAGGGATAATGGTTCAGAAAGATACTAAGAAGAAGAAGAAGAAATTTTTTATTGCTCAGATTAGAGAATTAGAGACTGCAGATGATTTAAAGCTTGCTAGAAAGCAACAAGCTGAATATGATGCTGAGTATTTGGAAGAAGTCAGTAGGCCAATTACAAAGAAGCCAATGACCAAAGCTCAGGAAAGAAACTGGATGATACAGTTCTTGAGAAAGAAGGGATACAAGAATTTGCATTTGAAAAGGTATCCTGAAGTGAAAGCTCTGTGGGATAAAGTACAAGAAGATATCAGAAGAGAAGTAGAAAACTTTGTGCTTATGGGAGTTGATAGAAAGAAGAAATTAGAAGATATAAGGAAGGAACAAGCTGAGCAAAGGAGACTGAAAAGAAAGAAATTAGCTGAGGATGATCAATTATCAAAAAGGCTGAAGTTAGTTCATGAAGATACAGTTGATGAACTCAGAAATTATTTTAGAGTTGTTGATTTTGAGAATAAGAAGATTGAAGATTCTGGAAAGAAGTCCAAGATAATCTCATTTTCTTTGGTTGAATCAAAAGAGGGAAATTATTTTATGATCCACAGAGAAGATGAAAGCTTCACACCATTCAATATGTTATGGGATTTATTGCACTGTATCACAAGGGCATATCTTTATGACTTATATGTGCAAGTGCAGACATACTATGCAGAGATTGAAGCTTCAGGAGTGGGATTAGTTTTGCTTGGAGACTTATTTACCATCTGGGATACTGAAGAAACAAGTGTTGATCCTCTCTGGAATGATCAAGAGAATTGGGAAATAACAAGATGGAGATTCTTTGAGTCATCAGGAGTTCATACACTAGAGATGGAAGATGGTACCATGATTCATATGTTGGCTGAGAGGAGATATCCATTAATTAGAGAAATCATGCTCAGAATGCTGGATCATGGAATGGAACTTGAAGATGAATCTGAAGTAGCTTTGGATGTTATCAAGTTATTTATCAGATGGGTCAAGTCTGAAGAGTAATATTGCATAATACTGGTATGATTTGTTTTGTAAAATAAAGTATTTTTCAAAGTACCGTAAAAACAAACAGTACTTTATCAAAGTACTGCTTGTTGATATAAACCAGTATAGGTTCTTTAAAATAAAAATAAAATGTTTTGATGTTTAAAAGAAAAAAGGATTTGAAAAGAAACACATGGTGTTAGTATTTATACTGCACAACAAATGGTAATCAACGCATCATGTTTAATAGACAAGAAAAAGTTTGACTCATCATGAGGGTACGGCTCTGATGTGATAATCAAATCCGTTGATGGTTGATAGTTTACCAAAAACTAGGTTATCAACTCACCATACATCCAAGTGATCAAGAGTTGGCTAGTCCATAGCAAACGGCTCATGGTAAAGACATATCAAATCCGGATAGCTGATGATTTGCTAAAAATCATAATTTTCAATGATTCACCTCTCACAGGAGTTAACACACCTGGAAGTGATGAGAATAGTATGAAACTTTTAAGATTTGATGATCTTTATACCAAAATGTTGCTGAGTTGCTGAGAAGATACCATGGAAGATATGATGCTGATGAAGAGTACTTTGACATATGACAGATAGAAGAAAAGGAATAAAGAAACAATCTTTCTGAATGATTAAAGATTTGAAGATTAAAGATAACAAAGAAACTTGAAATAAAGCAAGTAGAGTTCAAGTTAGGGGAGGATTGTTGGGATATAAAATATCAAAGTACTTCTGGATGTCAAAGTACTGCTGCATGAAGAATAAAGTCAAAGTACTGCTGAAGAATAAAGTCAAAGTACTGCTGTTATTAAAGAATGCTTAAAGTACTTCGAAGGAAACAAGGACTGATGTGCAATATTAGATAAGGATTAATGTGTAATATTAAACGAATATTCTAGAATTAGTTAGGGATAATGACTTGTCGTTCAAGGATTACATGTTGTAAACCGACTTAAGGTTATCTATATAAAGAGCCTTAAGAGGTATTAGTCGATATAAGTTTTATAAGTCTTAGATATGTTTAGAAGTCGATCAAAGTTAATAGTTAGGGATTGTTAGTGAATCTGTGTAACAAAGCAGGTTCAAAGTTTGGTTAATATAAAAGTTCTTCTTAAGCTTTGTGTTAGTTGATTCCGCATACTTTACAAGGTAAAACAGTGTTTCAATATTAATAGTGTTGAGTTTACTCAATATTGTTAAACCCTTACAAGCTACAAAGTAGTTTGGTCAGAGTATATCGATCCAACAACTGGTGGCGAGTTAATCATCTTGGTTAATTACATGTACAATGTGGTGTTGCTAAGCCAAGACTCGACTCGACTTAAGCTAATAAAAAACTAATAAAAACATAAAATAAACATAAAAGGAAACGGGATGGTAGTCCGTATATATTTTTTTTCTTTTTCTTTTTCTATATATATATATATATATATATATATATATATATATATATATATATATATATATATATATATATTATTACACTCTTGCCATACCATCCAAAATAATACATCATAGGGGATTTGCATTCCCCTTACACTTGAACTTTTACATACTTTACAATTAACTATTCTAATGACTCGAATTAAGATAATCAAAACACTTGGAGTACTTTTAAAATATTAGCGCACATATGGGGGTAATATATGATGTTCTTCCCCATTACTCCATAACACAAGTACTTTACCCATGAGTCCCAATCGTCCAAAAACAATATGTACAAGATATGACTCGACTTAGCAACCATATAATCAATTAAATAATTAACTAAGGGTTTAAACATGTAACAATAATGCACTAAAGATGAGTGCATACACGGAAGGCTAAGGCGACTTGGTTGCACATTTGGTGTGGATTGTAAACAAATTATTCCTTTAAGTAAAATGCTTAAAGTTAGAAACGAAAAGATAGGCTCGGAGGGGTGTACTAGGGGTATCGTGTACTAAAAATGTGTACAACGCAAAGGTGTGGGAAAATTAATTGACTTTACTTGTCAAGTAATTATGACTTTATTGGTCAAGTAATTATGATACGGGTTTAACACAAGGGTGATCCTAATGGCTCTTATCATGTAGTAAATCCTACTAAATGAATGTAGTCTCACTAGCGGTCTCGGGATGCATCACTAATGCAAGTTCTAGAATCTAAGTAATACCAGTACACTCATAAGCTCTAAGGCTTCTCCTAACAAGTCTAGGGGTGAACCTCACTTAGTAGAAGGCCGGTATGAGTCCTTGATGTCTCAACTAACAGATGCTAACTAGTGCACTTCTTGGATCATTGGCGCGTTACTTGCATAATGGATGGTCACCAAGTCATACACTAGCGTTGGCGCGTTAGCCAATTAATCTAATACTCGGATGGTCACTACCTTTTTTGATAAAATTTTTGAGTGGTACGGTTTTTTGTGCTAGTCATACAATCTCCTATCCATGAGACACATTAAGGCTAAAGCTTCACTACTTTGGTGCTAAAATTTCCCCAACAAGCATTTCTCTTAGTTTTATTACACACCTACTATTGAACAAACAAACTCAAGCATAATTTTATTCTCTAAAGTATCATCATTTACCCTCCCCTTACACTTAGGCTGAACATTGTCCCCAATGTTAAATAAAAAGATGTAAAAGTAAATAAGGTAAAAGAATGAAAACAAATACTCCCCTGATTCGTTTGGTGTGGATAAATGGATAACATTGTTAAATCCTCCTCCAAGGAAAATGAACGTTGAAAGCTTCCCTTCTAAAATATGTAACAATTCGCAATTTCAGGTTAACTTTTATTCCCGAAAATTTCACTATTCATTTTTACTATTCACTTTTACTATTCACATCCAAAATTTTTATTTCATATTCTCGTAAGTTAAACTCTTTTAATGATAATCCGAGAATTTCACACTCGTCGGATCATTTCTGCAAAAATCACGAAGCCGTGTCCGAGATTTACTTTTAGGTTTAAACGTCATTCTAGCATCCCGATATGTCCATAAAATGTTATAAACAATAGAAATATGATTTTCTCTCATTTTAGGACAATTCCAAAAGTTTTGGAATTTTACGTTTTTCAGTTCAGCGTTTTACGCGAATTACGCGTTTTAGACTCGTGTTTCCAGTTTTTAGCAGGGTTTTAGCACCCGATAGAACCTACCACTCATTTTATATTTTATTATGGAGTATATTGATAAGTTCTAGCATATTTATAAGTTTCATATTTTTAGGATACCCGGTTTTACGTTTTGTGGCTTAATAACTTACGGTTAGCAACTTACGGAGTCAAAACTAGCTACATACTTAGGATATTATCATCCAAAGACCATGACTACTCATCTAGTCACCCTTATCTCATTATGGCCGACTTAGGAGGGGGGGGAGTCACCTAGCACGTGTCTTGATCTTATACTTGATGTCTTGGATTCATTACATGTGTTAAACTTGGCCATTAAGCTTCCTAAATATCCTAAAACAAACCATGGTTAAATTCTAACCCAAGATATGGTTAACTAATTTTATCATGCTATAAATAGCCAACTAGAAACAATTTGATCTTCATCTTTTCATCATCAAAAATGCCACACCATTAATCCCTAGCACCATGATCCTTTGATCTTCAAACTACAAGTTACATTACAAAGTTCAAGGTCTTAGTATTCTCTACCTAGTTCTTAAGTTTGTTTGGTGATTCCATGGTTGAATTAGGAGCTACACAAGGTTACTAGGGCTGAAGTTAAATGTTTTTCACAAGGGTTAGATCAAGGCTAGCAAGAGTTACAAGAGTTGTGGTGAAGGGTTTACAAGCATAGGTTTAGTGTCCTAGTTTCATACTTGACTTCCTTTCTTTAGAAAGCCAAAAGTTGTAAGCAAACCCTATTACACTTTCTTGCTCAATATCATTTCATGCTTATTATGTTTCTTTCATGCTATATATGTTCTTGTTATTGTGTTCATGATGTTTAAAAATGGATAAAACAAGTATTGATATATATATGTTAACTTATGACAAGTAAACAACCAAACTAGTGATTTTTATGGAGAACCACGACCAAAATAGTACAACTATGATATTTGACACTTACTTACTGTTAAAGAGGACTTAACAAGGAAAACATAGCAATTTGAATCACCTAAAACGAGTACACGAGTCAAAAGTTATGGCCATGAGAAGTTAGCGAAACCAAAACGCCGAAACTGCCTATGCAAACTGTTTTGCATTCTGCCAATTTTGAAAGTCCCACTTTTGCTCTGATTCATCAAAAAGTTAAAACATGAAAGTTGTCCGGAACGACGTTTTCGTTCAGGAACAAAGAAGCTCGAGCCCTGAAAACGCTTTCTGAGTGATAATTTTCTTCAAATTCTTAACAGCCCATTTTTAGACCAAAGTCACTATATAATCATTATAATTAGATGAGACCAAGAGGTCTAATGACCTAAAGCCAAGACCACAACCATGGCTAAAGCCAAGGTTGAGTCTCAAGACCATGGTAACAATGACCAAGGTCACGGTAAAGCCACGGCTAAAGACCATATAACTTTTAAAGATCAAACAGTTATATATATGTTATCAAATACTACAATAGTAGGGAGCCTCATGTGAGGAGTTCATTAAGTAAGCCGTCGAGATGAGTTGTGGATTTACGAATTAAAGTGTCCTGGCTCCTCGAACGTTTACTCCATGGCTTTTGAATTATGTCGGCCCGAACGGTAGTAAGAGATATACAACCTATACATGTTTCATAAACCATTTATACTTAAAGACTTACACTATATACTAAGTACTACATCATGAACTATATGCAAGACATATATGGGCAATTCTTCGTATTCTTAGACGTTACTCCAAACTTAAGTCGCAACATTCTATTATAGGCTGCTCTTAGAGACTTTCGCGATTCGACTACCACTTTCATTTCTCATTATATAAGCTTAAGGTGAGTCATAGCCCCTACTTTTTCATACTTGTTTTAACTCTTTGGGGGAGATACATGCTCAACTACTTGCTTACTTGTACAAATACTCAAAACATTTATACTTGATTGTTTTATACTTGATTGTCTTATACTTGATTGCATTATACTTGATTTCATACATACATGATTGTGTTATACTTAACTGCGTTATACTTGATTGTGAAACTTCTAGTGGCTCCAGATTAAGTTGATGGATGACCATTGAGACTGCCAGTGGCTCCAGATTAAGTTGCTGGATGACCATTGAGACTTCCGGTGGCTCCAAATTAAGTTGTTGGATGACCATTGAGGCTATTGATACATCCTAACATTTGCGAATGTTGGATACATCATAAACGTGAGGTCTTCGGAGATGAAGTGTAGACTCACGACTAATTGATTAATTGTTTTGATGAACTTATACATGTCTTTATTATACTATATGTTAGCAGTGGGTTGTGAACACACAGGTTACAAGTCTCTTATGGCGGGACTTGTAACTGAGTGGATTCACAATGCCTTTGCTATGTAAACATTCTTTTGAGGCTTTTTCAACTGTTTTAAGACAAACTCTATGAACTCACCAACCATTGTGTTGACACTTTAGCATGTTTATCTCAGGTTAGTAAGGCGATAGCTAGTGCGTGGAACTTAGAGTCAAGCTGCATATTCTGAAGACTTACGCTTTTATTATTTACCATTCAAAACATTTTGTATACATTTATGTATCATACTTTGGAATCTCATGTTTGTAACTTTGAATTCATTAATCGAATGGTAACTTTTCAAAACGTCTCATTTAGAGTTCGTTTTCTATACCTTGTACTTTGTATTATGAAGTAGCACCCTCAATGACACAGTCTTCCGCTGCGGTATTTTGGGGGTGTTACAAAATATAAATCATCTTTTTGTGCAATATAACCTGTTAAACCTGAGAAAACAATCATGGCAACCTCGCGTAAAATCAGCGGTAATCTATATATATAAGGATATAATACTTGTGGAATGAATGTTTGCAGATTTCCTGGAATTTATAAAACTAAAGAATTAACAAAAATTTTAAGACTCCGTTAGAAAAACAAAACTTGCAAAATTTCCAGAATTTTATACCTAACGCCGTCAGGTGTTAATCCTGACGTCGTCAGAGTGTTCTGACAGAAATCTCATGCTAAGTTTCCCGAAAATTTCTAGAAAAACTTACGCCTTACTTCCTGTAATTTCCTACAAAACATCATTATGACTCGATACAAGCATTTGACTCAAACAAATACTAATATACATGTTCATTTAATATTGTGGTGGGTCATGTTCAATTTTGTTCTTAAAAACAAATTTAGGTTTCCCTTACACTTATCTTTTGCGAAATACCATTTTATGAAGTTAAGACAACCAACAAGGTAAACCATTTTCACAATTTAGTATGAAACATGATCCACAAACAATAAAAATAAAGCATGCATACGGAAACAAATAAAATCAAACAAACAAACAATCAAACAAACAAAACAAATAAAACTTGGGTTGCCTCCCAAGAAGCGCTTTTCATTATTTATGAGTCTTGTAGCTAGACTCAAGGTCATGGGTTATTACATGAGCTCGTCATCGAATGTTATGTCCTCGTCATTGATCATTTTATTACCATTTTCTTGATAATGCTTAACTCATTGTATGTTCACCGTGAATTCTCTACTCTCATCGTTCATTAACATAACGGATCCGATTTTAGAGGAACTTTTCATGGTAAAAGGTCCATACCATCTGGATTTAAGTTTCCCTGGAAATAACCTTAAACGGGAGTTATACAATAGAACTTTGTCTCCATCTGAGAACTCCTTGGGTCTCTTAATTCGTTGGTCATGCCATCTTTTTACCCTTTCTTTATAGGTGACGGAGGATTCATATGCTTCCAGTCTTAATTCATCAAGCTCCTGGAGCTGTAAGAACCTATTTGTTCCTACGACCGTATGGTCTAAATTACATGTTTTAAGTGCCCAATATGCCTTCTGTTCCAGCTCTACAGGAAGGTGACACACCTTGCCATAAACCATGCGGAACGGGGTCGTCCCAATAGGTGTTTTTTAGGCAGTTCGGAATGCCCATAGAGCCTCGTCGAGTTTAAATGACCAACCCTTTCTGTTCTGATTGACCGTCTTTTCGAGTATTCTCTTAATCGCTCTATTGGTGTTTTCAACTTGACCGTTGGTTTGAGGGTGATAAGCGGTGGAGAATCGGTGGGAGACCCCATATCTTTTCATGACCTTCTCCATTTGTGCGTTGCAAAAATGGGTTCCCTTGTCACTAATGAGAGCTTTAGGAATGCCAAACCTAGCAAACAATTTCTTTAAGAAATGAATATCTACCCTAGCATCGTTGGTCCTAAGGGCTTGTGCTTCTACCCATTTTGAAACATAATCAATAGCCACTAAGATGTATTCGTTCCCTCCTGAAGACGGGAATGGGCCCAGAAAATCTATTCCCCAAACATCAAAAACCTCACAAACTTGTATAAAATTCTGAGGGGCTTCATCCCTTTTTGATATATTCCCAGCTCGTTGACATGCATCGCATGCTTGTATCATCCCCTTTACATCATGAAATATTGTAGGCCAATAGAATCCTGCATCGAATTTTTTGTGTGTAGTGGTGTTCATCCCATGATGCCCCCTTAGGGCCCTGAATGACATTCTTTCATTATCTTCATTGCCTCTTTTTCCGAAACACAGTGCATGATTACTTGATTAGGACATCTTCGGAACATGAAAGGTTCATCCCAAAAGTAGTATTTTAATTGGGCAAAGAACCTTTTCCTTTCGTGTCTGTTCAAGTGTTCTGGAATAATTCTACTCGCCAGATAGTTAGCATAATCTGCTTTCCATGGCTCAGAATCTTTTATTGACATGAGCTGCTCTTCAGGAAATGAATCCCGAATCTCATTCTTGTCAGATTCATTGAGACAGGGATTTTCGAGACGAGAGAGGTGATCAGCAGCTAAATTCTCTGCCCCCTTCTTATCACGGATTTCAACATCAAACTCTTGAAACATTAAGATCCACCGAATTACTCAAGGTTTAGCATCTTGCTTAGCAAAGAGGTATCGAAGAGCCGAATGATCTGTAAAGACGACCGTTTTTGAAAGGACCAGATATTGGCGAAATTTATCAAAAGCGAATACTACGGCCAATAGCTCCTTTTCAGTAGTAGAGTAGTTTTCTTGAGCAGGATTCATAGTTTTGCTAGCATAGTATATCGGTTGGAAGTGTTTGTTAAGCCTTTGGCCCAATACTGCTCCAATGGCATAGTTCCTAGCATCGCACATGATTTCGAAGGGCAATTCCCAATTAGGTGTAACCATAATTGGGGCTTGCGTGAGTTCCTGCTTCAGCCGATCGAATGCATCCTTGAATTCTTGAGAGAAATCGAAAGGGGCATCCTTTACAAGCAACTAAGTCATTGGCCGAGCTATTCTAGAGAAGTCTTTAATGAATCTCCTATAGAAACCGGCATGACCCAAGAAGCTATGTATTGCCTTGACTGTAGTTGGATAGGGTAGCTTGGAAATAGCTTCAATTTTTGCTCTGTCCACCTCGATTCCATTTCCGGAGACTATGTGTCCAAGCACAATACCTTCTTTCACCATAAAATGGCATTTTTCCCAGTTTAGGACCAAGTTGGTTTCCTCACAACGTTTGAGCATTTTTTCGAGGTTAGCCAAACAACGATCGAAAGAGTTCCCAAAGACCGAGAAATCAACCATGAAGACTTCCATGCTGTCTTCCATTAACTCATGAAAGATTGCGGTCATACATCGCTGAAAAGTATCGGGAGCGTTACATAACCCGAAAGGCATTCTCTTATAGGTGAATGTTCCATATTGGCAAGTAAACGTGGTTTTTTCTTGATCCTCAGGGGCTATGGGAATTTGGAAATACCCTGAAAATCCATCCAAGAAACAGTAGTACTCATGTCCTGCTAATCTTTCCAACATTTGGTCTATGAATGGGAGAGGGAAGTGATCCTTTCAGGTGGCATCATTTAGCTTTCTATAATCAATGCACATACGCCAGCCAGTGACTGTCCTTTAGGGCATGTTTTGGTTTTGTTTCCACCTAAGGTTCGGGTGATTTTTCCAAGAGGGGTTGTATGAATCACCGTAAGGGTTTTGCTCGGGTTTGAAAGTGTACCACTTGTCTCCCGCTCCGTCGGTACGCGAGGATGCGTAATCCGCGAAAGCTTGTTCGGGGAGTTCCATGCAATCACGAGTGTCGTGGGGACCACTACATAATTCGCACGAAGAAGTGATTTTGTTCACTTGGCTTGAAGGTTTAGGAGCTTCGTAGGATTTCATGAGAAACTTGACTTGGTCTTCAAGTTCTATGATTGATGTGTGTCAATTATAGTATATATTTATTTTCCGAAGAAATACTTAGGAAAGTATTTCCCGGGTCGTTCTCCCAACAAAAATCGAATGGAGTGTCGAATAATCGAATTGGGAATCGTGTAGTGCAAAGTGAATAGTGAGAAATGATTGTGGAATTCAAAATATGAAAAGGAAAAGTGAATAATGCAAAGAGTACAAGTTATATATGCACAAAAGTCTAAAACTGGAAAACGGAAATGCAAACGCAATTTTTAAACGTAACGAACGAAATAAAACGTGACTTTTATTCTAAAAACAATCCTACAAATATAAAACAATTTTCTAAAAATCTTAAACTATTAAAAAGAATTTTGAGAAAAAGAAAAATATTTTTTTGGCTTTTTATTAATTTTCTATGATTTATTTTCTATTTATTGAATTAAAAAGTAATTAAAAATAAAAGAAAATGTGAAAAATAATGGGAAAAATATAAAATCTAATCTGAAAATTCTAAAATATTATAAAAGAATTATCTAAAATATTTTTCCATTTTTAAAAGCTTTTTCTGATTTTTTATGGATTTTTGATTATTAAAAATGATTTAAAAATGATTAATAATGAAGAAAAATTAAGAAAAATATCAAAACAACTCAGAAAAATATGAAAAATTTACAGAAAATCTAAAATTATATGAAAAGTTTGTAGAAAAATTTTGAAAAGAAAAGGTTAAGCAGAAATGCTTATTTTAGCTAAAACAGCTTATGGCAAGTGCTTATTTAGAAGCACTTGCCACAGAATTAAACCAAACTTGAATCACAGACGTAAAATGAAACAATAAACTCAAATATATTCAGAAATCACAGATATAAGCAAAGAAACAACAGAAACAAGCAATAAGCAGTTATGCAAAAAGCTCAATTATAAGTAGATAAGGAAACTAATAAGCCAACAACTAAAATCTGATAGAAACAACTAAATTACAGCTAATACAACTCAGAAGTGACAATTACACACAATCACAAGCTCGAAATGATAATAGCAGACCTATGTTAAAAATCAGAAAACAAATCCTATACCACTAACTTGCAGTGCAAATAAGCTACACCTAATAAGCTCTAAGCTAGAAGATAAAGGGGGCAAAACACTCTATACTATTGAGTATCTAAAAACAGCAATAACCTTATCTCTAACCACTAATTGATGCTAAAAAATTAATCAAATTCAGCTGCTGTCAGGTACAAAAAGCTTAGAATAGTTGACTTATTCAATTACTAAACTACTATGACTTTTTCCAATTTTACTCTACTGATTCTACTCTTATAAGCTATTATAAGCTAAAGTTAATCTAAATTAAGCTACTATGATCTAAATTGCAATTATAGCTATCATTACTCTAACTGTTAAATCATACACTAGCAATTATCTGATGTATTATCTAACTTTGACTTTTTATGTTATGTTCTATCTATTTTATAATCTTATAAACTGTTTCCACTCTAAACTAGCCTAAGTATACTGATCTACCAACAACTACACTGCTGCAGCTAACAGTTAACAATAGATCCAACCACTCTCTAAAATGCAGCTAACACTATGAAACAATAAAATATACTACTAATCTCTATACTACTAATCAAAACAACTAAGATAACAATAACAGAAGTAAATCAAACAACTAGATCAACTTGAAGCTACAGTAACTCAATTAACAGATTTATACTAGAATTGAAACCAGAAAACAAAAACAGATGTTACAATTATAATCCTCTCAGCAAGAACAGAGAGGCTCACTATGCTAGCCTGTCTTTGTGACAGGCTGGAACCTTCCTTGTCTGTTCCAATCCGTCAATCACACTCCAGTAATCCACCAATTTTCACCACAGTTGACTATCTTTGACTATGAATGAAACTTTGAGCAACGAAATTTAACAAACAATCTCACCAAAGCTAAAGAGCTAAAATGAGATTCAATCTAATCTATCAGCTTGTTTGAAAGCTGATCACAAATGAAAAGCTATTTTTATATTTTCTATTTTCTGAATTTACTAATTGTACAAAGGCTTGAAAACAGAATTTAAGTGAAACTCATTTGAAATCAAACTACTCTCTCACATAAACTAAATAGCTAAAAGGAGATTTAATTCACTACAAACAATGCTTATTTGAAAGCACTTTTCAACAACTTTTTTTTTCTTTTTCTAAATTTTCAGATTTCAAAGTAACTTTATAACTAGTTAAATCTGAGATGAAATATAAAAGATGTAAAGAAGACTTAAAATAACAAAACAGGTATGTAAGATCAACAATAAGCAGTAAATTGTAAAAGACTAAATTTAAAAGAAAGACTGATTTGCATTTAAAAATAAGAGTTACAATTGAAATCGCAATACTACTACAATTCAGAATTGAAAAGGGTAGAGCTTCGCTAGCCTAACACTCCACACCTAAAACTCTATCCTAATACCTCTATTTATACTAACAATGAGGAGATGAGTATCCACGGATTGCCAGCTTGGCAATCCGTGTGGTGTGCTTCTTTTTAGCAATCCTGAGTCTTTAGATCACTCCCAATCATTTGCCTTCTAATATCATCCCTTGGATTAGATCTTGTGACGTGGTGGAACCAATGAGATACTGCCACTTGGACGAATTTGTGTTTCTTTGGCTCTGACAAGCTCTGACACTCCTGACACCCTTCTAGAAGCGTATGATTTGACAATAACACCCTTACTTGTAGTAATTTTATGATCAGGGTAATTAGGGTTCATGGTGTTAAGTTCCTGGGTAATATTGGGGAAAAAAGGGGGCGGGTAATAATAAAAAAACTTTATTTGACCCTTTGGTATTAAAGGTTGACCGGGTTGTGGTGCTGGGTGGATCCGGGTTTAGTTTGTGGGGTGTGTTGGGATTTGGATTTAAGATAGTGAATTGGGCTTAGGAGCTTTTATTTATAACTTGGGCTAGGCTTTTGGTTTTTATTTTCAGATGTTTGTAATGGAACATACAAGGACCAACAATGTAAAAACTGAAATTCAAAGGACCAAATCTGACATTCTTCAAAAGTGTAATCCAAGGGCTTTTGTTGTCACTTTCTGATTTTCCAAGGACTATAGATATCATAAGCTTAAAAAGTATCTTCCAGGGACTAAAACTGCTAAAGTCTGGAACTTGAAGGACCAATTCTGAAAATCTCATGATACTTCATCCAAGGATCAAAACTGATAAATCACATATCTCTGAGGATTCTTAAGGCTCAGAATTGACTTTCCTTGACTAATCTACACACGTTCTACTCTCGTGCTCGTTTTTGCTGATTTCCATTTGTTTTTCGACATTTTGCGTAATATCCGTACCTGCACATTCACAATCACAAAAAACATGTTTTCTTTGGCGTTTGTTAGCTTATTTAGTCCATTTGGGTCGGTATTTGGCCATGAAATGGTATGTGAATTAACACATACCAAAATCCCCCAGATTAAGGTATTGTCGTGTCCTCATGCAATGTGATCAATTCACGCTTTTGGGATAAATAATTTCAAAACTCTTCCTACTAACTTTTTAAAATCATTTATTCCCGCAAACGCTCCGTTTTCCAAAATTTTTCCTTTATTCCTTTATTCCACATTCACTTCTATTTTTGTACTTTTCATACTTCATACTTGTGACGGTTTGTTGAACTTTCATTATTTTGCAATAATTATTAGGGTTAACGAGTAGAAACACTTCTATTTAAGAGGCGACCATACGGATAAAAATCGTCATCCTTGATTTTTCACGAGTCCCCAAACTAAGCGTACAAACGAGATCACAACTTATCTACAAGTTAGATGCTAATACTACTCATAAAAGTTACTTGTGGAAACTTCTTACTCCCATGTCCTAAGTTTTGTATCTCAAATTTTATTTTGATTGAGAAATGAATTGCTTCTTATTTTCTCGTTTTGATACTTTTTAGTCCGATAGTGACACCTAAGTTTAAACGATAAGTAGTTATTCATTTTCTCTTAAGAACCACTGCAATAGAAATTCGGTCCACATCAAGGAATTTTGGTACATACAACATCATAAATATAAGTTGCGGAGTACTACACGTGCACCTCATGTGTCTAATTCAGAATTACGCACATGCACCTCACGCGCCAACAACTTATTTACATTCAAACTCTTATTCAACATAACTTTCAACTTTCACTTTTTCATTTTTCACTTTTTTTCATACTTTCATATTTTTCATACTTTTCACTTTTTTCTTTCTTTGACTTTTCTCAATATATCAATGGAAGCTTATCGGGTAGCTCCAAAACCACATAGATAATCAACTTTTGACTTTTGATTTTTCACTTTTTGCTCTTATTTTTGATGTTCCTTGATATGTACCCAATTTTTAAAGCAAAAATTCTCTTAAGAAAACAAAAAACTAAATATTATTCAAACCGAAATACCACTAACTAACCTAGAACATCTATTATATATGGGTGACGTATTTTATGGGAGTAAAAAGCCACAAGTACCTCTCATGAGCTCTAAAAGAACCACTACTCCACGTTTAGCATCTAACTTCTGAATAAACTCTATCATTTCTCGCTCTTCGCAATTTAAGATTCCAAATAATGAAACCAGCAAATACTTAGCCGATAATCAGCCACGCATATATAATGTCAGTTACGGAAACTTGCAAATTCTAGAAGAAGAATTCACGTTTTCTAGCTCCTGATGTAAAAGACTAGCGAAAGCTTTTAAGCTGCGCATGTATACAGTTAAATACGAGAACTTGCAGATTCTTAAGAAAGAATTCGCATTTTATAGCTCCTTGTGTATAAAACTAGCACAAGCTTATATGATTATCATTGGTTAAGGGAACAAGCTAGGGCTCAACACGCCCGGTCAAGTCAAAATATTTATTCATACTCTCGCCAGCAAGAAAGTCAACAAGGTGTCAAAACACTTATTCAAACTTTATTATATTTTTGCACAACTTTTCAACTTTTTCTCATTTTTTTTGTGCTTTTTCATGACTTTTTCATTGACTTTTCTCAAAATTATTGAAATTTTTAATTTTTTTCAATTTTTTTATTTTTGGTGGAAAAACAGAGTTGCAAGAGTGCACGACATTTGTGAAAAATGCAAGGTCATCGAATTGAAGATTCACCCTCCCCCAGACTAGAATGAGACATTGTCCTCAATGTTTTTACGGATTAAGGTAATCCTAACAAAATTCTAGGCCGTTTATTAATTATGCCAAAGAAAACGTTAGTCGATAAGATTCACGGATATATGATTTCCAATAAGCACCGATGAATGAAACTCAAGCGGAGAGAAGATAACGAGCACGAGAGTCATCATAAAGTGCGGACAATCCTAACAAACATCACAAACAACAACGGAACACAAGGGTAGAAGAGGCACCCCCTCCTCACGTTATTCATTAGAAAATAGAAAATAAGAAGATGAAATTGGATAAGCATGGGTTGCCACCCACGAAGCGCTTTGTTTTTGTTTTCCGAGTCACGTAGCTTGACTCGATCCCCGAATTAATTCATCATTGGGGAAAAAAAATCCGTGGAAAAATAATCTCACTAGGGTTTTCATTCAAAATATTTGGAAAAACATATGAAGTAGTTAAAAGTTCCACCCCGAAGAGATAACCGATGGTATTTTAATGGTGAAAACTTTGAAAAACGATACCAGGATCAAAAACAACATCCTCACTCCCCACGGAGTGAAGGATAAGAGAAATCACACCAAATGTTACAAACGGCATGAAGGTCATGATAACAATCTTGAAAAACTCATCATCATCAAAAGAAAACTTCATAATTGTGAAATTATGAATTTTATCATTCAAGCTCATTTTAAAAACTTTTCCGGGTGGGAGGGATGGGATAAAATTTTCATTAAAACTCTCATTTTTAAGAACACCACCCGGATCATTATCAACTTCAAGATCAAAACTGAAACTTTCATATTCAGGATTAGAAAACTTTTCAATTTCACATTCAGATTCATCAAAACAAAATGACTCATACTCCGAAAGAGAGATAAAAGCATGAGAAGTGGTTCTGCCACGACTCGTCTCTTCCGAGTGATCGATATCAAAATGAAAAGCTTCATAAGTCGTATAAGAAAAATCAGGACGATAAGTGGGATTGCCACTCATCTCCTCAGTCGTATCAAAGGAAAATTTCTCAAAGTCGGGTAAAAATTCCTCGAGCTCGGGCTCCAAAGGATCGTCAATTATAAGCTCAATATTCGTCTTAACTTTATCCGGAGGGATTGAAGGTTTATCATTTAACAAATTGTCAAGAAAAATAATATCTCCCTCCGAATCGAAGATTCGCCAGTCTCAGAAAACAGAATCGTTTCAATAGCAAGAAATTCATCGACCTCTTCCCAAAAAGAATCAAATTCCTTAGTAGGAGGTAATGATGGGGAAGAGTCGGAGACGAAAGTTTTCACAAAATCATCAAAGGAATAATCACAAACATCAACGCTTTTGACGGAGTACTTCTTTGATTTCGAAGAATCGGCTTTAAAAATCATTATGTCATCATCATGTCGTAAAGTTAGAGTATCCTCAAGATGATCTACTAGGGCTTTTGCAGTTCGTAAAAACGGTCGCCCTAGTATAAGAGGAACTCTCGGATCAGCCTCAAAATTAACAACAACAAAATCTGCCGGAAAAGTACACGAATTCACATGAACAAAAATGTCTTCAGCAATTCCAACTGGATGAGTTATCGATCGATTAGCAAGCTCTAAAGTCATTCTCGTCGGTTTAAGATCCCCCATTCCAAGTTGTTCATAGATCGATAATGGCATGAGGTTAATACTCGCACCTGAATCGGCCAGGGCATTACAAACTTCTTGATCTTTCAATGAACAAGGAATGAGAAACTTTCCCGAATCACCAAGCTTTTCGGGAAGCTTCTTGAAAAGAATCACGGAACATTGAGCATTTATCGGCGTTTCGGCTAATTCAAGCAATTTCTCTTTATCACTTATGAGGTTTTTGAATGTCGAAGTAAATTTTGGCATGTACACGAGAGCATCATAAAACTTATATCAAAGTGCAATTTTTGAAAAATATCCAGAAATTTTTCCATTTGTTTTTTAGACTTTGCACGGAGCTCTTCATCATTAAATCGTGATGGATATGGCAATTTAGAATTGTATTTCTCATTGTTTTCAAAAACGACTTTTTCTTTATCTTTTGACTTTTGGACAACCGGAGGTTGGACGTTTTCAGCTCCTCCATTATTAATAGGAGGAACCGGGTCCTTTGTCGCCTCGGTCTCACAGTCCACTTCCTTAGGCGGAGACGAAGAAGAAGAGGTAGTAGGAGTTGTGGGTCCATCATATTTAGCACCACTGCGAGTCGTGATCGCCTTAATTTAGCCCCTCGGGTTTGCGATCGTGTTGCTTGGCAAAGAAGTAGTACCCGAACCCGAGGGTCGATCATTTAAACGTTGTTAATATCACTGATTTGATTTGCAAAAAACCTTGTTGATTCTTCATATTTTTCCATACAAGATTGTTGGTTTTGAAGTAATTGCTTAATCAAATCTTCCGTGGGCGACGGATTTTGAATAACACCTTGATTTTGATTATTGTTGAAATTCTGCCCACGGTTTTGGAAATTACCAAGATTTTGATTCCCATGATTAGCGTTCTGAAAATTCCCAGGGTTTCCATAGTTTTGTTGGTTTTGAAAATTCCCTTGAGGCGGGCCTTGATTGTAATTACCTTGAAAACCCCGGTTTTGATTAAACCCTTGATTATGATTTTGAAAACCGTTATTAGCTTGACTCTGATTTTGATTTCCTTGAATATTATGATTCTGCACATTATGATTCTGGTTGATTTGATTGACTTGGTTTGGTTGTTCGAGAACGGGTGGTCCAAGATAATGAGTAGAACGGTAGCTGAGGAGATTACGGTCTCCTTGAGGTTGTGGATAACCGTTGTTACTCGTGTTTGCAGCATACGCGCTCTCATGAGAAAAGGCACCGGTGGCCGGACATTCATAATACAAATGTGGACCACCACAAGTCTCACAACCATGACTAATCACATTGACTTGATGGTTTGATTTTTCAATTAAAATTGCATCAACTTTCTTTGTTAAAGCCAATAGCATACTCATCATTTCATCATTATTTTTATCATTATTCGACACTTGAGGTTTATTCCTAGACATTCTCACACGAGCCTTATTCTCAATTATTATGAAAGCATCATTCATGTTCCTAGCCAACAAGTTCCTACCCGCAGCAGAGTTGAGTGAGTCTTGGTCAGCATGACATAACCCATTATAGAAAGTGTCAATCTACTGAAGGTCGGTGAACCCATGGTTAGGACATTTTTCCTTCAAATCTTTGAATCGATCCCAAGCTTCACTAAATGATTCATCAAAAGCTTGTTGGAACCGAAAGATTTGGGATTGTAGGTTAGAAGTTTTAGAGGGAGGATAGAAATAATTCACGAACATGGAAGCAATATCATTCCAAGTGTGAATCGAATTAGGCGGTTCCTTTTCCAGCGAAGTCCGGGCTGCCCTTTTAAGGAGAAAGGAAATAACTTCAATTTCACCACATCGTGAAGAACTTGATTCATTCTTATGGTCTCAACGATGTCGGTGAAATTTCTGATGTGAGCATATGGGTCTTCGTTATCAAACCCGTGAAAGGATATACCCGTGATCAAATTGAGTAATCCGTGATTTATCTCAAAATTGGCATTGATGTCCGGAATCACAATAGCTCTCCTCACACCATTGAATGGTGATTGGAGTTGTTCTTCCATTGGACGTGGATCAAATGCCGGTTGTTGTCCTATCAGCGGGATAACATTGTGCTGCGGACCACCCATCGGCGGGGGTCCGTTGTGTTGTTCTCTTTGGTTCATCTCCTCGTCGTCAAGGAAATGAACCCGACTAGTATGTTGTAAAACCCGCTCGGGGTTTGAAAATGGAGACGTAAGACTCTCAAAAGAAGAACGGGTGTGCATACACCACAAGCAAATTTAAAAAGAAAAGAGAAAAGAAAATCTTTTTGTTTATATATATATATATATATATATATATATATATATATATATATATATATATATATATATATATATATATATTTCAAAAACTTTTTATTTCTTTTGTTTTTCTTTTTATAAAATGTAACGTTAATTGAAAACCATTTCTTTCAAAACCACGCGCGACAGGACGGGAGAGAAGAATGGATCTCTCTTCAGCTAGCAATTTAATGTCTTAGCTTCCGTATTTCCCGCTTAATCGGTTGTAGTAATTGAAATAATCCGATAAACAACTAATTTCACGTTTTTGTTATATTGTGAGACTTTTTTGGTTTACAACGCCCTCCCTTCCACGGCAGAGTCGAGGCTGTAACTTTATTAATTTTTTGGTATTTTTGTAAACACTTTATGTCACACCCCCAGAATCGGGTCCAGCGGAAGCATACAAGTAGTTGGGGTGTAACTCAATTGGTATTACAACACAAGTTCAAAAATGGTTTTCACTTCAATCATTTAGAATAAAATAGTTAAGTCAAAAATGTTAAATTTACATTGTTAAAAGTAGTGCGGAAGTAGGCCCTTAAAAGTAGTTTAAAACGGTCCCCATATAAATAATCAGAGTCTTCTATGACCATGCCATGCCCTGCCAAAACCTCCTGTAGCGTGCCATTGGTTAAAACCTGAAAATACATGCTAAAGTGTCAACACGAGGTTGGTGAGTTCATAGAGTTGTTTAACAAATAATGCCTATAGAGAAAAGATCGCCCAGCAAAGGCATCGTAAATCCACTCAGTTACAGGTCCCGCCATAAGAGACTTGTAACCTGTGTGTTTACAACCCACTGCCAAAAGTGTTAAAGTCTACGTGAACAAAAGTAATAATAGTATCCAAATTCCCAGATAAGTATAGCAAAATGGCTATATAAAAATAATTCAGACAATGTGGCCATATGATAAATCAGTCAAGCGGGAAAACCCGTAATAAGGTTGATGCAAAGACATCGCTATTCAGCCAAGAAATGAAACAGTAATATTACGTTTGACATCACAGCCAAGTGGGGAATACCACAATACGTTTGACATCACAGCCAAGTGGGGAATACCACAATATTACAATGAACATATAGATCAATCAAGTAGGGAAACAGCAATACTACGTTTGACATCACAGCCAAGTGGGGAATACCACAATACTACGTTTGACATCACAGCCAAGTGGGGAATACCACAATACGTTTGACATCACAGCCAAGTGGGGAATACCACAGTATTACGTTTGACATCACAGCCAAGTGGGGAATACCACAGTATTACAATGAGCATATAGGTCAATTGGTGATAATGCGGTCATATAAACAAGGATAATCAATCCCATGAAGTACAGGAAAATCAAACATACCAATGAATGCAGGTGATCAAACATATATTTAGGTAACATTGGAAATATTTGAGAAATCAACCAGGTAAAACAAGTAATGCGTTTTAAGAAAACGAGCATGTATTCTCCCCCAAAGAGTTTGCAAAACAATTAAAATAGTAGGGGCTATGACTCACCTGGAGCGATAGCTACGATGACAAGAATGGATACACTGAAATGAGGCACGATCTCTAACCGCAACCTAATATGAGTAATAACGATCTACCTTAGATCATGACATAATGAAATGAATGCACGTGCACATGATGCCTATACCACTCGTAACTTGTAGAAATACTTGTTGTTATCAAAATATTCATTTTCCAAACCTTGGGAAAATATGGCAATTTAGAAAATAAACTAGCCGAAATCTATATATATATCGTATATATATAAGTATTAGTATTTAAATCCTCGATTTGAAATCTTTCACATAACGTCTTAAAACCATGAAAATATACTTGAAATCACTAATACCTTATTAGTTATGAATTTGGATACTTGGGTATTATTTCTAGAAATATAAGTTACTACGTAGTGGTATATTATTTTTGTACAAAAGCTGTCAAAACAATATTTATTTTGCCGTTACTGAAACGTGAATATCTTTGTCGTCGTAAGTCCGTTTTACTCATTCTTTATATCCACGGAATCGTGAGATAAAATACTAGCATATTTTTGATAAGTCGGGATGGCTAGATTTAGTTTACGCCTCGAAACTGTCGTGACCACTGTTCATCAGCAAGGTTTTTCAGAAAAAATAGTTTTCGTCGTTAACTTCGGAAAATCATAACTCCTTCGTTATTAACTCGTTTTAATCCGTTCTTTCGCCTACGGCTTCGTTTTTGAAAGTATTTTCTAGAAAAATTGTCAAAGGTTACTGTGTAAATTCGTATTTTTCTGGATAAGCCAAAATGGAACAGCATGTATTTTTACTTGTTCAAAAACCATTTTCAAGGTTTCAATCTAGTTTCTACTTCAACCAAACCACTTTCAATCGCCACAAAACTAGTCTAATCCTACCATACACCTTCTTGGGGTGTCATGGGTTCCTAAACATCATAACCAAGTGGATCTAACAAAGCTCTAACCAAAAATCACTCTAGGGCTTGTATGATCAAAAGTTTACAAAAATAAAGTGGTATAAGTTAATGCATGTATGAGATCTTGCAAGAAACATGTATAAACATAGTAATAACTTTGTAAAAATTATGAAAATGAGTTTGTTTACTTACTTGATGGTTTAGAGAGTTTAGATGATAAAAAGCCTACAAATCCTTGAGTTTTTATTTCAAAACTCTAACAAGGACTACTAAATGAACAAGTTTACAATATGATCTTGTAAAATTTATGATTTTTGCTTCCTTCCTTGCCTAGGTCGATCCACACTCAAGAGAGAAGAGAGAAAACTTTGCTTGAACTTGTAAAAAGTGATTTTTGTGATAAAAGTGTGAAAAAAGTTTAATATATATCTTAGGGACAAAAGTTTGGTGGCATTTAATTTGTTTGGTGAAGTATTAATGCAAGAAGACCATGGGGGGGGGGGGGGGGGGGTGGCCGGTCCTAAAGGAGTAAAAAGGGGAAAAATGTTTGGTGATTAATTAGTAAAATTAGTATTAGTAGTTAAGTGTAGTTAGGTTAGGTTTAGGTTTAAGGTTTAATCGGGTACCGGGTTTGTTAAAAATAAGTTTTGTTGAAGTTATCCGGGTCATAATAAAGTTATAAAAATTGTAAAAATAAGTCGGGTACAAGTACGGAGAGTTAGGGTGATTATCGTTCAATTTTGGTGAAAAACCGTCGTTATTTAGTTAAACGTACGATACGTAATAGTTAAATTTCCAAAATACCGGGTAAATCAATATTATAGTTTTTATATTGTAAAAATGGGTATAAAAATGTATTGGGATCATAGTCGGGAGTGTCGGACATGTTAGACACTTTTATAGTTCGCGTATTAGCGTTTATTTAAAATAAACGTACGTAAATCGTTAATCGTACCAAAAGTATTAATTTAATTACCCTACGAGTGGAATAGTATGCAAGTGCCCTAATGATGATATGCAGACTATTTCTAGTCCGTATGAAGTGTCCCAAATGATAATGCATGAATTCGCTCCTGAACCAATACGGTTACGCGAATTTGAATACTCGTAAACTAAATTTACGACGACATGAGTAATGCACGTGAATAGTGGTTTTCTTCCGGAAATGAATAGTGTCAAGTGAATAGTAAAATTTCTGAATGTTCCTCGAAATGTCAAATTGACCTCAAAAACGATGAATAGTGATCGATGAATAGTAAATGATGAATAGTAACTTGTGAATAGTAAATTGTCGAGGTTTTGGAAAATGACCGAAAATTACGAGTTGTGACAGTCTTCCCTTCTAATCGGAACTTCGTCCCGAAGTTCAGTTTGTGTAAGTCTCTAGAATGGTATTGGTGAAAAGATGGTGATAGTTGAGAATTTTAGCGAACTTCCACGATAGGAATTCGATTCTGCTTTAACCGTTCGACCTAACAGTCCATGATTTCTAGTGGTCCTCTTACAAGGTTTAGGTTTATCATTGGGTTGGATTCCTTCCAATGGAATCATAAGTGACTAATTTGAAAGTCATTAGAATAGATGAACCATAGTTGTGTAATCCGGCTGTTTTCTAACAAGGCTCGAGTCTGATGGCCACTAGGCCTACTCTGTCCGAAATATTAAGTGGTCCAGTGTATATCGGGTTTATCTTTCCAACTTTTCCGAATAATATCATGCCTTTCCTAGGCAGAACTTTCAACATGATCTGGCTACCAACTTGAAGTTTTAATGGTTTACAACTTATAGAATTTGTAATTGATTCTTGACTTGTAGGAAATTTCTGGTTATTTCATGAATGCCTACTAGACTAGTGAGTTAGGATTTTCCAATTTCGATTCGTCAATGGATAGAGGCACTTCGACCATAGAGTGCGTCAAATGGTGTAGTCTCTAAGTTCGTGTGGTAACTATTGTTATAAAGGAATCTGATTTATGGCAAATGGTTAATCCAACCATTTCTAGAGTCAATCACTCATGCTTTGAGTATATCTTCCTATGTTTAAATCAATCTCAAATTCTGACCATTGGTCTACAAATGATAGGTGGTGTGGTTCCAAAGAGATCTTAATGAAATCGCTAGGAGTTGAGGTGAATTAAATTCCTTTATTAGGAATAATTGAAATGGGTATCATGAATCTTGTTTTGAAAGGCTTACAAGGTTAGGTCCGTCAAGGGTGTTGTTGAAAATAATAGATTAGGATAAGGTTGTGATTCCTCCGCAGGAATGTCATGAATTGGGTCTTTCTCCACCTACGGTGCTTAGTCTCCATTACTAAGATTTTCCCCAAATTATAGGTCATCAAATTACAAACTCCTAAAGGTATAAGTGATGTATTATAGTGATTGATTTTCAAAGTTTGTTTTGGAATTGTGTGTTTTGTTCATAAACCTTCCTTGAATAACGAATTTACAAATTTAAGCAAACGGCTTTCCAAGTAACATTTTACTTGACGTTTCAAAGTTTAATAGTTATGCAAGATAGGACAATTTTCAACATAAGGTGGATAATATGGTTTACCAACGATCGATGTTTAAAATTTCTTAGCATCTAGTAGTTTTGTAAAAGATTAACTAAAAGAAATTAGCTTGTCAAAATAAGTGCCATAGAAAAGTATTTCTTACAAGATATATGTTTTGCATAACTATAGTTTGAAGAAAAATCCATTTAAAAGTGAAAATATTAAGAGGATAAAATAGTCAGGTATGTATGTCTGCACAAAGGCATAGGTGTCTAACACGTTCGAATAAAGTCTATTGGTGAGGACATGTTCAATTTATAGTCTCGGTTAAAAGGTTGGATTTATCTCCATGGCGTTGCTTAGTGAGCACTTGTATCGAAACTAATCCTTATAATTTAGTTAAGCCAAATACTTTCCAGATGATGGAATTTTTGGTGATTAGGCCAGTGATAGTGGTTCGAATGGTTTTGTGATATCTTGGGATTTCTGTTGAGTTTTGAATGGTCTTACTGTACCGAGGGATCCTCCTCATAGATGGTATGGAAAGTCTTTCCTAGGGAGGTCATTGATAATATCCACTTATCAATATTGATAGTAGTGAGTGATGGTGAGAAGGGAAGAGACTATGACAACTGCAGCATAATGAGATCGTGATATAAGAAAATACTGTGATGCAAGTGTATTGTGCATAAATATGAAAGTTCATGAAATAAAATGACTAGTTGACAAGCTTCCAATCGGTGGTTCACGAAGTGATGAAAAGTAGGAATGTTATGACAACGAGAGTATACACACACGTAAATGAAGCATTTGGAAAATGAGTTGAGAATTCAATCCAGACATAATCTTATTATAACCATTCTCAGTGTTGCAAAATTCATCTCTGAGTCAGACATAGGTGGTCAGCCTATATCTCACTATCCCGGGTTGAATATAGATGACCAGTCTATATTCCACCGAGGTTCCATGAATTTTGAAATACTCAGTTCAGTTATACTAATACCATGTCCTTCCCAATACCAAGACGTTCAGAAAGACTAAGGCAGGTGACCAAACTCGAGGTCGAATGATGAAACTATGCAGGGAGAAACATAACAGGGTGACATATATGATACGTGAACATGCTTATATGAAAGACAATGATAGAAATCAACTAGAATAAGTGAGTATAATATACCAGATAATGAGACACAAATCTCATCACCTAAGTCAGCAACAAACCACAAGTGAGGCATCATCTTGGCAGGCAGGCACGTGACGGTCATAGGGTTAAGTTTTTCGTAAAAGTAGCTATAGTCTAGGTTTTAAAAACACTTAGTTCGCTATAGCCAAAGCTCTGATACCAATCTGTCACACCCCCAGAATCGGGTCCAGCGGAAGCATACAAGTAGTTGGGGTGTAACTCAATTGGTATTACAACACAAGTTCAAAAATGGTTTTCACTTCAATCATTTAGAATAAAATAGTTAAGTCAAAAATGTTAAATTTACATTGTTAAAAGTAGTGCGGAAGTAGGCCCTTAAAAGTAGTTTAAAACGGTCCCCATATAAATAATCAGAGTCTTCTATGACCATGCCATGCCCTGCCAAAACCTCCTGTAGCGTGCCATTGGTTAAAACCTGAAAATACATGCTAAAGTGTCAACACGAGGTTGGTGAGTTCATAGAGTTGTTTAACAAATAATGCCTATAGAGAAAAGATCGCCCAACAAAGGCATCGTAAATCCACTCAGTTACAGGTCCCGCCATAAGAGACTTGTAACCTGTGTGTTTACAACCCACTGCCAAAAGTGTTAAAGTCTACGTGAACAAAAGTAATAATAGTATCCAAATTCCCAGATAAGTATAGCAAAATGGCTATATAAAAATAATTCAGACAATGTGGCCATATGATAAATCAGTCAAGCGGGAAAACCCGTAATAAGGTTGATGCAAAGACATCGCTATTCAGCCAAGAAATGAAACAGTAATATTACGTTTGACATCACAGCCAAGTGGGGAATACCACAATACGTTTGACATCACAGCCAAGTGGGGAATACCACAATATTACAATGAACATATAGATCAATCAAGTAGGGAAACAGCAATACTACGTTTGACATCACAGCCAAGTGGGGAATACCACAATACTACGTTTGACATCACAGCCAAGTGGGGAATACCACAATACGTTTGACATCACAGCCAAGTGGGGAATACCACAGTATTACGTTTGACATCACAGCCAAGTGGGGAATACCACAGTATTACAATGAGCATATAGGTCAATTGGTGATAATGCGGTCATATAAACAAGGATAATCAATCCCATGAAGTACAGGAAAATCAAACATACCAATGAATGCAGGTGATCAAACATATATTTAGGTAACATTGGAAATATTTGAGAAATCAACCAGGTAAAACAAGTAATGCGTTTTAAGAAAACGAGCATGTATTCTCCCCCAAAGAGTTTGCAAAACAATTAAAATAGTAGGGGCTATGACTCACCTGGAGCGATAGCTACGATGACAAGAATGGATACACTGAAATGAGGCACGATCTCTAACCGCAACCTAATATGAGTAATAACGATCTACCTTAGATCATGACATAATGAAATGAATGCACGTGCACATGATGCCTATACCACTCGTAACTTGTAGAAATACTTGTTGTTATCAAAATATTCATTTTCCAAACCTTGGGAAAATATGGCAATTTAGAAAATAAACTAGCCGAAATCTATATATATATCGTATATATATAAGTATTAGTATTTAAATCCTCGATTTGAAATCTTTCACATAACGTCTTAAAACCATGAAAATATACTTGAAATCACTAATACCTTATTAGTTATGAATTTGGATACTTGGGTATTATTTCTAGAAATATAAGTTACTACGTAGTGGTATATTATTTTTGTACAAAAGCTGTCAAAACAATATTTATTTTGCCGTTACTGAAACGTGAATATCTTTGTCGTCGTAAGTCCGTTTTACTCATTCTTTATATCCACGGAATCGTGAGATAAAATACTAGCATATTTTTGATAAGTCGGGATGGCTAGATTTAGTTTACGCCTCGAAACTGTCGTGACCACTGTTCATCAGCAAGGTTTTTCAGAAAAAATAGTTTTCGTCGTTAACTTCGGAAAATCATAACTCCTTCGTTATTAACTCGTTTTAATCCGTTCTTTCGCCTACGGCTTCGTTTTTGAAAGTATTTTCTAGAAAAATTGTCAAAGGTTACTGTGTAAATTCGTATTTTTCTGGATAAGCCAAAATGGAACAGCATGTATTTTTACTTGTTCAAAAACCATTTTCAAGGTTTCAATCTAGTTTCTACTTCAACCAAACCACTTTCAATCGCCACAAAACTAGTCTAATCCTACCATACACCTTCTTAGGGTGTCATGGGTTCCTAAACATCATAACCAAGTGGATCTAACAAAGCTCTAACCAAAAATCACTCTAGGGCTTGTATGATCAAAAGTTTACAAAAATAAAGTGGTATAAGTTAATGCATGTATGAGATCTTGCAAGAAACATGTATAAACATAGTAATAACTTTGTAAAAATTATGAAAATGAGTTTGTTTACTTACTTGATGGTTTAGAGAGTTTAGATGATAAAAAGCCTACAAATCCTTGAGTTTTTATTTCAAAACTCTAACAAGGACTACTAAATGAACAAGTTTACAATATGATCTTGTAAAATTTATGATTTTTGCTTCCTTCCTTGCCTAGGTCGATCCACACTCAAGAGAGAAGAGAGAAAACTTTGCTTGAACTTGTAAAAAGTGATTTTTGTGATAAAAGTGTGAAAAAAGTTTAATATATATCTTAGGGACAAAAGTTTGGTGGCATTTAATTTGTTTGGTGAAGTATTAATGCAAGAAGACCATGGGGGGGGGGGGGGGTGGCCGGTCCTAAAGGAGTAAAAAGGGGAAAAATGTTTGGTGATTAATTAGTAAAATTAGTATTAGTAGTTAAGTGTAGTTAGGTTAGGTTTAGGTTTAAGGTTTAATCGGGTACCGGGTTTGTTAAAAATAAGTTTTGTTGAAGTTATCCGGGTCATAATAAAGTTATAAAAATTGTAAAAGTAAGTCGGGTACAAGTACGGAGAGTTAGGGTGATTATCGTTCAATTTTGGTGAAAAACCGTCGTTATTTAGTTAAACGTACGATACGTAATAGTTAAATTTCCAAAATACCGGGTAAATCAATATTATAGTTTTTATATTGTAAAAATGGGTATAAAAATGTATTGGGATCATAGTCGGGAGTGTCGGACATGTTAGACACTTTTATAGTTCGCGTATTAGCGTTTATTTAAAATAAACGTACGTAAATCGTTAATCGTACCAAAAGTATTAATTTAATTACCCTACGAGTGGAATAGTATGCAAGTGCCCTAATGATGATATGCAGACTATTTCTAGTCCGTATGAAGTGTCCCAAATGATAATGCATGAATTCGCTCCTGAACCAATACGGTTACGCGAATTTGAATACTCGTAAACTAAATTTACGACGACATGAGTAATGCACGTGAATAGTGGTTTTTTTCCGGAAATGAATAGTGTCAAGTGAATAGTAAAATTTCTGAATGTTCCTCGAAATGTCAAATTGACCTCAAAAACGATGAATAGTGATCGATGAATAGTAAATGATGAATAGTAACTTGTGAATAGTAAATTGTCGAGGTTTTGGAAAATGACCGAAAATTACGAGTTGTGACACTTTAGGAAAAGTGTTTTGAATTTTTCAATTTTTATAGAAATATATATACAAAATAGAGGAAGGCTTAACAAAACACGATTTTTCAAAATGATATTCAAAAACTCACTTTGACCTTCCCCAGCAGCGGCGCCAAAAATTGATGTGTGTCAATTATAGTATATATTTATTTTCCGAAGAAATACTTAGGAAAGTATTTCCCGGGTCGTTCTCCCAACGAAAATCGAATGGAGTGTCGAAAAATCGAATTGGGAATCGTGTAGTGCAGAGTGAATAGTGAGAAGTGATTGTGGAATTCAAAATATGAAAAGGAAAAGTGAATAATGCAAAGAGTACAAGTTATATACGCACAAAAGTCTATAATTGGAAAACGGAAATGCAAACGCAATTTTTAAACGGAACGAACGAAATAAAATGTGACTTTTATTCTAAAAACGATCCTACAAATGTAAAACAATTTTCTAAAAATCTTAAACTATTAAAAAGAATTTTGAGAAAAAGAAAAATATTTTTTTGGCTTTTTATTGATTTTCTATGATTTATTTTCTATTTATTGAACTAAAAAGTAATTAAAAATAAAAGAAAATGTGAAAAATAATGGGAAAAATATAAAATCTAATCTGAAAATTCTAAAATATTATAAAAGAATTATCTAAAATATTTTTGTATTTTTAAAAGCTTTTTCTGATTTTTTATGGATTTTTGATTATTAAAAATGATTTAAAAATGATTAATATAGAAGAAAAATTAAGAAAAATATCAAAACAACTCAGAAAAATATGAAAAATTTACAGAAAATCTAAAACTATATGGAAACTTTGCAGAAAAATTTTGAAAAGAAAAAGTTAAGCAGAATTGCTTATTTTAGCTAAAACAGCTTATGGCAAGTGCTTATTTATAAGCACTTGCAGCAGAATTAAACCAAACTTGAATCACAGATGTAAAATGAAACAATAAGCTCAAATATATTCAGAAATCACAGATATAAGCAAAGAAACAACAGAAACAAGCAATAAGCAGTTATGCAAAAAGCTCAATTATAAGCAGATAAGGAAACTAATAAGCCAGCAACTAAAATCTGATAGAAACAGCTAAATTACAGCTAATACAACTCATAAGTGACAATTACACACAATCACAAGCTCAAAATAACAATAGCAGACCTATGTTAAAAATCAGAAACAAATCCTATACCACTAACTTGCAGTGCAAATAAGCTACACCTAATAAGCTCTAAGCTAGAAGATTAAGGGGGCAAAACACACTCTATACTATTAAGTATCTAAAAACAGCAATAACCCTATCTCTAACCACTAATTGACGCTAAAAAATTAATTAAATTCAGCTGCTGTCAGGTACAAAAAGCTTAGAATAGTTGACTTATTCAATTACTAAACTACTATGACTTTTTGCAATTTTACTCTACTGATTCTACTCTTATAAGCTATTATAAGCTAAAGTTAATCTAAATTAAGCTACTATGATCTAAATTGCAATTATAGCTATCATTACTCTAACTGTTAAATCATACACTAGCAATTATCTGATGTATTATCTAACTTTGACTTTTTATGTTATGTTCTATCTATTTTATGATCTTATAAACTGTTTCCACTCTAAACTAGCCTAAGTATACTGATCTACCGACAACTACACTGCTGCAACTAACAGTTAACAACAGATCCAACCACTCTCTAAAATGCAGCTAACACTATGAAACAATAAAATATACTACTAATCTCTATACTACTAATCAAAACAACTAAGATAACAATAACAGAAGTAAATCAAACAACAAGATCAACTTGAAGCTACAGTAACTCAATTAACAGATTTATACTAGAATTGAAACAAGAAAATAAAAACAGATCTTACAATTATAATCCTCTCAGCAAGAACAGAGAGGCTCACTATGCTAGCCTGTCTTTGTGACAGGCTGGAACCTTCCTTGTCTGTTCCAATCCATCAATCACACTCCAGTAATCTACCAATTTTCACCACAGTTGACTATCTTTGACTATGAATGAAACTTTGAGCAATGAAATTTAACAAACAATCTCACCAAAGCTAAAGAGCTAAAATGAGATTCAATCTAATCTATTAGCTTGTTTGAAAGCTGATCACAAATGAAAAGCTATTTTTATATTTTCTATTTTCTGAATTTACTAATTGTACAAAGGCTAGAAAACAGAATTTAAGTGAAACTAATTTGAAATCTAACTACTCTCTCACATAAACTAAACAGTTAAAAGGAGATTTAATTCACTACAAACAATGCTTATTTGAAAGCACTTTTCAACAACTTCTTTTTTCTCTTTCTAAATTTTCTGATTTCAAAGTAACTTTAAAACTAGTTAAATCTGAGATGAAATATAAAAGATGTAAAGAAGACTTAAACTAACAAAACAGGTATGTAAGATCAACAATAAGCAGTAAATTGTAAAAGACTAAATTTAAAAGAAAGACTGATTTGCATTTAAAAATAAGAGTTACAATTGAAATCGAAATACTACTACAATTCAAAATTGAAAAGGGCAGAGCTTCGCTAGCCTAACACTCCACACCTAAAACTCTATCCTAACACCTCTATTTATACTAACAAGGAGGAGATGAGTATCCACGGATTGCCAGCTTGGCAATCCGTGTGGTGTGCTTCTTCTTAGCAATCCTGAGCGTTTAGATCACTCCCAATCATTTGCCTTCTAATATCATCCCTTGGATTAGATCTTGTGACGTGGTCGAACCAATGAGATACTGCCACTTGGATGAATTTATGTTTCTTTGGCTCTGACACGCTCTGACACTCCTGACACCCTTCTAGAAGCGTATGATTTGACAATAACACCCTTACTTGTAGTAATTTTATGATCAGGGTAATTAGGGTTCATGGTGTTACGTTCCTGGGTAATATTGGGGAAAAAAGGGGGCGGGTAATAATAAAAAAACTTTATTTAACCCTTTGGTATTAAAGGTTGACCGGGTTGTGGTGCTGGATGGATCCGGGTTTAGTTTGTGGGGTGTGTTGGGCTTTGGATTTAAGATAGTGAATTGGGCTTAGGAGCTTTTATTTATAACTTGGTCTAGGCTTTTGGTTTTTATTTTCAGATGTTTGTATGGAACATATAAGGACCAATAATGTAAAAACTGAAATTCAAAGGACCAAATCTGACATTCTTCAAAAGTGTAATCCAAGGGCTTTTGTTGTCACTTTCTGATTTTCCAAGGACTATAGATATAATAGGCCTAAAAGTATCTTCCAGGGACTAAAACTGCCAAAGTCTGGAACTTAGAGGACCAATTCTGAAAATCTCATGATACTTCAACCAAGGATCAAAACTGATAAATCACATATCTCTGAGGATTCTTAAGGCTCTGAATTGACTTTCCTTGACTAATCTACACACGTTCTACTCTCGTGCTCGTTTTTGCTGATTTCTGTTTGTTTTTCGACATTTTGCGTAATATCCGTACATGCACATTCACAATCACAAAAAACATGTTTTCTTTGGCGTTTGTTAGCTTATTTAGTCCATTTGAGTCGGTATTTGGCCATGAAATGGTCTGTGAATTAACACATACCAATGATTCTACGGTCGGGAGTGCTTGAATTGTTCGAAGGCAAAGATATTGCCTTGAACGTTTTGTTCAAATCACGGGGATCATTCCAACTTTCGTTGTCATAGAGAGCATGATCTTCTATGAGTTCCCATGATTCTTCCGCACTTAGATCACGAAGCTTGCCACCGGCCGATTGGACAATGGTTCGCCTTGTGGAGAGATCGATATGGTCATAGAAAATTTGGACTTGGAGCCAAAGATCTATGCCATGATGAGGGACTTTTTGGAGTAAGTCCTTGAAACGAGTCCATGCTTTATAGAGAGTTTTACCTTGATGTTGTTGGAACATCAAGATGTCATTTCTAAGCTTAGTAGTTCTTCCCGGTGGGAAAAATTGAGCAAGGAAATGAGTGGTGAGATCATCCCAAGAGGTGATGGATCCCGCGGGTAAATGCTCAAGCCATTGACTAGTTTGGTCACATAGAGAGAATTGGAAGAGACGCAATCGGGTCGTCTCTCGAGTTCCAACATCAAGGTTTATGGAATCTACTATTTTGAGGAAATCCTTGAGATGTTGATTAGGATCTTCGGAACTAAGTACATGGAATGCACATCTACTTTTCACCAACCGGATGGTGTCGGATCGCAAGGGAGACACATTGGCTCCTTGAGTGAGTTCAATGGTGTTTCGATAGCCTTGGTGGCTAGGACGGGAGTACTCTCCTAAAGTTCAGGGTCTAGGAGGTTGATTTGGTTGTGGTGGGTTTTGTGGATGGTTTTGTTGTGATGGGTTGATGGGATCAAAGAGATTACCACCTTCCATGATGGCGGATGGCAAAGGTTACGAACAAAGGAACGAAGAAAAAGATAGACTAAATAAACCTATAAAAATAAAAATAAAAATCTTACTAGAATGGAATCTAGCAAGTAGACCTAATAAAAAGAAATTTTAACCTAGACAATAACTATTCCCCGGGCTACGGCGCCAAAAACTTGATGGCGCCGCAGTCCTTTGCGAAAGTTGAGGAATAAATGTAAAGATAGACAATCCCCGGCAACGGCGTCAAAAACTTGATGCTTGAAATTGCGCCCTCGCAAAAGGTTTTACCTCTCAAGGGATATTGAGAAGCTTGCAATCCCCACCAGGCAGTGTACCTGTTCGTTGTAGTATAGTATAGTGACAAGTACCGGGGGATTGATCATTCAACCCAAATAATAGTGTTCGCTAGGGTTAAAACTCACTAAAACTAGGTTTAGAGGTGAGGGATGATTCTTTTTGTATTTTTATATTTTAAAGGAAAGCAACTAAAATCTCGGTTTTTGGAAGAAGTGGGCGGAATTAGTTGCTAATCAACTAACCCAAATAACTAAAGATGCAATGAAAATAAAATAAACTAAACTTAAACTAATTGTGGTGTAAACAATAATGAGAGAAAATGTGTTTACTTAGATTTCACTACCCCTAGTTATCTTTTACAGGTTGATTAGTTTGTTACAATTGCATAGATGACGGGTTATATTCCTTAATATCATTCGTAGGGCCGTGTACGATCTTCCCTAACTCTATAAGCTTCTACCTCTTCCTATGTCGAGCCGACTACTAGCTCCTAACATGGCCTCATTAGTAGTTACCTATGCATTAAATAGAACCAATATATCTTAGTACACCTCCGATCATGTTTCTTAAGACGTTCAAGCAAGTTACCAATTGGAAGTCTACCAATTTTCTTAAGCCTAACATCGAATTCATTCATCCACAACAATTATAAACAAACAACCAACCCATAATCAATCTAAGTTTCATTACATCTAAGCAAACACAAAGAAAACCTAGCCTAGCATGTTAAAGAGAAGACAAGCGTAAGATATAATCAAACAACACATAGACATATTGAATGATTTGATAAAGGACTTATCTTCAATTAAGCATGGAAGAAACAAAGGGTTGAAACCCTTAAAAAAAACTATAAAATTCGTCTAGGGTTTAATCCCTTCAAAGTTGCACACAATGAATGAAAACTAGAAAACTATATATAGATTTTGTAATCTGACGGCGTCAAGAGATAAGTGTGACGCCGTCAACTCGCCGCCAAAATAAACTCGTATTGCCTAGATCCACTTTTGACGCCGTCACTCTTTATGGACTCTGGGCCGTCACTCTTTGCATTTACTCTTGATGGCCTTGACAACTTAATACGTGACGCCGTCATGATCCCTTCACAAAACATTCTAGCGCGTCACGTGTATTTGATTTATCTACCCCTTTGTCAACTCATGACGCCGTCACTAGAAATATGTGACACCGTCAAGTGCAATTTCCAGCATGATTTTGAGACTTTGTCGTTTTCTTTACTTTTTTGCTCCAAAAATGTCCAAAATGCTTTCTTTTGTAAACTTCCTCTCAAAAGTACCTAAAATGACAAAAGGAATGATTTAGGGCAATATTTGATCAAATAATCTCGACTTTGGCCTTAAATGACCCCCTAAAAGCGGTACACTTTTCGCTTCATCAATTATCATAGACTTTATACCTTTTAGTTATCCCAAGCCTTCCCTAAGACCTAGAAACTTAGATTCCGAATCTTATGACGAGTTTACATCATCATCGACAGGATGTATTTCCAGTTAGGTTAGTTATACCCGACTATTTCTTTAAGGAATCTATGACTAGGAATTTAGATACTTCACTATGGATCATACCGAGACCTTAAGCTAGATCCTAGAAAACTTAGTGCTTATTAGGATTCCCATCATTCGTTTTAGACTTCCATCCCTCCCTTCTATCCTGCAATGTTCTAAGCGTTAGAACTTGTACTTCTAATCTTCCGTTTCCCCACAATGTTCTATTAGTTAGGACATTGTAAGTGTAACACCCCCAGTTTTGAAAACAAGCAGCGGAAATTAGATTGGGTGTTACTTCATAGCGCACAGTTTAGTAGTAGAAAATGATTGTCATTTTAGTCATTTTAAAGATTTATCATTCGAATATAAACAACAGAGCTTTAAAAGAGGTCCCCATTTGTCCCAAAGTTTATTTAATAAGTTTTCGAATGATAGGAAAATTTATAGCCTTTATAAGTATCCGTGCTCCTCCTTG
Organism: Artemisia argyi; assembly: GCA_030686995.1. NCBI lineage: Eukaryota > Viridiplantae > Streptophyta > Magnoliopsida > Asterales > Asteraceae > Artemisia > Artemisia argyi. The sequence goes on along the minus strand of CM060701.1, from coordinate 180,999,052 downwards.
CCATCTTTGCTCATTATGGACCTGAGATAAACACATGCTAAAAGTGTCAACACAAAGGTTGGTGAGTTCATAGAGTTTATAGTTTCGAATATCGATTACCAAAATCAAAGAGTTTGTGAGTCCATAGTAGTTATAATAACAGCTGATTATCAAATTAAAGTGTGAGTAAATCCATAATATTCATAGCTTAAATCGTTGATTTATCAAAATCAGAAAATGAGTGATTTCCTTAATCAATTTTGTACAAATTAATCCGTTGGTTTGCCCTTCACCGGGTCAACACCAAAATAGTAGTTTGTTTGACCTAATCGGGTCAACACCAAAATATTAGTTCGTTTGTAGTTTTTCCTGCTATATAGTGAACACAATCTTGGGGTTTGATAAAACAGTGGGCTACAACATTGTACACCCCTAACATCAGTCATTGTAGTGCTACATTATTACCGTTCTATTGCCCTAAGCTCATGACACGCAATGATTAACAGATATCAAAATAACCATAATAATGATGTGAAATAGTGGCCCTCAGGATAGGTATTTACCAGTAACCTATGAAATCAAATAAAGTGCATTTGGTGGCTTTCCTCTAGCGACCAAATGGGGATTGTTAATCCCTAATAGATCTATTCACAATTATTTACGTTCACCCTGCAAGTGATTAAGGCGCATGATCGAGGGACTTTTGGTAATAGGAAACTTAGGCAATAGAGATCAAATATAGCATATCGTTGAAAAATCATTTGTAATCATGTCTATAGCAGGTATCTCCTTATGAGATATAAAAATGTGTAAACTAGTAAAGTTTATATGTAATATAGTCCTGTATTTAATTAATGAATACTTGTAAAAGTAAAAACAGTAGTTAAGCATGTATCTCCCCCAAAAACGTTTATAAACCATTGTAAAACAAGTAAGAGTAGGGGCTATGACTCACCTGAGGATTCTGATAGGTATAGATAACGTAATGTCAGAGGTAGAATGGAAATGACTTCAAGATAACCTGAATGATATGGAAGTCCGAGATAAGTTTGACTTATCGAGATAAGTTTGACTTATCGAGAATCGTGATTTGAATAGTGTTCGATGACAAAATGACTTTTGTGGCAAAGGTGGCTTGCGTGGAAAAACGCTTAATAGTTCAAGAGCAAGTTATATACAATATAACTTGTCTTTATGTATAAGTATCGTTTAATGTTTATATATTTCTCGTTATAAATAAATGATATGTATCAAAAGTTGGCGAATGATTATAGTAATTGCATGTTTACGCCTGGTTAAGTGAACCGATGAGTTTTATTGTATGAATAATCATTTCTTAATGTGTGTTCAAGTTAACCGATAATAACGTCAAGTTATATAATTTACGTTATAAATTATATATATTCAGAAATATATAGTTATTTATGAGTATTACTTCATTATCGCCTCAAAATGTAGGTCTCGGTATATGTTACTATGATATAGTCATAAAATATTAACTTGTCAAACATAATTAAGTTTCTATGTAAACTTTTAAGTTATACAAAGTTACTCTTTTAACACCAATAGTTAAATGATTTTCGTACCCAGTCCAAAATAAATATGTTTACAAACTTACTGATGAGGCGAAAAATGAACCACTTTTGGGGGGTCATTTAAGCCCGGAATTGACTTTAATTGATCAAATATTGCCCTAAATCGTTCCTTTTGTGATTTTAGGTACTTTGGGAGAGAAATTTGGAAAAGGAAGCAATTCGAACGTTTTTGGAGCATAAAAGTGAAGAAAACGCCAAAGTCTTAATTTTCCATGCTGGGAACAGTAGGTGACGACGTCAAGAGCAAAACCTTGACGGCGTCAAGAGCAAATCTCATGAATTTCCATGACGACCCAGAACAGATTTGACGGCGTCACGTAGGAAGGGCGTCAAGAGTAAAAGAGTCGTGACAGCCTGGAAGTATTTAAGTCTTGACGGCGTCAGAAGTGGATCTAGGCAGTCCGAGGAGAGTTTTGGCGGCGAGGTGACGGCGTCACATTGTTTGTCTTGACGCCGTCATACCTATTTTTCTATATATAGTTTTCTAATTTTCAGACATTAAAAAAGGGAAGTTTTGGGAGAAACCCTAAGTACGATTTTGGTGTAACTTTACAGGTTTTTCAAGGGTTCCAACCCCTTGATACCTTGCATGATTAATCAAGATAAGTGTTCTTCTAATTCAATCAATATGTCTATGTGTTGGTTGTCTATATCATGTTCTTGTCTTAATTCTATCATGCTAGGCTAGATCTATCTTGTGTTTGCTTAGATCTAATGAAACCTAGATATTGATTATGTGTTGATTACTTGTTTATTCTTGTCTTGGATGAATGATTTATATGTTAGGCTTAAGAAAACTGGCAGATCTCCAAATGGTAACATGCTTGAACGTCTTAAGAAAGAAGAACCGAGGCGCACTAGGTCTTTATTGGTTGTATTTAATGCATGAGCCACTGTTTACAATCCCTATAGTTGTGTTGGGCATGGTGTAGGAGGAGATAAGAGCTCATAGAATTGGGGAGTTATGTGTGCCACCCCATGAATGGTATTAAGGAATACGATCCGTCATCCATGCAATTATAACAAGTAATTAACGTGTAAAAGATGTCTAGGGAGTAGTGAAATCTAAGTAAACACATTTTCTCCAATTACTGCTCACAACTTTAGTTGAATTAGTTTATTTTCATTTCTAGTATTTTATTTTGATTACATCTTAGTATTGGGTTAGTTGAATAGCAACTAATTCCGCCGAAATCCTTCAAACCCCGAGATTTTAATTGCTTTCATAAAAATATAAAAATACAAAAAATAATGATCCCTCACCTTTAGAACTAGTATTTAGGCTTTCTAATCCTAGCGACACTATTCCTAAGCTGAACGATCAATCCCCCGGTACTTGTCACTATACTATACTACAACGATCAGGTACACTGCCTGGTGGGGGTTGTAAGCTTCTCGAGATCCCTCGAGAGGTAAAGCCTGTTGCGATTCCCACACATCAAGTTTTTGGCACCGCAGCCCGGGGAATAGTTATTGTCTAGGTTAGAATTTCTTCTTATTAGGTCTACTTGCTAGATTCCTTTCTAGTAAGATTTTATTTTTATTTTTAGGTCTTCTTTAGTCTATCTATTTCTTTGTGCCTTTGTTCGTAACTCTTTACCATCCGACACCATGGAAGGTGGTAACATCTTTGAACCCGTCATCCCACCACAACAAAACCCACCATTAGAACCCCTTAGGCCCCGAACCTTAGGAGAGTATTCCCGACCTAGCCACCAAGGCTACCGAAACACCATTGAGCTCACCGGAGCCAATGTGACCCCCTTGCGATCCGACATCATCCGGTTGGTGCAAAGCAGATGTGCATTCCATGGACTTCGTTCCGAAGATCCAAACCAACATCTTAAGGACTTCCTCAAAATCGTAGATTCCATAGACCTAGATGTTGAAACTAGAGAGACTACCCATTTACGCCTATTCCAATTCTCTCTACGGGATCAAGCTAGTCAATGGCTTGAACGTTTACCCGCGGGATCCATCACCACATGGGACAATCTCCCCAATCGCTTCCTTACCCAATTCTTTCCGCCGGAAAAGACTGCAATGCTTAGAAGGGACATTTTGATGTTTGAGCAACAGCGGGGTGAAACGTTCTACGAGGCTTGGGCCCGTTTTAAGGATCTCCTCCACAAGATCCCTCATCATGGCATAAACCTTTGGTTCTTAGTCCAGATTTTCTACGACCATGTTGACTATCACACTAAGCGCACCATCGACAGGGCCGCGGGAGGTAAATTGCGTGATAAGAACGCCGAGGAGTCTTGGGCAATTATCGAAGAGCTCGCTGTTGATAATCATGAGATGTGGGAATTTAAACATACGATAAAAGCGGCCATCAACGCAGTCTCGAGATCTGGAGGAACCACCGAAATCCCCGATGAACTTCTATGCAAACTTGAGGCAAAAGTTGACTATTTTGAGGAAAGGCAAAGGAGACCTTTGAGTCCTAGACGGGCTACTGTCGATTCTGTCTCAAAAACAACTTCGGCACCATTATCTGAGTCAACCTCTAGAGAAAATGCCGAGACTTTTCAGAACTATGCCCCACCTTGTTCCCCTCCCAAAGAGCTTAGTTCGGAGTTTGAAGCTAGGATGAGAGAATATATGGAAACTCACTCAGATCGGCTTGCTAGATTCGAGGAAGCAGTTTATAAGCAGAAAGAGGAAATGCAGGAGGAAATGAATGAGATGATGAGTCTATTAGAGGAGTATGCCAACCAGAGAACCCCCGAAAGAATACTACTAAGGAAAGAAAGCGCCACTCCCACCACCAAATTTATTAACTCCATCACCATCGTCCAAAAAGATAACGAGAAGGTAGAAACTCCTGCTAAACAGACCTTAGAAAAACCACCAGAATCCCAACCTTTGAGCTACTACCTGAAACATGATATAAATGAAAACACCATAACAAATTGGATTAAGGGTGATGGGCGTAACCAACCTCCCAATCAGGGTTCTGAAAATGAGGAAGAAGTGAAAGATGAGTATGATACGCTACCTGGAGGATCAGTATTCGAAAGACTAGTGGTACAAAAGGTAGCTACTAAGCAGGTGGCATGTGGGAACTTTGAAATACCAACGAGCATCGGGGACTTGAAACATCTTAGTGCTTTCGCCGACCAAGGATCGGAAGTAAATCTTATGCCCCTAACTATTTACATCCAACTAACGTCAAAAATGCCAGCACCTACTCGTGTTAGGTTATCTCTTATTGGACACTCGTACGTATACCCCCTAGGAATCGCAGAAGATGTATTAGTTAATGTCACAGGATTCATGTACCCCGTTGATTTTATGATCATCGATGATAAAGGGGATGGATGCATCCCAATAATCCTTGGGGCACCATTCCTCACCACCGCTAGGGCTGTCATTAAGTATGAAGGTAGGAAGATTGAGCTTAAATCTGGAAAAAGAAAGATTAGCTTCCCCATGACCCCGCGAAATGGGCATGAGAATTTGAGTTGGAGAATCATCAAAAACAACATTGGCACGACACCCATTCGTGTTCAGAATAAAATTCTTGCATGGGAGGCAAGAATCAAAAACTATAAGGAAGCCAAAAATGAGAAAAGTAAAAACAATAAGGTTCAGGTCGAATTCGAACATACTCAACCCATAGATAATCATGTACCATTTGAGGAAGGGAACTTGGTACTCTTGAGACACTTAGAAACAACAATACCACCCGATAAACCAAGTCCTTGGTGGTATGGGCCATTCACAATCGAAGGTGTGAGCCAAGATGGGGTAGCTAATTTGAGAAGCAGATTAGGTGGGATGGTGATTGCGAGTATCGACAGATTGAGGCACTACCACCATAACAGTAATGATCGCAACTATATGGGGTATATCATTTCCAATGATGAGATCACGTAGTAACCCATGACCTTGAGTCTAGCTACAAGACTCGTAAATAAAGAAAAGCGCTTCTTGGGAGGCAACCCATGTTTTGTGTGATTTTATTTTGTTTGTTTGTTATTTGCTTCTGTATGCATGTTTTATTTTTATTGTTGGTAGATCATGTTTCTAAACTGAAATGTGGAAATACTTTACTTTGTTGTTTTGGCCTAGTCTTAACTCCACCTAGAAGTATTTTTGCAAAAGATAAGTGTAAGGGGAAACCCCAAATATGTTTTTAAGAAACAAACCGATCATGATTCTCCACAATATTAAATGAGCATGTATATTCGTATTTGTTAGAGTCAAATGCTTGTATTGAGTCATAATGAAGTTTTGCAGGAATTTCCAGGAAGTAGGACCAAGTTTTTCCAGAAATTTTCCGGAAACTTAACATAAGAATTTCTGCAGATCACTTCTGACGGCGTCAAGTGTAAAAATCTGGAAATTTTACCGGTTTTGTTTTTCTAACGGAGTCTTATGGTTTTTGTGAATTATTAAGTTTTATAATCTCCAGGAGATCCGCAAACTTCATTCCACAAGCATTATATCTTATCTTGTTTTCTATGATTTAGTAGCTTATATAGGATGCCGCCGATTTTACGCGAGGTTGTCTTGTCTATTTTGTCAGGTTTTACAGGTTACGTATGACAAGAAGATGATTTATATTCTGGAAGGGAAGCTTTGATTGTTCATTTTCTTGGAGGAAGATTTAACCTGGCCATCTTATTATCCATACCGTGCGAATCAGGGGAGTATTTGATTTCATTCTCTTTACTTTTTCACTTTTACATTCTTTACTTGAACATTGGGGACAATGTTCATCTTAAGTGTAAGGGGAGGGTAAAAAGATGATACCTTACATATGGACTTTCGCTTGAGTTTGTTTTGTTTAATGGTAGATGTGTAATAAAACTATGAGAAATACTTGTTAGTGCAATTTTAGGGCCAAATTTAAATTTTTTTACAACATTTAGGAGTGAAACTTTAGCCATAACAAGCATCTCATGGATAGGAGATTGTATGACTAGCACAAAACCGTATATTCAGAAAAATTTTCCACCCAAATATGTGAGGTTCGCCTTTAGATTTGATAGGAAAAGCATTTACTATTAGTGCTTATGAGTGTACCGATAGCATTTAGATTCTAGAACTTGCGTTAGTGATGCATCCCGAGACCGCTAGTGAGACTACATTCGTGTGGTAGCATGATAAGAGGCATTAGGATTACCCTTGTGTTAAACCCTTATCATAATTACTTGACCATTTAAGTCATATTACTTGGCTAGTTAAGTCAACTAATTTTTCCCACACCCTTAGCGTTGTACTCATTTTTAGTACACGATACCCCTAGTACACCCCTCCGAGCCTATCTTTTCGTTTCTAACTTTAAGCATTTTACTTAAAGGAAGAATTTGTTACACCCCACTTAAATGTACAACCAAATTGCCTTAGCCTTCCGTGTATGCGCTCATTTTTAGTGCATTATTGTTATTTGTTAAACCCTAAGTTAACTATCTAATTGATTACATGGTTGCTAAGTCGAGTCATATCCTTGTACATATTGTTTTGGGACGATTGGGACTCATGGGTAAGTACTTATTTTATGGAGTAATGGGGAAGAACATCACTTATTACCCCCATATGTACGATAATCTTAAAAGTGCTCCAAATGTTTTGATTTTCTTAATTCGAGTCATTAGATTAGTTTAATGTAAAGTATGTAAAGATTCAAGTGTAAGGGAAATGTTCATTCCCTATGATGTATTATTTTGGATGGTAGGGTAAGAGTGTATGCAAAAAAAAAAAAAAAAAAAAAAAAAAAAAATCGAAAAATAATCAAGAAAAAGAAAAAACATACGGACTACCATCCCTTTTTATTCTATGTTTTTGTTATTTTTCATTTATTAGCTTAAGTCGAGTCTAGTCTTGGCTTAGCAACGCCATCTTGTACATGTAATTAACCAAGATTGTTAACTCGCCACCAGTAAAGACTGCCTATATCTAACAAAACTGTGTATTTCATATCCCTACAACTAAAAGTGTCAACACAAAGGTTGGTGAGTTCATAGAGTTTATAGTTTCGAATATCGATTACCAAAATCAAAGAGTTTGTGAGTCCATAGTAATTATAATAACAGCTGATTATCAAATTAAAGTGTGAGTAAATCCATAATGTTCATAGCTTAAATCGTTGATTTATCAAAATCAGAAAATGAGTGATTTCCTTAATCAATTTTGTACAAATTAATCCGTTGGTTTGCCCTTCACCGGGTCAACACCAAAATAGTAGTTTGTTTGACCTAATCGGGTCAACACCAAAATATTAGTTCGTTTGTAGTTTTTCCTGCTATATAGTGAACACAATCTTGGGGTTTGATAAAACAGTGGGCTACAACATTGTACACCCCTAACATCAGTCATTGTAGTGCTACATTATTACCGTTCTATTGCCCTAAGCTCATGACACGCAACGATTAACAGACATCAAAATAACCATAATAATGATGTGAAATAGTGGCCCTCAGGATAGGTATTTACCAGTAACCTATGAAATCAATAAAGTGCATTTGGTGGCTTTCCTTTAGCGACCAAATGGGGATTGTTAATCCCTAATAGATCTATTCACAATTATTTACGTTCACCTTGCAAGTGATTAAGGCGCATGATCGAGGGACTTTTGGTAATAGGAAACTTAGGCAATAGAGATCAAATATAGCATATCGTTGAAAAATCATTTGTAATCATGTCTATAGCAGGTATCTCCTTATGAGATATAAAAATGTGTAAACTAGTAAAGTTTATATGTAATATAGTCCTGTATTTAATTAATGAATACTTGTAAAAGTAAAAACAGTAGTTAAGCATGTATCTCCCCCAAAAACGTTTATAAACCATTGTAAAACAAGTAAGAGTAGGGGCTATGACTCACCTGAGGATTCTGATAGGCATAGATAACGTAATGTCAGAGGTAGAATGGAAATGACTTCAAGATAACCTGAATGATATGGAAGTCCGAGATAAGTTTGACTTATCGAGAATCGTGATTTGAATAGTGTTCGATGACAAAATGACTTTTGTGGCAAAGGTGGCTTGCGCGGCAAAACGCTTAATAGTTCAAGAGCAAGTTATATACAATATAACTTGTCTTTATGTATAAGTACTGTTTAATGTTTATATATTTCTCGTTATAAATAAATGATATGTATCAAAAGTTGGCGAATGATTATAGTAATTGCATGTTTACGCCTGGTTAAGTGAACCGATGAGTTTTATTGTATGAATAATCATTTCTTAATGTGTGTTCAAGTTAACCGATAATAACGTCAAGTTATATAATTTACGTTATAAATTATATATATTCAGAAATATATAGTTATTTATGAGTATTACTTCATTATCGCCTCAAAATTCTCGGTATATGTTACTATGATATAGTCATAAAATATTAACTTGTCAAACATAATTAAGTTTCTATGTAAACTTTTAAGTTATACAAAGTTACTCTTTTAACACCAATAGTTAAATGATTTTCGTACCCAGTCCAAAATAAATATGTTTACAAACTTACTGATGAGGCGAAAAATGAACCACTTTTGGGGGGTCATTTAAGCCCGGAATTGACTTTAATTGATCAAATATTGCCCTAAATCGTTCCTTTTGTGATTTTAGGTACTTTGGGAGAGAAATCTGGAAAAGGAAGCAATTCGGACGTTTTTGGAGCATAAAAGTGAAGAAAACGCCAAAGTCTTAATTTTTCATGCTGGGAACAGTAGGTGACGGCGTCAAGAGCAAAACCTTCACGGCGTCAAGAGCAAATCTCATGAATTTCCATGACGACCCAGAACAGATTTGATGGCGTCACGTAGGAAGGGCGTCAAGAGTAAAAGAATCGTGACGGCCTGGAAGTATTTAAGTCTTGACGGCGTCAGAAGTGGATCTAGGCAGTCCGAGGAGAGTTTTGGCGGTGAGGTGACGGCGTCACATTGTTTGTCTTGACGCCGTCATACCTATTTTTCTATATATAGTTTTCTAATTTTCACACATTAAAAAAGGGAAGTTTTGGGAGAAACCCTAAGTACGATTTTGGTGTAACTTTACAGGTTTTTCAAGGGTTCCAACCCCTTGATACCTTGCATGATTAATCAAGATAAGTGTTCTTCTAATTCAATCAATATGTCTATGTGTTGGTTGTCTATATCATGTTCTTGTCTTAATTCTATCATGCTAGGCTAGATCTATCTTGTGTTTGCTTAGATCTAATGAAACCTAGATATTGATTATGTGTTGATTACTTGTTTATTCTTGTCTTGGATGAATGATTTATATGTTAGGCTTAAGAAAACTGGCAGATCTCCAAATGGTAACATGCTTGAACGTCTTAAGAAAGATGAACCGAGGCGCACTAGGTCTTTATTGGTTGTATTTAATGCATGAGCCACTGTTTACAATCCCTATAGTTGTGTTGGGCATGGTGTAGGAGGAGATAAGAGCTCATAGAATTGGGGAGTTATGTGTGCCACCCCATGAATGGTATTAAGGAATACGATCCGTCATCCATGCAATTATAACAAGTAATTAACGTGTAAAAGATGTCTAGGGAGTAGTGAAATCTAAGTAAACACATTTTCTCCAATTACTGCTCACAACTTTAGTTTAATTAGTTTATTTTCATTTCTAGTATTTTATTTTGATTACATCTTAGTATTGGGTTAGTTGAATAGCAACTAATTCCGCCGAAATCCTTCAAACCCCGAGATTTTAATTGCTTTCATAAAAATATAAAAATACAAAAAATAATGATTCCTCACCTTTAGAACTAGTATTTAGGCTTTCTAACCCTAGCGACACTATTCCTAAGCTGAACGATCAATCCCCCGGTACTTGTCACTATACTATACTACAACGATCAGGTACACTGCCTGGTGAGGGTTGTAAGCTTCTCGAGATCCCTCGAGAGGTAAAGCCTGTTGCGATTCCCACGCATCAAGTTTTTGGCGCCGCAGCCCGGGGAATAGTTATTGTCTAGGTTAGAATTTCTTCTTATTAGGTCTACTTGCTAGATTCCTTTCTAGTAAGATTTTATTTTTATTTTTAGGTCTTCTTTAGTCTATCTATTTCTTTGTGCCTTTGTTCGTAACTCTTTACCATCCGACACCATGGAAGGTGGTAACATCTTTGGGGAGCAAAGGAGGTGGGAGGTGGTGTGTAAGAATTTACACATGAGTTATAGGTTACATTTGAGGGAGGTGGTGTAAGAGTTTACACATGAGTTGTAGGTTACATTTGAGGGAGGTGAGTCTTCAAGTTTGAGTCCAGGTCGTATTCCACAGATAACAGCCTAGTATTGCATTTTTGGTTTAAAATCTCGCGATTCTAGACGTAAAACATTATTTTGGACAACTTTCGTGTTTTACACTTTTCCTGGTTCGGATCAGAAGAGCCTTAAAATTGGGTTTTAAATTCGTTACAGAAAGTTGGTGGTTCATTAGAATTTTATACGAAGTGTCATTACTATTTGTTTAATTTGAGGTGAAACGTGTAAGGTGCCTTAACTTGATCAATATTCTAGTATAGTAATTATATTTGAAAGTTGATAACAATTATCATTCATGGTTCTTAGAAGCATGGAAAATAGAGTTGTGAATTAAAGAGGTATATCTTGTGTAAAAGTTACGATCAACTGAGCCAAATCAAATATGTACTTGTGACTTGTAAAAATAATAGTTAGAGGTGTGCTTAGGCCATGGAGCTTGGTGAGTTCGTTAGTGAATCAGGTTCAAAGGAAGGGAGCCAAGAATAAAGGGTCCGTTATTATTAGTGAGTACACATGGGAATTTTGTAGGCTTGGGATTTATATAAATTGTATTTGGTAAGTATTGAAAGCTATAATTATTAAGTATCAACGTTTTAAGTTATGTATGGTATCTAGGTTATTAAGGTTCATGTGTAAATGTCGTTTCAAGGTAAGAGTGAATAACGTTGTAATTGACAAAGTATATATAAAAAAAAAATTGTTATGGGTAAAAATGGTTAATTTATGTTGTAATAACGTGTTAATCGTAGGAAACTTTTACGGGATGTTATAGTAATAATATCTACGTCAATCTCATAATCATCATTATGGTCGACTTACGATATTATTCCTTTCTCAATCCTCCGTCTTCCCTCTACAATGTTCTATTAGTTAGAACTTGTGTCGAACAAAATATCTCTGTCGGAATTCTCATATTTCTATATTATGCCCGACTTATGATATCCTTCTTATTCCTGGCTATCTGTCAATTAGTGATAGAATGGCACCGACTAAGATAACTGATAAGGAAATATTTGTTACACTTTTAAGCCCTAAATCATGTGTTTATGATCAAATATTACCTCAAATCGTTTCTTTTGTCATTTTAGGTAGTTGGGACATGAATTCTGGAAAATGGAGCATTTTGGAGCTTTTCGGACGTTTTTATGCTCAAGAATGAAAAGAACAAGAAAAGTCAAGAAATTCAGGATTCAACACCTGATGGCGTCAAGCTTTGGAGCTGACGCCATTACCTTATGACAAGATGCCATGGATTTTTATGCTGAGACGCCCTAGAAGAATTTATCAGGTTAACACCTGACGGCGTCAGGTGTTTCTGGAGCAACGTTGTCCCCCTTTAACACTACACGAGACGACCCAAAACATGTATAAAGGGACGGCGTCAGAGATCTCTTGGGCGATATGAAACCCTAAGACACGGCGACCTAAAGGCGTCAGAGGCTAAAACCTGACGCCGTCAGAATTGTATATGTATATATATTTTTTGAACTTTCTTGGGATAAAAACCCTAGACGAAGTTTCCAGTAAACTTAGGGTTTCCATACCCTACTTTCATCCATGTTCAATTGAAGATAAGTTAATCTTTTTAATCATTCAATATGTCTATGTGTTGTTTGATTATCTTTTATGCTTGTCTTTTTTTTAACATGCTAGCTTAGGTTTCTTAGTGTTTGCTTAGATCTAATGAAACCTAGCTATTAATTATTGATTGTTGGTTTGTTTGATTGTATTGGGGATTGATTTTGCGTTAGGCTTAAGAAAACTGGCTAATCTCCTATACGGTAACAAGCTTGAATGTCTTAGGAAACGCAATCGGATGTGTACTACGGTTTTATTGGTTGTTTTTAATGCATAAGTGACTATTAAGGAGGCCATGATAGGATACTAAACGTGTCGTCATAGGAAGAGACAGGAGCTTATAGAGTTGGGGAAGGACGTACACGCCCCTACGATTGGTATTGAGGAAACTACCCTTCATCCTAACAATTGTAACAAACCAATTAATTAGTAAGAGAGCTAGGGAGTAGTGAAATCTAGGTAAACACATTTTCTTATCATAAGAAGTTTACCACATTTACTTTTCTTGTTATTTTATTTTATTTTATTTGCATTTGTAGTAATTTTGGGTTACTTGACTAGCAACTAATTCCGCCCGCTCTTCCAATACCCTAGATGTTTTACTTGCTTTCATAAAAACATAAAAAATACAAAAAGAATCATCCCTCACCTTTAGACCTAGTGACTTAGTTTTCAATCCTAAGGACACTATTCCCCTAGAGAACGATCAATCTCCGGTACTTGCCACTCAATATACTACGTCGGTCAGGTACACTGCCTGGTGGGGATTGCAAGATTCTCAAGATCACTTGAGAAGTAAAATCTTTTGCAAGGTTGAAAAACCACGCATCAAGAACGTCTACGTCTACTACCCCTGCCATGACTCCGGATGCCATTAGGCAACTAGTTGCTGACATTGTGACTGCGACACTAGAATCCAGAGCTGTTAACATGGATAACGCCGATAACCCCCTAGAAACCCCGAGCCGAGAGAAATTAATGTAGCAAAGAAGAGTAGCTACAAGGAATTTTTGAGCTGCCAAACTTTCAATTTCAAAGGTTCGAAAGGTGCTGTAGGATTAGTCCGCTGGTTCAAATGAAGCAAATCAGTGTTTGCCCGTAGCAACTGTACTGAGGACTGTAAAGTCAAGTTTGCTACCGGTACTCTTACAGAAGAGGCTTTGTGCTGGTGGAACTCATATGCCCAACCAAGGGGTATTGAGGAAGCTTATAAGACCACCTAGACTGAGTTTAAGAAATCTTCTGATCAAGAAATACTGCCCCCAGACTGAGGTCAAGAAAATGGAGGACAAATTTTATAAAGGGGAATGATATAAAAACTTACATTAGGAGATTTCAGGGCTGGCAACATTGTGTCCCACAATAGTGCCAACTGTTGAAAAGACAATGGAAGTTTTTATTGGAGGTCTTCCTCGTAGTATCGAAGGGAATGTTACTTCCTCTAAACGTCAAAGCTTAGAGAAAGCTATAACCGTCACTCAGAGGTTCATGGATCAAGTAACAAAGCACAACTTCTGTGCTAGAGCGCCGAGATAATAAACGAAAGTTTGATGATCGGAGATCTTTTAACAATAATAACAACTTTCGTAACCATAACAACAATACCAATAATCGTATGAACCTTTACCCCCAACCAAACCCTAGGAAAGAAGCTACTAGAGCTTATGCTGCCACTCCATCTGAGGGAAGTGGTTATGCTGGGAAAGCCCCTCTGTGTAAGAGATGTAACTTACATCACACATGGCCTTGTTTTGTTATGTGTAACACTTGTAACAAGGTGGGTCACCAGTCTAAGGATTGCAAGCTCAAGGGACCTGCCACAAGAATCAACCAGCTACCGGTGAGGGTTACTTGTCATACTTGTGGAGAAAAATGACACTATGCAAATAAATGTCTTAAAAAGAATACTGATGGTGCCCAGGGAAAAGCCTACATGTTAAGGGATATGAATGATCAATAGGACTCGAACGTAGTTACGGGTATGTTCTTTCTAAATCAACATCTAGTTAGGGTATTATTTGATTCTGGAGCTGATAGAAGCTTCATAGATAGATCCCTTGCCTCTAGGATCAAGATTTCCCCTAGCACCCTCGATACCCACTATGACATAGAATTGGCCGACGGAAAACTAGTTAGTACTAACACCGTCATCTAGGGTTGTACCCTGACTCTCTTAAACCACCCTTTCCAAATCGATCTCATGCCAATCACACTCGGTAGTTTTAACGTTGTCGTGGGTATGGATTGGTTGTCCGAGAATCGTGCTAAGATTCTTTGTGACGAGAAAACTGTTTATATTCATGTCAACGGTGAAACATTAATAATCCGAGGAAATCGGAGTAGATCCCGACTAAATCTCATCTCTTGCGTCAAAACCAAAAGGTTTATTTCTCACAACTATCCAGTCTTTGTTATCCAAGTAACAGATATAAAGCCAGACGAAAAACGGCTAGAAGATATCCCCATAGTTAGGGAATTTCCGGACATTTTCCCCAAGGATTTACCTGGACTTCCTACCGTCCGCCAGGTAGAATTCCAAATCGACTTAATTCCCGGATCGGCACCTGTTGCCCAATCACCCTACAGATTAGCTCTTTCAGTGATGAAGTAACTATATGAACAACTCTTAGAACTAATCAATATGGGTTTCATCCATCCAATTACATCACCCTGGGGAGCTCCTGTCTTATTCGTAAAGAAGAAAGACGGATCTTTTAGGATGTGTATCGATTATCGTGGGTTGAATAAACTTACCATTAGGAATCCTTACCCAGTACGCAGGATCAATGAATTATTTGACTAACTTCAAGGGTCACGCGACTATTCGAAAATTGACTTAAGATCTGGTTATCATCAACGGAGAGTTAGGGAAGAGGATATTCCTATGACCGATTTCAGGACAAGGTTTGGTCACTATGACTTTCAAGTGAATCCATTTGGTTTGACAAATGCACCTGTGGTTTTCATGGATCTCATGAACCGGGTGTGTAAACCATATTTGGATAAATTTGTTATAGTGTTCATAGATGATATCCTTATCTTCTCTCGTAACGAGAAAGAGCACGCTACTCATTTGAGAATAATCCTTGAATTACTCAAAAAAGAGAAACTTTATGCAAAGTTCTCTACGTGTGATTTTTTTATTAGTGTCGTGCAATTTCTCGGACACTTGATAGATTATCAAGGAATTCATGTCGATCCAGCTAAAATAGAAGCCGTTAGGAATTGAACATCTCCCATGACACCTACCGATATATGCCAATTTTTAGGATTAGCCGGTTACTACCGTAGCTTTATTGAAGGTTTTTCAAGGATTGCAAAACCTTTGACTGAGTTAACCTAGAAAAACACAAGGTTTGTCTGGGGAAAGGATCAACAGTTAGCTTTCCAACTTCTGAAGGCGAAGCTGTGCGAAGCTCCAATATTGGCATTACCCGAGGGTAATGATGATTTTGTCGTCTACTGTGATGCCTCTCATCAAGGATTAGGAGCTGTACTGATGCAAAGGGATAAGGTCATTGCCTATGCATCACGACAACTCAAAACCCATGAGGAAAACTACACCACCCATGATTTAGAGTTAGGAGCCGTTGTGTTCGCTCTTAGAATATGGTGACATTATCTGTATGGCACAAAATATACGGTTTTCACCGATCATAAAAGCCTACAACATATTCTAAATCAAAAAGAGTTAAACATGAGATAACATTATTGGATTGAACTACTCACCGATTACGACTGTGAGATTCGTTATCATCCTGGAAAGGGTAACGTAGTAGCAGATGCCTTGAGCCGTAAAGAATGAATCAAACCTCTTAGGGTTAGATCCTTAGTTATGACTCTTCATCCTAACTTACCCTCTCAAATTCTTAGAGCCCATAATGATGCCCTTAAGGCAGAAAATCTTCCGTCTGAGAACTTGCGAGGAATGAAAAAAGGCTTTTAAAGCCCGTCCAGATGGAACTCGTTGTATCAAGAATTGGAGTTGGTTACCATATTTTGGTAATTTAAGAGACTTGATTATGCACGAGTCCCATAAATCCAAGTACTCAATTCATCCGAGTTCTGATAAGATGTATCAGGATATGAAGAAACACTATTGGTGGCCTAACATGATGGCAAATATTGTTAAATATGTAGGCATGTGTTTAACGTGCTCCAAAGTGAAGGCTGAGTGCCAGAAACCATCCGGTTTACTGATACAACCTGAGATTCCCATGTGGAAGTGGGAAAGAATCATGATGGATTTCATTACAAAACTCCCTAAGCATCGAACGGACATGACACCATTTGGGTCATACTCGATCATCTTACAAAAATCCACTCACTTCATCCCTATCTGAGAAACTGATAGTATGGAAACCCTTACAAGGTTGTACCTAAAGTAAATAGTTTCCCGGCATGGAGTGCTAATATCTATCATATCGGATCGCGGTACTCGTTTCACCTCTAGATTTTGGCAATCTACGCAAAGTGCCCTAGGTACTCAGATTGGCATGAGTACGTCATATCACCCTCAGACCGATGGTCAAAGTGAAAGAACTATTCTCACACTCGAAGATATTCTTCAAGCTTGTGTGATAGATTTTGGAAAAGGATGGGAAAGACACTTACCATTGATCGAATTCTATTATAACAATAGTTATCACTCTAGTATTAGGGCCGCACCTTTTGAGGCACTTTATTATAGAAAGTGTAGATCCCCTGTCTGCTGGGCCGAAGTTGGAGAAGTTCAACTCACGGGTCCAGAGATAATCCATGAGACTACTGAGAAAATAGTACAAATCCGTAGGCACTTGCAAGTTGCAAGAGATAGGCAGAAAAGTTATGCTAACATTAGGCGTAAACCTTTAGAATTCCAAGTAGGAGATCGTGTCATGCTTAAGGTGTCACCTAGGAAAGGTGTCTTTCATTTCAGTAAGTTAGGAAAGCTTAATCCGAGGTACATTGGACCATTTAGGATCTTAGATCGAATTGGTCCAGTGACGTACAGACTTGAGCTTCCGGAGGAGCTCAGTAATGTACATGACACATTTCACATCTCCAACCTTAAGAAATGCCTATCCGACGAATCTCTTGTCATTCCTATGAAAGAGCTTTAGTTGGATGATAAGCTCAATTTCATAGAGGAACCCTTAGAAATCATGGACCGAGAGGTCAAAAATCTAAAACAATGTCGGATCTTTATCGTTAAGGTACGCTGGAACTCCCAAAGAGGACCAGAGTATACCTGGGAACGAGAGGATCAAATTCGTACCAAATACCCTCATATTTTTCCCCATTCTACTCCTACTCCTAGCTAAATCTCGGGATGAGATTTCTCTTTTAGGAGGGAAGACTGTAACATCTCACAAAACTCACATAGGTTACTATATTTATCCTATCTATATAGCACTTTTCAGGGTAAAATTTTTGCCTTAGCTATCCCCACTATGCCTTAGCAATCCCTACTATGCCTTACCTATCCCCATTATGCCTTAGCTATCCTCACTATACCTTAGCATAACGCTAGAACACATTTCCCCACTATATCTTAACACATATTTCATTACAAATTCCTGTAAGTATCATTACTCATACCTACTATGTAAGAAGCTTACATAGCCCCCTAGATGACTTACGTAACCACTATTTCCAAATATGATCAAGGTTATGCCTTGTAAACCTCCTAGTATGTCAAGCCTAAGATCTAAACATCATTTCAGTAAGTATTCTATCACTCTAGTATACTATAACTATTACAAACCCTAAATAAACCCTATGTGTTTGCGGTTATCTCTAAAACCCTAATTTCTCAACCAAACCAGTTTAAAAGTGTCCAAGGCTCATGTATATGATATCTTAGCTACATTACCTCACTAAAACCCTAGTGCCACTATTCCTAGCTCATAGTACAAGTCCCTTAAGTACAGAACCCTAAATAGGCTTTATAGTCCCGAAACAAGGTCAAAACCTTCCCGATTCTTTAGAATAAGCTACCACAACTTAGGAAATGATCCCTAAACCTTAATAATAGTCCCTAAACCCTATATAAACCCTAAGATAGGCACTAAACCCTAAACCAAGCCTAGGTACTAAACTAACGCTAAACCTAGGAAAACCTTAACAAACTAGCTCCTTAAGCACCTCAAGGTACCTCCCTAGCAGCTTACCCCCTCCTTATCACCACCAAGCACCCAAGCACACACAACGATAGTAGCTTACATGTAGGTGGATCACCTACTTGTGTTAAGCTTAGCCGCGGCACCCTTAGGTGTCACCACCACTATTTCCAGCCCCTAGCTAGTCCCTAGCCACCCTTAGTCACCCTATTAGCTGTCATGAGTCACCTCCCCCCAGATGCTACCACGCACACCCTTTTCTAGGTCCTTAGTCATCTCGACCCTATAAATAGTCGAACACCCCTCACCACTTCAAACCACACCTCCTCTTCTTTCCACCTTCCATTTTATGTAAGTAGTAGTAGTACTCGACCCATAAAAGCCCTTGGAGTCAAAGGAATCAAGCCACAAACCCCTGTGGAAGTGAAATTCCATCGAGAAAACCCTAAGTCCTCGTTAAACCCTAGTTCGACCAAGTAAGCTTAATCTTTGATTCTATTAGCTTTAGTACTGACCTAGCATTGTATATAGGAGTATTAGATCACCTAGGAACCCATGAATGAGCCTTGACCCTTTTCATTTTGTCGATTTCATTTCTAAACCCTAAATTGAGTCAAAACCATGTTTGCAAGCAACCGACCCTTTTCATGAGCCAAGAGCTGGTCTAGGATACTTTATTAGGCTTATATTAGTTACCCATAAGCTAGGAAACCTTTTTGTTTCATAAAAATATAGTTTATATAGATAATGACTAGTTTTGCAAATGTTTTCATGCATAGGGGTATATATTGTAACTTTCTAAAAATATTAAGTCTAGGGATTGTTTTTGCTATATCTTAGAAGTATAAAGTATTAGGACCTATTTTGTAAAGTTATATAGTATAAGGATATAGTTATATATAGTTATTACCGTTAAGGACTAAAACTATAAAAGTTATTAGCTTAAGGGTATATTTTTTCAATTAGTAAACGTAAGGATATATTTGAAGTATTTTCATAAATATAAAACCTATCTTTTTAAATAAAACATAACACAATACTAGAGAGCTTCATGTGAAGGGTTTCATTTGGGTATTAGTTTTGACGAGTTTGCTGGGTTTACGAGTTAAAGTGCCCTGGCTCCTCAAACATTTACTATATGACCTCTGGATTATGATGGCCTGAACGGTGTTATGTTCTATTTATAACTTAAGCATATAACAACATAACACAATACTAGGGAGTTTCATGTGAGGGGTTTAATTGCCTCTGGATTATGATGACCCAAACGGTGCTATGTTATATCTAAATCTAGAAAACCTTAAGAATACTTAATTAGGAGAACTTAGAATCCACCCACGCAGGCTAGACATACACACTACACCAGGTTGCATAAGTAGGCCGTCTAGTAGCACCCACACTCATCTCTAATCCCAGGTGAGTGTTCATAGCCTCACTTTTTAAATGCTTTACAAACCTTGTGAAGGGGATACATGCTTTAAACCGAATACAAGTCTTTTTATTTGGTTGTTGCACGAGTACCTTCTATGCCATCATTACATTACAAAATATCATGAACCATAATTACTTGCGAGTGAACGCGAGTATAGTGAATAGATCTATTAGGAGTTTGACAACTCCCGTTAGTTTTCCCCTGCCGGGTACTAATAACACTATATTTGAAAACTAAAAGGGTTAACCTTGGCGAGTTAATCCTTATTACGTCCCGTCATGCAAGGGTATGCAATGCCCCATGTCCTGGACATGTTAACGTGGGGTGTCATGAGCTTATTGCAATAATACTCTATCACTACTTTTCCACAACCCAAGGGTTTCAGCTGAACCCTGTAGAACTTGTATTCAACCCTATAACAAACCTAAACTTATGACTCTCACTTAACCTTAGTGTTGACCTTTAAGCATGTTATCCTAGGTAACTAGGCCCTTAGGACTTAAGGCACGGAGTGGCACTGGATATGAGGATGTCCAGACCTGTTATCATTCATAATATTTTACTTCACACCAAGTCTGTGGGACCTCTCTTTTGTAAAAGTTTATCTTTTACTCTAAAACGCTGATGAATAAATTAATGGTAACTCTTTTTCCTATAAAAACGTCTCTTTTGAGTCATTTTCGATTATTGTGACTATGTTTCCATGAGTAATACCCCAAGATCTAGCTTCCGCTGCTATCTATGAATTGGGTGTGTTACATGTAGAATGCTCTAGACAAGATATTTATGGGGGACTTAAAGTTAATGTAAGCTTTGCATACATGCAAATGCCCAATATTGCATGGTATGTTTATGCTGTTCGGGTTGCCAGCTCGAATGATCGGTAAATTTTTATAGTATGATGGATTAGGATCATCCAATAGATTTTTGTAGTATGCAAGTTCATTCTTAGTGGGAAACTTTTTGAAGTAATCCTCTGCTTCATCATCCTCATCCTTGTCATTGTCCTTAACTTCCTTCTTAGGATCACTTTCTATTTCAACTCTATCTCTTTCATCTTCATCACAATTCCTAATTAGTGGCTTAATAGTAATGACGTTGACAAAGTGAACATGTTTGGATGATGAAGGATCCTTGATATGGCTTCCGCCACTTGTGTTTCTAACGTCCTTATTTGACGGTGTCATTCCTTGATTGTTAAGAGCCTTTATCAAATTGTCAATTTTATTGGTCATCTCGTTTTGTTGTTGATTGAAATTGGCTTCAAACTTGGCTAATAGAGCTTCTTGAGATGCTATAAAATTAGACATTAATCCTTCAAATTTGTTGGAACTATTGTAATTGTTGGAAGGATTATTGCTGAGAGTACGGTTCGAGGATGAACTGTTTGATTGGAAACGATTAGGTGGATTTGAAGAATTATTTTGAGTCAAATTTTGGTTTTGTTTCAACCTAAAGCTTGGGTGATTTTTCCAAGAGGGGCTGTACGAATCACCATAAGTGTTTGGCTCGGGTTTGAAAGTGAACCACTTTTCTCCCGCTCCATCGGTACGTGAGGATGCGTAGTCCGTAAAAGCTTGTTCGGGGCGTTCCATGCAATCACGAGTGTCGTAGGGACCACTACAATATTCACATGAGGAAGTGATTTTGTTCACTTGGATTAAAGGTTTAGGAGCTTCATAGGATTTCATGAGAAATTTGACTTGGTCTTCAAGTTCCATGATCCAACGGTCGGGAATGCTTGAATTGTTCGAAGGCAAAGATATTGGCTTAACCGTTTTGTTCAAATCACGGGGGTCATTCTAACATTCGTTGTTAAACAGAGCAAGATTGTAACACCCCCAAAATCGGGTCCAGCGGAAGCATACATGTTACTGGGGTGCTACTCAATCAGTATCATAACACAAGTACAAAGAATGGTTTTTATCTCAACCGTTTAGAATAACTTTCATTCTAAAAAATATTCAAATTTACATCGTTCAAAATAGTGCAGAAATACAGGCCCATATAAGAGTTTAAGCGGTTCCAAATATATGTCAGAGTTGTCTATGACCATGATGAGGCGAAAAATGATCCGTTTTTAGGGGGTCATTTAAGCCCGAATCCGAATTTATTTGATCAAATATTGCCCTAAATCGTTCCTTTTGTGATTTTAGGTGTTTGGAGAGTGAATTCTGGAAAAGAGGCTATTTTAGACGTTTTTGGAGCATAAAGTGAAGAAAACGACAAAGTACCAAAAATCCAAGCTGGAAATACAAGGTGACGGCGTCAAGGGTTTGCTCTTGACGGCGTCAGACATGAAGAATAATTTACCGTAGCTGGTGACGGCGTCAGATGGAGTTATGACGGCGTCAAAGTGGCCAAGATTAATTTACCGTGGGTGGTGACGGCGTCACATAGGCCGTCACGATTGGATCTAGGGCGTCCGAGGAAGTGTATGGCGGCGAGTTGACGGCGTCAGATTTAACTCTTGACGCCGTCAGGACGATTTTCCTATATATAGTTTTCTAGTTTTTTCATTAAATAGGAGAGAAGTTTTGGTGAAACCCTAAAGACGATTTTGGTGCCTCTTTTACAGGTTTTTCAAGGGTTCCAAACCCTTGAGGCCTTGCATTGTAATTGAGATAAGTATACTCTTAGTTCAATCAATATGTCTATGTGTTGGTTGTTTATCTTTTGTTCTTATCTTAATTCTACTATGCTAGGCTAGATATCTCTTGTGTTTGCTTAGATCTAATGAAACCTAGATGTTGATTATGTGTTGATTACTTGTCTATTCTTGTTTTGAATGAATGATTTTATATGTTAGGCTTAAGAAAACTGGCAGATCTCCAAATGGTAACATGCTTGAACGTCTTAAGAAACATGAACCGAGGCGTACTAGGTCTTTATTGGTTGTATTTAATGCATGAGCCACTGTTTACAATCCCTATAGTTGTGCTGGGTCATGGTGTAGGAGGAGATAAGAGCTCATAGAGTTGGGGAGTTATGTATGCGACTCCACGAATGGTATTAAGGAATACAACCCGTCATTCATACAAGTGTAACAAGTAATTGACATGTAAAAGATATCTAGGGAGTAATGAAGTCTAAGTAAACACAATTTCTCCAATTACTGCTCACAACCTTAGTTTAATATTAGTTTAATTTTATTTTCATTAGTTTAATTAGTTATATAGTAGTTTTTGGGTTAGTTGATTAGCAACTAATTCCGCCCACTCCTTCAAAACCCGAGATTTTACTTGCTTTAATAAAAATATAAAAACACAAAAATAATCATCTTTCATCTCTAGAACTATTAATTAGGCTTTCTAATCCTAGCGACACTATTCCTAAGCTGAACGATCAATCCCCCGGTACTTGTCACTATACTATACTACAACGATCAGGTACACTGCCTGGTGGGGGTTGTAAGCCTCGCGAGATCCCTCGAGAGGTAAAGCAAGGTGCGATTCCCACGCATCAAGTTTTTGGCGCCGCAGCCCGGGGAATAGTTATTGTCTAGGTTAGAATTTCTTTTTATTAGGTCTACTTGCTAGATTCCGTTCACCATTATGGATTTCTTTAGTTATTGTCTAGGTTAGAATTTCTAGTAAGATTTTTTTTTTTTATTTTTTTTAGGATTTCTTTAGTCTATCTTTTTCTTTGTGTGTTTGTTCGTAATTTCCATTGACTATTCCGTTCACCATTATGGAGTACGCGAATCCACCATACCACCAACCAAAAAGGCCATTCTACCCTGTTGACATCTCGAATTTCAAACAATATCGAGATGAACCCATATATGATGCATGGACTCGTTTTAAAATATTAATTCGAAAATTCCCTCATCATAGTTTCTCTTTATCATCCCTAACCGAAACCTTTTACTATCGTGTCAGCCAATGTGACCAAATGCGCATCGATGATTTTGCCAATGGGGGCCCTAGGGAATTAAACGATGAAGAAGCGTGGGATACCATAGAAAACTGTGCCCAATATTATTATAGAGTAGACAACCCAACAAACAACATCACAAATCAATCAAAAACAAGTTTGATGGAGCAAACAGGAAGTTTGTCTGGGGATGAATATACTCATGTTGAGATACCTAGTTGGATGGCACCTAATATCATAGTACAAAACAAACATATAGGTAATCTAGGTACAATGGAGGATGAGGTGGATAATCCAAGCCCACAAAGTACCCCACAAGTCCTACCATCATTTGAGGCACATACACCGCCCGTGACTTACCCGGAAGAAGTAGAAGAGACTATAGGAACTCCAATTGAGGTAGAACCCTTGGACCAAGCACCACTAGAGGATATAGGTTTGAACACTTGTAGTGATAACCTTACTCTTAGTTCTAGGGAAGTTCCTAGTTTTGATGAACCGGAGCCTCAACCAAAACCATTACCTAATCTTCCATCCTTGGATGAAGATTTAGGAATTGAAATAGGTCCCGATCCACCCATCAAACCATGTAGTCCGGGTAGTTTTACGTTGAAGGTAGTAGACCCCAAGCCTTGTAGAGAAGAAGCCAACATAGGAGTGAACCATGACCTTACACACTTACATCACCTATTCATGATTGATCGTAAGAAATATTATGGGTTTAAACCGGGTTTATTAGGTCAAGATAGATCCACAACTAGGAATCTCTCGAAGTTGATAGAAAATGATCCTTTCTTAGGAGAAAACTTCAACTCACTCATCGACCAAAGTGAACTAGGTAAGGTTATGATGATAGGGGCACAACCTTTTGAGCATATAATTCATCCACCACTCTTTCCTCATGTGGCATATTCACACCGAGATGGTGTGTATCGCTACTACCACCCACACTTAATCCTAAGTGTAGGGAAAACCTCACCTTTATCCGTGAAATAAGGGTAGAGTCAGGCTCGTGACTCGAACAAAAACAAGCGCTTATTGGGAGGCAACCCAAGCTTTATTTTGTTTGTTTGTTTGATTGTTTATTTTGTTTGTTTGTTATTTGCTTCCGTATGCATGTTTTATTTTTATTGTTGGTTGATCATGTTTCTAAATTAAAAAATAGAAATACTTTATTATGTTGTTTAGCCTAGTCTTAACTTCAATCTAGAGGTATTTTTGCAAAAGATAAGTGTAAGGGGAAACCCCAAATATGTTTTTAAGAAACAAACCGATCATGATTATCCACAATATTTAATGAACATGTATATTCGTAATTGTTAGAGTCAAATGCTTGTATTGAGTCATAATGAAGTTTTGCAGGATTTTCCAGGAAGTAGGACAAAGTTTTTCCAGAAATTTTCCGGAAACTTAACATAAGAATTTCTGCAGGACCATTCTGACGGCGTCAGGGTTTGCTCTTGACGGCGTCAGGAGTTAAAATCTAGAAATTTTACCGGTTTTGTTTTTCTAACGGAGTCTTATAGTTTTTGTGAATTATTAAGTTTTATAATCTCCAGGAAATCTGCAAACTTCATTCCACAAGCATTATATCTTACTTTGTTTTCTAGGATTTAGTAACTTATATAGGATGCCGCCGATTTTACGCGAGGTTGCCTTGTCTACTTTTGTCAGGATTTACAGGTTATTTGTGACAAGAAGATGATTTATATTCTGGAAGGGAAGCTTTGATTGTTCGTTTTCTTGGAAGAAGATTTAACCTGGCCAACTAAAATCCATACCGAGCGAATCAGGGGAGTATTTGATTTCATTCTCTTTACTTTTTAACTTTTACATTCTTTACTTGAACATTGGGGACAATGTTCATCTTAAGTGTAAGGGGAGGGTAAAAAGATGATACCTTACATATGCACTTTCGCTTGAGTTTGTTTTGTTTGATAGTAGATGAGTAATAAAACTATGAGAAATACTTGTTAGTGTAATTTTAGCGCCAAATTTAAATTTTTTTACAACATTTAGGAGTGAAACTTTAGCCATAGCAAGCATCTCATGGATAGGAGATTGTATGACTAGCACATAACCGTATATTCAGAAAAATTTTCCACCCAAAAATGTGAGGTTCGCCTTTAGATTTGATAGGAAAAGCATTCATTATTAGTGCTTATGAGTGTACCGGTAGCATTTAGATTCTAGAACTTGCGTTAGTGATGCATCCCGAGACCGCTAGTGAGACTACATTCGTGTGGTAGGATTTACTACATGATAAGAGGTATTAGGATCACCCTTGTGTTAAACCCGTATCATGATTACTTGACCATTTAAGTCATATTACTTGGCTAGTTAAGTCAACTAATTTTTCCCACACCCTTTGCGTTGTACTCATTTTTAGTACACGATACCCCTAGTACACCCCTCTGAGCCTATCTTTTCGTTTCTAACTTTAAGCATCTTACTTAAAGGAAGAATTTGTTACACCCCACTTAAATGTACAACCAAATCGCCTTCGCCTTCCGTGTATGCGCTCATTTTTAGTGCATTATTGTTATTTGTTAAACCCTAAGTTAACTTTCTAATTGATTACATGGTTGCTAAGTCGAGTCATATCCTTGTACATATTGTTTTGGGACGATTGGGACTCATGGGTAAGTACTTATTTTATGGAGTAATGGGGAAGAACATCACTTATTACCCCTATATGTACGTTAATTTTAAAAGTGCTCCAAGTGTTTTGATTTTCTTAATTCGAGTCATTAGAATAGTTAAATGTAAAGTATGTAAAGATTCAAGTGTAAGGGGAATTCTCATCCCCTATGATGTATTATTTTGGATGGTAGGGTAAGAGTGTATGCAAAAAAAAAAAAAAAAAAAAAAAAAAAAAAAAAAAAAAAAAAATCGAAAAAAAAAAAATAGAAAAAACAAGAAAAAGAAAAAAAAAATAGAAAAGAAGAAGAGAAAAAACATACGGACTACCATCCCGTTTTTATTTTATGTTCATTTTATGTTTTTGTTATTTTTCATTTATTAGCTTAAGTCGAGTCTAGTCTTGGCTTAGCAACGCCATCTTGTACATGTAATTTACTAAGATTGTTAACTCGCCACCAGTAAAATTCCCTTTATCCAACAAAACCGTGTAATTCATATCCCTACACCTAACGTTATAACCCTTTAAAAAGACCTCTTTGATAGTTTATCCTAGGTGCTTACGCCATGTGGTGGAGGTTTGATCCTTTCCCAAGCCTATGGTAATCTATTTTGCTATGACAGGTAGTGAGAGATATCTTCCATTTCCATAATGTTATATTACTTTATTACACCCGAGAGATGTGAGTATCTAAACACTATTTGTGAGGTGCTTGTGTATGACCTCCGTGCTTGTCTATTGGTCTTTAGTGGAACGATTATTTGTTGTAATTACTTTTATATTAGTGTTAAATGACCCCTAACTTGTCTTTTGAGTAGAATAAAAGCTCATTTGCTTGAGGACAAGCAAATCTCAAGTGTAAGGGTATATGATGAGGCGAAAAATGATCCGTTTTTAGGGGGTCATTTAAGCCCGAATCCGAATTTATTTGATCAAATATTGCCCTAAATCGTTCCTTTTGTGATTTTAGGTGTTTGGAGAGTGAATTCTGGAAAAGAGGCTATTTTGGACGTTTTTGGAGCATAAAGTGAAGAAAACGACAAAGTACCAAAAATCCAAGCTGGAAATACAAGGTGACGGCGTCAAGGGTTTGCTCTTGACGGCGTCAGACATGAAGAATAATTTACCGTAGCTGGTGACGGCGTCAGATGGAGTTATGACGGCGTCAAAGTGGCCAAGATTAATTTACCGTGGGTGGTGACGGCGTCACATAGGCCATCACGATTGGATCTAGGGCGTCCGAGGAAGTGTATGGCGGCGAGTTGACGGCGTCAGATTTAACTCTTGACGCCGTCAGGACGATTTTCCTATATATAGTTTTCTAGTTTTTTCATTTAATAGGAGAGAAGTTTTGGTGAAACCCTAAAGACGATTTTGGTGCCTTTTTTACAGGTTTTTCAAGGGTTCCAAACCCTTGAGGCCTTGCATTGTAATTGAGATAAGTATACTCTTAATTCAATCAATATGTCTATGTGTTGGTTGTTTATCTTTTGTTCTTATCTTAATTCTACTATGCTAGGCTAGATATCTCTTGTGTTTGCTTAGATCTAATGAAACCTAGATGTTGATTATGTGTTGATTACTTGTCTATTCTTGTTTTGAATGAATGATTTTATATGTTAGGCTTAAGAAAACTGGCAGATCTCCAAATGGTAACATGCTTGAACGTCTTAAGAAACATGAACCGAGGCGTACTAGGTCTTTATTGGTTGTATTTAATGCATGAGCCACTGTTTACAATCCCTATAGTTGTGCTGGGTCATGGTGTAGGAGGAGATAAGAGCTCATAGAGTTGGGGAGTTATGTATGCCACTCCACGAATGGTATTAAGGAATACAACCCGTCATTCATACAAGTGTAACAAGTAATTGACATGTAAAAGATATCTAGGGAGTAATGAAGTCTAAGTAAACACAATTTCTCCAATTACTGCTCACAACCTTAGTTTAATATTAGTTTAATTTTATTTTCATTAGTTTAATTAGTTATATAGTAGTTTTTGGGTTAGTTGATTAGCAACTAATTCCGCCCACTCCTTCAAAACTCGAGATTTTACTTGCTTTAATAAAAATATAAAAACACAAAAATAATCATCTTTCATCTCTAGAACTATTAATTAGGCTTTCTAATCCTAGCGACACTATTCCTAAGCTGAACGATCAATCCCCCGGTACTTGTCACTATACTATACTACAACGATCAGGTACACTGCCTGGTGGGGGTTGTAAGCCTCGCGAGATCCCTCGAGAGGTAAAGCAAGGTGCGATTCCCACGCATCAGACCATGTCATGCCATGCCAAAACCTTCAATAGTTAGCTATCGCCTTAACCTGAAAATACATGCTAAAAAGTGTCAACACGAGGTTGGTGAGTTCATAGGTTTATAATAAAACAGTAGTATTGTGAGTTCCATAGAGAATTTTGTGACCGTTGCGTGGCTCATAATGCCATGAAAATACTGTTTACTTTACAGAAAAATTAGAATTGTGGACCATGAGTAGAGTGTGTGATCATTACAACAAATATAATGTCACATAGTAAATAGTCTGTTACGCTAGCACTAAGTTCATGCAACCGAAGCTCGACAGTTCAGTGCGCTACAAGGTAGCACATAAATAATAATCAGGGGCCCATAGCGAGTGTTTAACCCAATACACTCGTAGTCCGACTTGGTATACACTCGCATTGACCCATCTGGCCAACCGAACGGGGGGATTCACCCCCAATAGATCTATTTACATCAATCGCGCTTCCCAGCAGGAATTAACGATTCATGAAGGTGGGCATAACAGTAGGTTCAGGGGCTTAGGCTAACTACGCAATAGTTTTAGGAAAATAAAGTATTGTTTGTGGTCCAGAAAATGCTTTGCATGATTCTCACCCCAAGGTTTGTAAAAACAAGTATTGGTAAAGTAGGGCTATAAACTCACATATATGATTTAAACACTTGAGTCCATAATAAGGTAATCCAGTATGCAATAAGTAAATAAGACATGTTTCAAGTAAGAGCAAGTAACGAGTTTAAGTATAAAAAAGCATTGAGTTTAGTTATAAATGAGCATGTATTCTCCCCCAAGACAGTTATAAAACAAGTAAAAGTAGGGGCCATGAACTTACCTCAGTGAAGCAGCTTGATGGCAAAAAGTCAAGTAGTGATAGTGTGCGGCACCGACACGCGACCTAGGTTAGTAAGGCATGTTTTAGCTCACAGTTTAAGTTTAAGACTCAACGAGATTAAATTAAACTCAAAAGTTTTTAAAGTGTTGTGTTATTATTGCTTGTGTGGCAGCATTTCGAAAATAGTTTTCTAAATGTTTGTGTATATTGGCTCTTGGAAGTGTATAAGTATACAATGAATAAGATATTGAAGACGAGATGTCCTTGGTTCGAAAATGACTGAAAGACGAGGTGTGAGGAAATAACCACAAGTAGTAACGTTAAGTGTGTATGACGAAAGGTACTGGTTAGGCAAGCTTACGAAAGACAAGGACGAGAAATTAGTGTTGATGATTATCGAGCATTGTTGGGGAAAACATGAAAAGTGTTTATAGAATATATATTAAGTGGTGAGAAAACATGCATGACTCATGCATACATGTTGGTTTCTCGTTGTAATTATAAGTTACAAAACATATGTTTAGGTAAAAGGCCATTTTATAATTTTATAAAACTTTAGTAGGTTTTCGTATACAATAATTTCGAGTGTGAACAAGTTGGTTAGGCGATATAAATAAGCAAGCACTTTTAATTTTCGCTTCGTTTTATATAGTTTATAAAGCCCAAGTAAATTTTCATATGTTGAAATAAATCAAAAGCTTAGATATGCAATATAAATCAATAGTCTAGATATAACTTTTAACTTTTAACTCTAATTGATGATTTATAGTTTTATGTGTTAAGCAGGTATATAGTTTTGATTATAAAGTAGGTTGTTATAGATTATGTCGCAACTCGTGGTCGAGTGAAATAAGACGAGTCGGCAATGAGTTGTGGGACAAGTCGAGTATGAAGTACATACGGATTACCAAAACAAGTTCATGGTGAAGTGGGTTGTGGCCCAAAGTGAAACAAATACACAGGCTCCTTTGACACACATAGGCTTGGCCCAATCTGTGAGGAATAACAACCAGAACAAGACCAGGTTTTATTTTCGAAGTGAGAATTTTAACGCAAGGAAAGTGAACCAAATGTTTAACACCAAGCAGGGAGTGACCAAGTTTAAGTAAGCCGAACATACTCTCGGCCGTGTGAACAAAGCACGAACCAATTTTACCCTTAGTGTATGGCTTGAGACCTTTTGACCGGGCAAAACAAATACTCCCCATGTGTGTTTGTGACACGAAACGGTTAACATACACATAGGTGCAACATCACTAGGGCTCAACTCCTATGAATTGTTGAAGCTAACCAGGCCATAACACACTTCGTGGGTGGTGGTGCACGAATCCAACAGTAAGGTCAAACACCCTCCGTAGGTGGTGGAGGTCGAACCAAAGGCGAAGCCAAACACCCTTCGTGGATGTTTGCTGGTGGCTCGATGAGAACAAATATAACACACCCTTTGTAGGTAAGTTGGTCTTGAGCCAAAACAACAATAACCCGACCACCCTTGTGGTTCGTGGGTTTCGACTGAGAGCAATAAAAGAAAGGACTACCCGATTAAGCAACATCATAATATAGATTGACACAACAATGAAACAAAACATGTACCGAACCAAAGCAGTTTAACCAAACGGACTTAATCAAAAATAAACTGAACATCCAAACACTTCCAAGCCAATGTAGATCCAGTGTTAGTTCAACTCTTTAGTTTTGCCACACAAACAGTTTAACATCGGTTTAACGGAGAAATCAAAGTGATGACATATCACAATCAACCAAAAAGGACTAGATAATACATAGGTAAAATCATATATTCCAACGAAACAAAACCATCAACAATAAATATGATTACAGATCTGAATCCAAGGAAGAGGGAACAGGGTTCTTACAACAACAAGGAGTCGGTTACACGATTTAAGAAAGCACGAAGTGGAAGCTCCAAACCGATTCAATAAGCAATACACACACTTCTTGGACTCAAAAATCGATCCCTCCTGGAATACCGCTTACAACTTTACTATTTTTTAGTTGATACTATGATTGATAGTTTGTTTAGAGTGTGTGGAACCTTGTGAACCGAGTTGGGTTATAAAAATCTTTTCAAGAAGGGTTGACCTCCTTCCTCCTTGGTTACCAGTCGACCCTTTGTCGAATTAGGTAGTCGTCCCCTCTTCACGTTATCAACACTTGGCGGCTCATGTCGACCCTGAGGTTGGATCAGAACGAGTACCTTTTAATATTTCTTGTCATCATCCAAGAGGGCAGACCTGATTTGATTCAGGTTGTGGGGTTGATGCCGATGCAGAGGTTGATGATAAGATAAGGGGACCGATCAGTTGGTTTGATGTGGGGATGGATGTAGCAGATTCAGATGGAGCGTGTAGCAGAGAAAAGAGATAAAGGTAGAAGACAAGTGGGTTTGTGGGGATAAGAGGTGAAGGAGGAAACATTTTAATCGGTTCATTTTTTTAAATTGAAAGTAAATAACAAATATAAAGGTAAGGGTTTATTTACATAAATGTAGTATTTGATTAGTGAGTCTAATTCTATCCCGTATTTCGTTGAGCTCCAGTTTAATTTAGTGTTATCCGAGTTGTCGTGAGCATGAGTAATATTGTTTACGAGGACGTTTTTATAATAGTAATATAAGAATGAAATTTTTTAATTCTGGATGACAAGTATTGAGTTTATGCCATTACTACGATTGTGTCGGTACGCGTGTGGTGTTGTGTGCGAGATATTTCTCGTAATTGATCAATAATAGTCAAAAAATGAAAATATTCACATTTTCTGATGAAATAAACTATGTAGTGAGTCACTGTATGCTACAGTGTGCGGGTTTACTTTCCCGAAAATAGTTATGTAAGCTCATGTATGCTTAGATAAATAGTTAGGTAATAATAAATTGACATTTATTATTAAAAATTAATTTGGAAAATTCCAGTTTATTACAAAGATCTTCTATGATTCCCCATGATTCTTCTGCATTCTTGTCACGTAGCTTACCACTGGCCGCTTGGTTAATGGTTTGCCTTGTGGATAGATTGACATGATCATAAAAGATTTGGACTTAGAGCCGAAGATCGATGCAATGATGAGGGACTTTTTAGAGTAAGTCCTTGAAATGAGTCCATGCTTCGTAAAGAGTTTCACCTTGACGTTGTTAGAACATCAAGATGTCATTCCTTAACTTGGTAGTTCTTCCCGGTGTGAAAATTTGAGCAAGGAAATGAGAAGTGAGATCATCCCAAGAGGTCATGGATCCCGCGGGTAAATGCTCAAGCTGTTGATATAAATAAATGACTAAAAACGTTATTCATATCTTTCGATATCTCTATGTATTGATAATCACAAAACGAAAACACATCAAACCAAAGATCATGACGTAAACAAGTATTTAGTAATAAATAATCACTTTCACCATCTAATCACTTAAGGTATGAATAAACATAGTGTTTAATGTATTATAAGATCAAAGGGATATTATTACAAAGTTTATTTTAATATATAAACTTATTATATATTTTTGAAAAACAATTTTGGAAATAAAGAAAAATGTTTTAATCATACTAAATATATGATTTCAAAATTTTAACCAAAATCAGTTAGTTTTCACCAAATA
Source organism: Artemisia argyi (assembly GCA_030686995.1). Classification (NCBI taxonomy): domain Eukaryota; kingdom Viridiplantae; phylum Streptophyta; class Magnoliopsida; order Asterales; family Asteraceae; genus Artemisia; species Artemisia argyi. The sequence continues at coordinate 180,965,907 of CM060701.1, read as the reverse complement.
AACTTTCCCCACTAAAAAACAAAAAATCTGGCCGTTACAGCTGGGCGGCCCCCTTAATTATAAAGGGCGGTCCCCTTAATTTTAAGGGGGCCGGCCTTGATTTAAGGGGACCGGCCACGCTCCTCTGTCAGATTTTGTTGCCTATAAATACCACCTAAATGGAATTTCTCTCACCTTTTTGCACTAAAAACTTTCTGATTCAAATCTCCATTTCAATCTCAAAAATCCTTTGATCTTATAATTCATAAGCCTTTGTTTCCAAGTGATCCAAAGCCTCATTCATTCAAGCGCAAAGAGAAGAATACTTCTATGTATCAAGACTAGGAGTATTACAACTTAGTATCATCTTGCTATCTAAGTTGTTTGATCATTTCATCTTGTATATCATTCATTCTTTGGTGAATATAGTGTATACATTGGTTAGCTAGATTTAGATATAGTATATAAATTTGTTGAAGGTGTGAAGTAGTACTAGAAGTGAAGAAGTAGAGATGGATAGGATTAGTGATAGAAGAAATAAGTAGTGGTAGTATATTGAAGTGGAGATAGTTGTGAAGACAAATAAGTTAAAGCTTTGAAGTTGAGAAAACCTTGAAGCCTAGAAGTTGTGAAGTAGTATACATCTTGGAGTAGTGGTTAGGAATTAGTAGTGAAAGCGTGAAGAAACAAGTGGCGTGAAGAAAAAGAGTTAGGAAGTAGTAAGTTGTGAAGAAACTAGGAGCCAAGTAGTAAGTTATGAAGAAGCTAGGAGCGAAGTAGAAAGTTCTGAAGAAGCTAGGAGTGAAGTAGAAAGGTGTGACGAAGAATTGGTGTGACGTAGATTGGTGTGAAGAAGTTGTGTAGAAGTTGTGATTGTGTTGTGACAAAGTTGTGGTGTGTAATTTGGTGTGTAAGGTTTTCTCCGCCATAAGGGAGGCTTTTGATTTAGTGAAGAAAACTCTCGAGTAGGTGACTCGGGGAGTGGAGTAGGGCAAGGAAGGTGTCCTTGTAGCCGAACCATTATAAATCCTTTGTCTCTCGGTTTGATCTTTCAATCTCTCACTTTTTGATTACTTACTTATTAGCATTGCATACATAATTATTATTGCTTGTGTTGTGCATATAAAGATCAAACTAAAATTCATTCATAACATTAATCTTACAAAAACAAACCAAGTACATAAACTTATATTAAAACACTTATACATACATACATATATGTATATATATATATATATATATATATATATATATATATATATATATATATATATATATATATATATATATGAAATTATAAGAATTCTTTCCCAACATTATACATAAGTAGTGTTTATACAAAATCGTAAATAAACTAGTATCTACACTTTTGTGTTAAAGAGTTTTGAAATTGTACATTATACATAAGTAGTGTTTATACAAAATCGTAAATAAACTAGTATCTATATTTTTGCATTAAAGAGTTTTGAGATTTTCGTCTAATATTTAGAAGCTAACTTTTACAAAACAAATAAAACAAAAAAAAGACGTAAAACTATTCAACCCCCCCCCCCCTTCTAGTTTTCCACAATTGGTATCAGAGCCACGTCTAGCAAGACTTTTAAAATATATTGTATTTTAAAACTAGTAACGATCTATGGAATTCAAAAAATATCTAGAAGGGGAATTTACGCAAAAACCACCATTATTTGAAAATGATCATTTTCTTGAATGGAAAAATAAATTTGAATATTATGTGAAATCAATAGATCTTGATCTTTGGCATATCATTTCAATTGGTGATCTTAAACCAACCAAAATGGATTTTGAAAATCAATATAATAATCTTCAAACCAAAATTGATAAAAATACTAAAGCCAAATTACTTATTTTCAAAATTCTACCAAGAGTTGAATATGAAAGATTATTTCTTTGTAAAACGGCAAATGATATTTGGAAATGTCTTTTAAAGTTTTACCAAGAGAAATGTAAAACCAAAGATGATAAACTTGATATTGCACAAGAAATAGTTACTCTAGAAAATTTAATAGATAAATATTTAGTTGAAATAAACACATGTACTACTAGTTCAAATGTGATCATTGAAGGTATCAATAACGAAGAATACATGAGCCAAATCCGAAGAAAGAGTGTTAATAAATCATGGTGCAACAAGTACGAAGAAGACGATGATAATACGGCTTGTGAGAATACTCAAACAAATATGAATACAAGTATTGATGGTAAGGAATACATGTAACAAGATCTAAGCGAAACTACAAATAAAACATGGAGCGACATGGACGATGGAATTGATCAGCATATAGCATGTGAAGATTATACAACTACTAATAAGTTACAATCCGAAACCAAACATTTTTGCTATGATCAATTTATATTAGAATTTTCAAAATTGGAAAACAACTTAAAACATTTTTGCAACATTGACTCAAAAATGATTCCTAAAAATAAATCTTCAATATTCATTGAAAACAATTTTGAAAAGGAAATAATTTTAGAAGATAAAATGTCTAGACTTGAAAGCAATATTGAAATTGATCATAAATGTAAATATTGTCAAGACTATAAACATGAAATTAAAATGGAAAATGAAAAAGCAAAAATATTAGCAAAATTTGAAAATAGCTCTAGATCTTTAAAATATTTACTTAACATTCAAAAGGCATTTTATGATAAAACCGGATTAGGATTTACCACAAATGATCCTTTAACAAATGTATCAAAACAAATAAAATTTGTTAAACCTAGTGGAGAAATTTAGAACTAATATTATTTACACCCATTATTTATTCTCTAGTCAAGAAAGTCATTGTTTGTTGATTAAAACAAACTATTGATGAATTCTTGTACTTTTCGACGACATCCTCATCATGTGCATTTAGATGCAATGGATGTTCTCAACTAACCAACTCGGACCCATGAGAATCTGGGTACCATGCTCTTTATCATGTTTAGGTAATTAACGAATGAAGAGAATTTTACGTTTTGGATTGCTCACCTTGCTCTCTTACTTTTGACGACTATTGGTTCCTATCACTATGTTTCACATTCTGCACATGATTTGCCTATGACGTTGTTGCGGTCATTTATTGTCTCGGCATTTTGTTCTTCACTTTTGGAGTATTGGTTTTATGGTGTGTTCGTTACTATTTCAAGACGAAGATGTCTTCTATTACTCCCATGCCCACTCTTAAAGAAAAGTTGGACCTGAGGTAAGTTTTTTTTTTTAAAAACTTGTCAATATTACATTATATTAGAGTGTGCTTTAATTAGTATATTAATATGATTTAATTTATAAGTTGCCATGCTTTTAGATCATTAATACTAATATATGTATACATGATATTAGGATAATTAACCCTCTTATTGTTAAGTCTATTATCATTTTTCTTAGTCTTCATTTATATTGAAAATCTTCTATGATCTATAATAGAATACTTACCATTTAAACTATATGATATTACTAGTTGCATTAATAGATGTGTTACAATTAAGACTTGTTAGTAACTTAATATTATGATGTTGTGGAAAACTAGAAGGGGGGTTGAATAGTTTTACGTCGTTTTTAAATTGTTATAAAATTTTTTCTTAAAGTTTTCTTTGTTTTATAAAATATAGATTCGTTGCTATATGAAATCAAGTTATGCACAATATGAACAACCCAAAGTATGTACTATAAATCAATAATAACGTAAGTAAATAAATAGATAAGAGTTGGAAAGATCGAACTGAGAGACAAGCGATTTATAGTGGTTCGGCTACAAGGTCACCTTCCTTGCCCTACTCCATTCCCCGAGCACCTAACTCGAGAGTTTTCTTCACTATATCAACAAGCTCCCTTATGGAGGAGAAAACCTTACACACCAATATACACACCACAATATCTTCACACCTTAATCACAACTTCTACACAACTAGTTCACACCTATTCACTACTTAAACACACCACTTCTTCACACCAATCTTCTACACACCAATCTTCCTCACACCTATTCTTCTACACACCAATCTTCTTCCTAACTTATCTTCTTCACAACTATTCTTCTAACCAATCACACTATATATATCAAACTACACTACCTTCTAACTAATATTCTCAACTAATCACACAATGAAATAATAACAATGATGATTCACTAACAACTTAGATGTGGAGATCACAACAAGTTGTAATACTTCTTGTCTTGAGGGATAGAAGTATTCTTCTCTTGCACTTGATGGGATGATGTTTGGATCACTTTGAAACAAATATTTAAGAATGTATGATCAAAGGATTTATAGATTGGAAATGGAGATCTAGAACAGAGAATTCTGTAGTGCAAAAGGTGAGGAAAAAATCCAGGTTTGAGGTGGTATTTATAGGCAACAGAATATGACAGAGGAGCGTGGCCGGTCCCCTTAATTCATGGCCGACCCCCTTAAAATTAAGGGGACCGCCCTTTATAATTAAGGGGGCCGCCCAGCTGAAACGGCCAGATTCTTTGTCTTTTAGTGGGGAAAGTTTATTTGGAGAAAAACTAACTGATTTTGGTTAAAAATTTGAATTCATATATTTAGTATGAATAAAACATTTTCTTTATTACCAAAAGTGTTTTTCAAAAATATATAATATGTTTATATAATTAAATAAACTTTGTATTAGTTAATTAAATACCCCTTTGATCATAAATTGCACTAAACACTTTGTTTATTCATACCTTAAGTGATTTGGATGTAAAGAGAAATATTAATCACTAAATACTTGTTTATGTCACAAGTTTTAGTTCTATGAGTTTATATTTTGTGATAATTAAAACATAGAGATATTGATAACATGTTAATAATGTTTTTAGGCATTATTTATGTCAACAATCTCCCCATTTTTGATTATTACAAAACCTTAAACTCAATATATCTAAAACTTGTTTTTAGACAAGTATTATAGAGTTTACATTTCTCTTCTCCCCCTTTTTGTAAAATTAAAAAGGTTAAGCCGAGTAAGCTTCTCGATGGAAGTTTAAACGGGTAGAATGCTCCCCCTTGATGTATGCTCCCCCTCATTTTAGAGCACCAAGGGAACGAGCTATGAAGATCTTTGCTACAAAAATATTTGAAGAGAGCAAGATACACATATATGCAAGGCAACAATTTTGCAACTAAACATAGATTCATTCAATAATGATAAGCATTACAACATTCAATATGCTTGAAGCATATTGATAAAACTAACACAAAATAAAAGACATAGTCCTATATTGCCTAAGAGAGCATTTGGACTTGCTTGAAACCCATGGTTGATTGTTTTATTTGCTTGAAGGGAAACATAAGCATAAATCTTAGATGTTTGATTGAGAGGGATATGGAGTGGAGTATGGAGCGGAAGAGGTGGATCTCACGATGTTGTACCGTGTTAAGGGTGGTATTGGATGATTACGAGTGAGAAGATATTCAATCCAAGAAATATCTTCACTCAAGTAGAGGATTTGTTTTTGAAGGAATATGCAACAAGGGCAAAAGTGAGTGTGGTTTGTAACTTGATCCAAGTTGAGAGAGTGGGGAAGGCAATTTGCATAGGGTGATGATGGAGGTTTCCCTTTGTTGCGTTGTGCAAGATGCATAGCAAGGAGATCACTAAGATCATGGATTTGGTTTATTTCATCACGGAACTTTTGTTTTTCTGTGGCAATGTGGAGGGGATCATAGGTTTGGTATGGAAGAGTTGGGTTTGTGTAGTTGGAATTGTAGTTTGATGGTTGATCAAACTTGTATGGATCATTATAAGTGGTTGGAGGTTGAGATGTGTAGTTTGGCTTGAAGGAAGATGTTTGGCCAATGTTGTATGGTTTGTAAAGAGGATCAAATGAATGATCTTGTTGGTTTGATGCAAAGTTTGGGAAGTAAGAAGTTGGGGGTGTGGAATGACTTCCAACTTCATTAATGATGATGGATTTGTTTCGAGGGCTTTTTCGTCGCCAAACGGGTTTTTCCGTCATCCTTGCTAGTCTTGAGCCTTTTGATTTTGGTTTGTTTGGAGAGTTCATGATGGGATGAATGGAGAGTTTTGAGGATTGGGGATATTTATAGTGTAATATTTGTGTGTTAAAGGAAGGATAAGGTTTGTATGGGGATTAGGACAAAATGTGTTGGTGAAAAATGGGAAATGTAGGTTGAAATGGGCTAAAAAGCAGAAAAGATTCTGTAAACTCGTCCATCAGATGGCCGGTCCCCTTAATTAGGGGGCGGTCCCCTTAAAATTAAGGGGGCCGCCTTACATAATTAAGGGGGCCGCCCATCTGGTGATTTCCAGATTGCCAGAATTGGGTTTTTAGCAGAAAATTTGCAGAAAGGTTGTGTTTTTGGACTTGGATTCAAGCAAGTTCAATTCCTTTAGGCAATATAACATCTAATCTAATCATTAAATATCATGCATGCAAAAACACATAGGCATAAGAGCAAATAATCAACACATAACAAGCAATAGGAGGTAATTAAAGGCAAGCACACTTAAGCTTCCTAAGGCACCTATCTTAGATAAAAGGCAAAGGCAATTAGTGAGTGAAAAACTAATGATGGATCAAGATGACACCATTACTAATGAATTTGTCCTAGTGAGTGTCTATATGCAACAAATGTGGAGTTGTGATTGTTTCGACTTCTAGAAGCAAAAAGAGATAACGATCCTAAGAAACAATCCAAATGATCTCCTTGATTCAATTTTTGCTCGATCATGAATGTCAAAGACATATATTAGATTATATACCTTGACAATTTATGTGAGAGTTTATGCATGATTTTGAAATACAATGTTTTTAGAATTAGTCAACAATGCAAGGAAAATGATCTTCATGTGATTCCTAGATTGTGAGAATGATTTTTAGAGAAAATTGATTGAGTTTTAAAAAAAAAATTATGCAAAGAAAATAAATCTTCTCAATCTTTAGTTTTGTGCGAAATAGATTCCTAGACTCAGAAAAGGTGGAATGGAAGAAAAATAAATTTCATGCAATTATAAATTTGAATTAATTCAATGTAATATAGTCAACTTGTTCCATCATTCCTAATCCTAAACGCAAGTGGTTGAATAATTCACGCTTAAGGGGTTTTGTGAATATATTCGCAATGTTGTCTTCCGATGCAACCTTTTCTATAGATATATTTCCTTTTTGTACATTATCCCTAAGAAAATGGTGACGTATTTCTATGTGTTTAGTCCTAGAGTGTTGCACCGGATTTTTACTTAAATCTATCGCACCTTTGTTATCGCACATAATGGGGACATTTTCTAACCTAATGCCATAGTCTACGAGAGCTTGTTTCATCCATAGTGCTTGTTGACATGCCTTTCCGGCGCTTACATATTCGGCTTCGGTGGTAGAAATAGCAAGAGCGTTTTGCTTCTTCGAAAACCAAGACGTTAGACAACATCCCATAAACGTGCAAATACCGCTAGTACTCTTTCTATCTACGTAGTCTCCCGCATGATCCGAATCCGCATAGACGATGGTTTCTATGCCGGATTCCTTAGGATACCATAATCCTAAGTGTATAGTGCCTTTAACGTATCGGAAGATACGCTTAACCGCTTCTAGGTGAGAGGTTTTGGGATCCTCTTGAAAACGGGCACAAAGGCAGACACTAAACATGATATCGGGTCTACTTGCCGTCAAGTATAGTAAACTACCTATCATTCCTCTATACTTGGTGTTATCTACGGACTCACCTTCATCATCCTTTGTGAGCTTTACCTCCGTAGACATGCGACTTTTCATGGGTTTTGAGTCTTCTAGGCCAAACTTCTTAAGCATTTCCTTAATGTACTTAGATTGGTTAAAAAAGATTCCATCTTCTAATTGTTTTATTTGTAATCCTAGGAAGAAGTTAAGTTCACCCATCATACTCATCTCAAACTCATCATGCATGATTTTGGAAAATTCATCACACATGTCTTGACAAGTCGATCCAAATATAATGTCATCAACATATATTTGGACAATGATGAGATTTGGGTCTTTCCTTTTAGTGAAAAGAGTGTTATCTACCATTCCCATGGAATAATCATGTTTAATAAGAAAAGCTTTTAATCGATCATACCAAGCTTTGGAAGCTTGTTTGAGTCCATACAAAGCTTTCTTTAACTTATAAACATAATTAGGTTTTGCGAAGTCAATGAATCCTGGAGGTTGTGCCACATATACCTCCTCATTGATAAAACCGTTAAGGAATGCACTTTTCATATCCATTTGGAATAACTTAAAATCTAGGGCGCAAGCATAGGCAAGTAATATCCTAATCGATTCTAGTCTAGCTACGGGGGCATAAGTTTCGTCATAATCAATTCCTTCTTGTTGATTATAACCTTGGGCAACTAACCTAGCTTTATTCCTAGTAACTATTCCATTCTCTTCTAACTTATTCCTATATACCCATTTGGTTCCTATGATGGTCATATCCTTTGGATTTGGGACTAATTCCCAAACATCATTTTCCTTAAATTGATTTAATTCTTATTGCATAGCTATAACCCAACTTTCATCCTTTAAAGCCTCGCTAATATTCTTAGGTTCTATTGCTGAGAGGAAACAAAATAAATTGTTTTTATCTTGGGCTTGTGACCTAAGGGTTCTTTGGTTAAGATGTCCTATTATATTATCTAATGGATGTGATCTAGATTCTTTAATATTAACAGTTTCGCTATTTTCTAAGTTAATGTCTTCATTATCATTTCCTATGGGTTTTGTTTTACTAACCTCAATAGCTTCATCTTCGACTAAATCATCATCTTCTAAAGGTAATGTTTTAGGAGGTGGTGGTGTTTCATCAAATGTTACATTTAGTGATTCCTCTACTTTCATGGAGTGTTTATTAAGTATTATATATGCTTTGCTATTTTGTGAGTATCCTAAAAATATTCCTTCATATGATTTTGGATCAAACTTAGTGAGATAGTCCTTAGTGTTTAAAATATAGCATTTACTTCCAAATACCTTAAAGTAGCTTAAGTTTGGTTTTCTACCTCTTAATAACTCATAAGGAGTTTTTCCTAGAATTCTTCTAATTGATACCCTATTTAAAATATAAGTTGATGTATCTACGGCGTGACACCAAAATTTTTGTGGGATGGATTGTTCATTTAACATAGTTCTACTCATTTCTTGTAGTGACCTATTTTTTCTTTCTACTACGCCATTTGATTGAGGAGTACAAGGAGCGGAGAAATTGTGATATTCCATTTAACTCGCAATATTTTCCGAATTGTACTTCGTTATCAAATTCCCTACCATGGTCCGTCCTAATGGCAACTATTGAGCATCCTAATTTATTTTGAATAATTTTACTAAATATTTCGAATTTTTCAAAGGCTTGGGTTTTGTCACTTAAAAACCTAGTCCACGTGTATCGTGAGTGGTCATCTACTATTACTAAGGTATATTTGTTTTCTCCATAGCTCCGCACAACGGATGGACCAAAAAGATCCATATGTAATAATTCTAGGCACCTAGTAGTGGATACTATATTCTTGGCTTTGTGACTAGCATGAGCTTGTTTTCCAATTTTACATGCATCACAAAAATGCTTGTCATATTTTAGATTAGGCAAATTTCTAACTAATTCCTTAGAGGCCAAAGATTGTATTTGTTGCATGTTAGCATGTCCTAATCTCCTATGCCATAGTGTAGAGTTTTCATCTAGGGTTGTTAGGCATATCCTATCCTCAGGTTTGTTTCCTAGTTTCATAACATATATGCCACCTTTTCTAATCCCTCTACCTATAATTTTTCCATTCTTAACTATTTCGCTATCATCTTCGGTAAATGTGACTCTACATTTATTATCACATATTTGTCCTACACTAAGCAAGTTATATGTTAATTTATCTACATGCTCTACATTTTCAATAGTAAGTGAGTCTTGAGAGATCGTACCTTTGCCAATGATTTTTCCACGTAAGTCACTACCGAAAATAACGTTACCTCCATTGTATGCCTTGTATGTAGAGAATAGATTGCGATTCCCCGTCATGTGCCTCGAACATCCGCTATCTTTGATCCATTCGTCAGGTTCCAAGTCAATTCCTAAACATATTTCGTCGGTTTCTTTTGCCATAAAACACTTTTCGTCTCTTGGCTTTTCAACTTCTTCTTTGTCACTATCACTCCATGTTCCACTAACAAAAGCACCTTGACTTTCATAACCCGGTGGCTTTAGACATTCGCCAATGAGATGATTTGGACTTCCACATCTAAAGCACTTTCTTTTCCTGTAGTTGTCATTTCTATTCCTTTGGAATGCTTTTCTTTCGTCTCGTGATGATCTAGTGAATCTTCCTCGTCTCTTGAAGAACTTCTTGAATTCTCTTACGGCCATTGCATATTCTTCGTCTTCACTTTCGTCAATTGAATCATCATCATCATCACTAGGTTCCTTTTTGGCTTTTAGAGCAATGGATTTGGGTTGTTCTTTCATGACTTTGACCATTTCCGAATCTCTTCTTATGACTTCTTCATGAACCTTCAAGTTGCCAATTAGTTCATCTAGTGATAACGTCATCAAGTTCTTTGATTCTTCGATTGCCGTGACCTTAGCTCGCCATTTTGGATGCAACGCCCTAAGAAATTTCCTAACACAATTTTTACTAGAAAATGTCTCATCAAGTGCTTTTAAACTTGTGATGATAGTGTTAAACTTAGCAAAAGCATTATCAATTGATTCCTCTTCCGGAATCGTAAATTGTTCATATTGTTGTACAAGAAGATCTATTTTATTATCTTTGACTTGGCTATTACCTTGGTGAGTAATTAGTAAACAATCCCAAATTTCTTTGGCGGTTTTACACATAAAAATTCTTTCATATTCTTTGCGTGGTAACGCATTATAAATTACCATTTTAGCCTCATTATTTTTTGCTAATTTCTTTTTCAAATCATCATTTTGTTCTTCAAAAGATACAATTTCATTCATTTTAGTTTCAACATTATATTGAATAGGAGGAAAATCACCAAAGGTAATAATATGCCAAAGATCAAGATCTTTTGATTTCACATAAGTTTCGAATCTATTTTTCCAATATAAAAATCCGTCACTTTCAAATAGTGGTGGTCTTTGCATAGATTGCCCTTCTAAATATTTTAAAGATTCCATAGATCGTTACAAGTTTTAAAATACAATATATTTTAAAGATCTTGTTAGACGTGGCTCTTGATACCAATTGTGGAAAACTAGAAGGGGGGTTGAATAGTTTTACTTCGTTTTTAAATTGTTATAAAATTTTTTCTTAAAGTTTTCTTTGTTTTATAAAATATAGATTCGTTGCTATATGAAATAAAGTTATGCACAATATGAACAGCCCAAAGTATGTACTATAAAGCAATAATAACGTAAGTAAATAAATAGATAAGAGTTGGAAAGATCGAACCGAGAGACAAGCGATTTATAGTGGTTCGGCTACAAGGTCACCTTCCTTGCCCTACTCCACTCCCCGAGCACCTAACTCGAGAGTTTTCTTCACTATATCAACAAGCTCCCTTATGGCGGAGAAAACCTTACACACCAATATACACACCACAATATCTTCACACCTTAATCACAACTTCTACACAACTAGTTCACACCTATTCACTACTTAAACACACCACTTCTTCACACCAATCTTCTACACACCAATCTTCCTCACACCTATTCTTCTACACACCAATCTTCTTCCTAACTTATCTTCTTCACAACTATTCTTCTAACCAATCACACTATATATATCAAACTACACTACCTTCTAACTAATATTCACAACTAATCACACAATGAAATAATAACAATGATGATTCACTAACAACTTAGATGTGGAGATCACAACAAGTTGTAATACTTCTTGTCTTGAGGGATAGAAGTATTCTTCTCTTGCACTTGATGGGATGATGTTTGGATCACTTTGAAACAAAGATTTAAGAATGTATGATCAAAGGATTTATAGATTGGAAATGGAGATCTAGAACAGAGAATTCTGTAGTTCAAAAGGTGAGGAAAAAATCCAGGTTTGAGGTGGTATTTATAGGCAACATAATCTGACAGAGGAGCGTGACCAGTCCCCTTAATCCATGGCCGGCTCCCTTAAAATTAAGGGGACCGCCCTTTATAATTAAGGGGGCCGCCCAGCTGAAACGGCCAGATTCTTTGTCTTTTAGTGGGGAAAGTTTATTTGGAGAAAAACTAACTGATTTTGGTTAAAAATTTGAATTCATATATTTAGTATGAATAAAACATTTTTCTTTATTACCAAAAGTGTTTTTCAAAAATATATAATATGTTTATATAATTAAATAAACTTTGTATTAGTTAATTAAATACCCTTTGATCATAAATTGCACTAAACACTTTGTTTATTCATACCTTAAGTGATTTGGATGTAAAGAGAAATATTAATCACTAAATACTTGTTTATGTCATAAGTTTTAGTTCTATGAGTTTATATTTTGTGATAATTAAAACATAGAGATATTGATAACATGTTAATAATGTTTTTAAGCATTATTTATGTCAACAGATGTGTTTTGTATATATATTTGTATATATACATATGTCTATCTTGTATTCATAGATGATTTACTTTGTCCCTCTCTATCTCATTGCATTTTGATCATAAACATCTACCATCTCTCTTCCATATCTTTAGTTGCCATTAGAGATGATTATATGTGACAATGGGCTTAATTGATTCTCTTGAGTATGATAAGTTTCCATTTCAAATCCTTCACTTGCAATTTCTTGTTATCAAAATCAATACATCATGTTTAAAAACTCACTCTTTGAATAAAAATCTTTCAAATATCTATTTTATTTTTCTTGAAACAACATGTTTAACTATAAGCTACCATAACTTTATTTTAATCAAAATCAAGATTGAATTTTTTTTAACATGTTATGAAACAAAACTCAATTTATTTTATTGTAATGCACACTTGAATTTATTTCAAAGCATTGTTGAATATAGCTAAAAACATTTTATTTAAAACATATTTGATTATCTCACATGTGTCATACACTTCTATGGAAATGACATTCACAATTTAATCAAATCATTTCATGAGAATCATGGTTTGCCCATATGGATCGTGTTTGTAACAAGTCTTGAAGTCCATATAATCATATCTTCCTACTTGTTACTTGTAAGCTCTCATTAATATGTTTCCACTAGCCTACATATTATCATTTTCATATAGTTGCATACTTAACTAGTTTGCTTTATTGCTTCCTTAGTTGCCTATCTTAATTGATCAATTAGTAGATTGCATAATTATTAGAAATTAATTGCCTACTTTATATTTTTTTTCTATAACACTCTCTACATTCATGAATAGTATGCCCTATATTGCCTCAAAGAGTTGAACTTACTTGAATCCAAATCCAAAAACACAACCTTTTTGAAAATTTTATGCCAAAAACCCATTTCTGGCATTATGGGAATCACCAGATGGGCGGCCCCCTTAATTATATAAGGCGGCCCCCTTAATTTTAAGGGGACCGGCCATCTGATGGTCGGGGATACTTTTTGACCCACTTCACCCTATACTTCCCAAAATTAACAAACATATTTTGTCCCATACTATCCCTCAAAATTTACCTTCCTAAACCACATTTCTCATACACTATAAATACCCTCTTCCCATCATTAATGCCATCACACCCAAACATGTCATCTCCCAACAACCAAAAACCAAAGATTTCAAGAACCGCAAGGATCTCCGTCAAACCCGTTTGGAGGAGGAAACTTGATTCTTTTCATAACTCAAGTGATGTTGTTCTAAGTCAACCAACAACTAAACCTCAAACCCACACTAATGACTCATCTCACAACCTATCATCCACTCATGCCCTCATTAATGCTTCTTCTTATGATGAGCATGCTCAATCCCAAAACAACAATCACAATCTCTCAATCAATACTTCACATGTTGCTCATTCAACAAAAACACCACCCTTTCATGAAGAACCTCTTCCACCCATTTCAAGTTTTCATGACTACCCAAGCTCAACCATGTCTCCACCACCAAGAATACCACCACCGCATCCTAAAACTTCACATGCCATTCCTATGTTGCATGTTCAAACCTTTACCCAAGACAACTATCATGTTCCACCACCATCACCTTCCTCCGAACACTTGAAGTTCGTTGAGGAGCTAAAAGAGGCTCATGAGCTTAGTGCTCTTTTAGCATTACATCTTGCTCAACGCAATTTGGATCCACCTCAATCAAGCTTACCATCATCACCACACAACATCAACCAAATTGAGAAGCATGTTAACAATTGCCCTTGTTGTATCTTCCTCCAACAACAAACCATTGCATTGAATGAGCACTTTACTTGGATTGAGTATCTTCTTACTAGATCTCAACAAACACTATCACTTGAACTACATCAAAACACTCAATCAACAAACCCAACTTCAAATCCACCACCTACAAGCTACACATCTCCAAACTCACCAACATCCATGCAACCAAAAGTTTATCTCCACTAAACCACCAAGCATTTTATATGATTATGTTTCTCATTTTCAAATAAAACTCCTCAACCATTTTGGGATTCAAGAAAGTTTGGTGACACTCCTTGTTGGCACATTAGGATGCTCTACTTAGTTTAGTATTCTATTTTTATGGCCTTTATAACAATGATTATGGGTTGACATAATCATTTTCTATTAATGAATGATTTAATATGTGTTTATAATTATCTTTTACCATTGCTATATGTGTTTGCATGTGCCATGCTTGTGCTTCTAATATTTTTCTTGCAAGAATTCCAATACTCGAACCCTTGGTGCCCTCAAACGAGGGGGAGCATACATCAAGGGGGAGCTTCCTTCTTATTGGCTTAAACCTTTTTGATTTTACAAAAAGGGGGAGAAGTGAATATAAACTCACTAAATACTTGTCTAAAAATTAATTTTTGGATTTAATGAGTTTAGGTTTTGTAATCATCAAAAAGGGGGAAATTGTTGATATAAATAAATGATTAAAAACGTTATTCATATTTTTCGATATCTCTATGTTTTGACAATCACAAAACGAAAACACATCAAACCAAGGATCATGACGTAAACAAGTATTTAGTAATAAATAATCACTTTCACCATCTAATCACTTAAGGTATGAATAAACATAGTGTTTAATGCATTATAAGATCAAAGGGATATTATTACAAACTTTATTTTAATATATAAATTTATTATATATTTTTGAAAAACAATTATGGTAATAAAGAAAAATGTTTTAATCATACTAAATATATGATTTCAAATTTTTAACTAAAATCAGTTAGTTTTTCACCAAATAAACTTTCCCCACTAAAAAACAAAAAATCTGGCCGTTACAGCTGGGCGGCCCTCTTAATTATAAAGGGAGGTTCCCTTAATTTTAAGGGGGTCGGCCACGCTCCTCTGTCAGATTTTGTTGCCTATAAATACCACCTCAAATCTGGAATTTCTCTCACCTTTTTGCACTAAAAACTTTCTGATTCAAATCTCCATTTCAATCTCAAAAATCCTTTGATCTTATAATTCATAAGCCTTTGTTTCCAAGTGATCCAAAGCCTCATTCATTCAAGTGCAAAGAGAAGAATACTTCTATGTATCAAGACTAGGAGTATTACAACTTAGTATCATCTTGCTATCTAAGTTGTTTGATCATTTCATCTTGTATATCATTCATTCTTTGTTGAATATAGTGTATACATTGGTTAGCTAGATTTAGATATAGTATCTAGATTTGTTGAAGGTGTGAAGTAGTACTAGAAGTGAAGAAGTAGAGGTGGATAGGATTAGTGATAGAAGAAATAAGTAGTGGTAGTATATTGAAGTCGAGATAGTTGTGAAGAGAAATAAGTTGAAGCTTTGAAGTTGAGAAGACCTTGAAGCCTAGAAGTTGTGAAGTAGTATACATCTTGGAGTAGTGGTTAGGACTTAGTAGTGAAGGTGTGAAGAAACAAGTGGCATGAAGAAAAAGAGTTAGGAAGTAGTAAGTTGTGAAGAAACTAGGAGCGAAGTAGTAAGTTGTGAAGAAGCTAGGAGCGAAGTAGAAAGTTGTGAAGAAGCTAGGAGTGAAGTAGAAAGGTGTGAGGAAGAATTGGTGTGACGTAGATTGGTGTGAAGAAGTTGTGATTATGTTGTGACAAAGTTGTGGTGTGTAATTTGGTGTGTAAGGTTTTCTCCGCCATAAGGGAGGCTTTTGATCTAGTGAAGAAAACTCTCGAGTAGGTGAC
The DNA here is from genome assembly GCA_030686995.1 of Artemisia argyi. Taxonomy (NCBI): domain Eukaryota; kingdom Viridiplantae; phylum Streptophyta; class Magnoliopsida; order Asterales; family Asteraceae; genus Artemisia; species Artemisia argyi. Next base: position 180,949,698 of record CM060701.1, on the reverse strand, counting down.
TCGGGGAGTGGAGTAGGGCAAGGAAGGTGTCCTTGTAGCCGAACCACTATAAATCCTTTGTCTCTCGGTTTGATCTTTCCATCTCTCACTTTTTGATTACTTACTTATTAGCATTGCATACATAATTATTATTGCTTGTGTTGTGCATATATTGATTTCACATAAAGATCAAACTAAAATTCATTCATAACATTAATCTTACAAAAACAAACCAAGTACATAAACTTATATTAAAACACTTATACATATATATATGCTTATATATATAATATATGAAACTATAAATTCTTTCCCAACATATACATAAGTAGTGTTTATACAAAATCGTAAATAAACTAGTATCTACACTTTTGCATTAAAGAGTTTTGAAATTGTACATTATACATAAGTAATGTTTATACAAAATCGTAAATAAACTAGTATCTATATTTTTGCATTAAAGAGTTTTGAGATTTTCGTCTAATATTTAGAAGCTAACTTTTACAAAACAAATAAAACAAAAACAAAGACGTAAAACTATTCAACCCCCCCCCCCCTTCTAGTTTTCCACACAAGCCATTAACTAGCTTGGTCACGTAGAAAGAATTGGAAGAGACGCAATCGTGTCTTCTCTCGAGTGGCAACATCTAGGTCTACGGAATCAACGTTTTTAAGGAAATCCTTGAGATGTTAGTTTGGATCTTCGGAACGAAGTCCATGGAATGGACATCCGCTTTGCACCAACCGGATGGTGTCGGATCGCAAGGGAGACACATTGGCTTCTTGGTTGAGCTCAATGGTGATTCGATAGCTTGGTTGCTAGGTCCGGAGTAGTCTCCTAAGGTACGGGCTCTAGGTTGTTCGGGTGGGTTTTGGTGGTTTGATTGAATGATGGGTTCAAGGATATTATCACTCTCTATGATGGCGGATGATATGGATTACAAACAAGGACATGAAGAAAAGGATAGACTAAAGAAAGCTAATTAAAAAGAAAATAAAAATCTCACTAGATAGGAATCTAGTGAGTAGACCTAAATGAAATAAAAATTAAACGTAAACAATAACTATTTCCCGGCAGCGGCGCCAAAAACTTGATGCGAGAATTGCGGCCTCACAAAAGGTTTTACCTCTCAAGGGATCTTGAGAAGTTTTGCAATCCTCCAGGCAGTGTACTTGGTCGTTGTAGTGTAGTATAGGTATGTTCGGGGGATTGATCGTTTTCTAGGGGAATAGTATCGTTAGGATTGAAGTGTAGGTCAACTAGGTCTAAAGGTGAGGGATGATTCTTTTTGTATTTTTATAATTTTTTATGAAAGCAATTAAATCTCGGTTTTGAAGGTAGGGGCGGAATTAGTTGCTAATCAACTAACCCAAAACTAATAATTAAACTAAAAACAGAAAATAAAAATAACAAGAAAGGTAAATTTGGTGGACTTCGTATAATGAGACAAACATGTTTACTTAGACTTAATTACTCCTTATTTATCTCTTGTTTACTCGTTGAATGTCACAGTGCGATTGTTTTAGTTGAAGCGTTGTATTCCTTAATACCAGTCGTGGGGGTGTAATCTTTCCCAACTCTACGAATATTAGTTTCTTCTTATGACGACACGTTCAGTACCCTATCATAGAATCATTAACTTCTACTCATGCGTTAAATACAACGAATAAAACCGTAGTGCCATCCGATTACGTTTCTTAAGACATTCAAGCTTGTCACACAAAGGAGGTTAGCCAGTTTTCTTAAGCCTAACGCGAGTCAATCAACTAAACAATAGACAACTAATCTACAATAAATAACTAGGTTTCATTAGATCTAAGCAAACACAAAATAACCTAAGCTAACATGTTAAAAGAAAGAAAAGCATAAAAGATAATCAAATAACACATAGACATATTGAATGATTAAAATATTACTTATCTTCAATGAAACAAGAGAGAAAAGAGGGTTTGAGAACCCTTGAAATCTCAGAAAATTCATACTAGGGTTTGTCTCCAAAGTTGTACACTTAATGAATGAAAATTCCAAAACTATATATCGATTTTACAAGCTGATGGCGTCAGGTTATAAGTCCTGACACCGTCAGAACACCGTGATTAGGGTTTCGTCTTGTGCAATCCAGCTTCTGACGTCATCACTCTATAATCCTTCTGGGCCGTCTCGTGTAAAGTTAAATCCTAACGGCCTACTTCCAAATACACCTGACGCCGTCAGGTGTTTTTCTCCAAAATGTTTTTGGCACGTCACGTTGTAATTTCCAACATCTTCAATCTTCAAGTAATGGCGTCAGCGTCCATAACCTGACACTGTTTGGTGTAAATCCTGACTTTTCCATGACTTTGTTGATTTCTTCATTCTTGAGCCCAAAACGTCCAAAATGCTCCATATTCAAGAAATCACGTCTCAAGTACCTAAAATGAATAAAAAAAAAAAAAAAAAAAAAAAAACGATTTGAGGCAATATTTGACCATATATTCACGACTTAAGGCTTAAATGACCCCCTAAAAATGTGTCAAATAAATCCTTATAAAAAATTAATATGGCGATAGTCTTTAACCATATTAGCATTTTGAGATTTTGGGATCAAAGTGATAAAGGAGGAATTTCCGCCTTTAAGGAACATACTGTAACACCCCATTTTTAACTGATCGCTGCGGATAAAGTGTTTGGGGTATTACTCATGGAAATAAAGACAAGATAATAGAAAACGACTCGAAAAGAGACATTTTTGAAAAATGTTGTTATCATTCATTTATTCATCAGATTTTTTACAGTAAAAGATATACTTTTACCAAAAGAGAGGTCCCTAAGATACGTTTTATGACACAAAATTGATGAATGATAACTATTATGGACGTCCCCATGTCCAGTTGTTCTCCGTGCCAGGGTTCCTATAGTGCCTAATTACCTAAGATAACATGCTTGAAAGTCAACACATATGTTGAGTGAGAGTCATAGGTTTAAAAAGTTAAAGTATAAATACAAGTTCCACAGAGTTCAGCTTAAAGTCTATGTGTGGAAAAGGGTCAGTGTTAGAAAGAAGGTATATTTCACTAAGCTCATGAACCACACATTAACGATCCACGTCATGGGGTCTGCAGACTAAACCATGAGGGCATGGGAAGGATAACTTGCCAAAGTTAAACGTTTAGTGGGTTCAAATATAGTACTTATTGGTACCACCTAGTGGGGTGTTAATACCAACGGGAGTTGTTAAACTCCAATAGATCTATCAACTATATTCGCGTTCGCTAGGGTAAAACGTCCCAAACGATTAGATTCATGAATTTTGGTTATGTAATGATGGCAGTTAGTTTACTCGTGCAATAACCAGAGCAAAGACTTGTATTTGGTTTTAAAGCATGTACCCCCCTCACAGGGTTTGTAAATCATTTAGAAAGCATTTAAAAGTGTGTGAGGCTATGAAAACTCACCTGAGTCTCTAGATAATTATAGTAGGGGTTTAGACAACTCACTCACGTATCCTGGGGTAGTGCGGGTGTGCGTATGTCAAGTCTTAGTCTAGGTTTTCTTAACTAATTACTATTAGGTTTTTATATATAACATAACACCGTTCGGGCCATTGTAATTCAAAAGTATATGACTCCTCACATGAAGCTCCCTACTATTGTATTATGTGATCAGCATAATACCGTTCGGGCCATCATAATTCAGAAGAATACTCCTCACACAAAGTTTCCTATTAATGAGTTATGTTGTTATTAGAGTTTAGTTACAAAATAACACCGTTCAGGCCGTCATATCTCAGAAGTATATGCAATAATCGTTCGAGGAGTCAGGGCACTTTAATTCGTAAACCCAACAAACTCGTCAAAACGAAATATCCACATAGTACTCCTCGCATGAAGCTCCCTAGTATTGTGTTATGCTTCTAACTTAAATAGGTTTTTATATTTTATGAAAATAGTCAATTTTTGCCATTATATATATATATATATATATATATATATATATATATATATATATATATATATATATATATATATATTTACGTTTTCTACCCTAAACTTATAAACTTATAACAAATAGGCATATAACTTTCTAACTAATGCATATTTAGTCCCTAAACTATCATATTTTAACGAAATAACACATATAGTTCCTAGATTATACTAGTTTCTATTATTTACTCTATTTACCCTTATATTTATACGATTTACAGTTTTAGTCCTTTTAGTTTTATATTTGTTTTATTAGTTTATTTTAAGGTTTTATATATTGCAAATTTAGTCCTTACACTAATATCTTCTAGGGAATGTCAAAAACAGTCTCTAAACTTTATAGTTTCAGGAATTTACAATATATACCCCTATGCATGTAATATTTTGCAAAACTAGTCCTAAATGCATGTAATTCATAATTTAGCATGGCAATCTAGTTTCTAAGCTTATAACTAACTCATATAAGTTCAAATAAGCCACATAATGCAATTTATATCAAGTAAATAAGCTATATATCATATAAGCATGTAATTCGACCTAAAACTAGGGTTACGAGGGCAAACATGCATGCATCGCAATCTAGTAGCTATCTAAGTTATATACTAAGCATCTAAGTCTATTCTAAAACTATTTGGACATAAATTAATGGTTTCCTAGGTCGGGGGAAGGATGAACTAAGGTTTTAGGGTTTCTTTTGGCTCGCTCGACTTCAATCCACAACACAATGCAACCAAGGCCTAGATATACATTTCCTACTGCTTCTAACTACTTAATACTACAGAAATGCGAGGTAGAGAGAGAAAGGAGAGGTGTGAAGAAGAATGAGAGTAGGGGATGGGTATTTATAGGTCGCGTATGGCGGTTTGGGGTGAAACAAGGGTTTAGGTGTCACGACGGTGGAGGGGTGAGCAAGCAGGCTATGGGGTGATGTGGTGATGCTATCAGGTGACAAGAATGAGCTATGGTGGTAGCTAGGGGGCTGGGTAGGGCGGTTGTAGTGGTGATGAGCCGAGGGAGTCGGTTTGAAGAAAGGGGTGACAAGGAGGTGATGCACCTTGTTAATACAAATTCGCCTAAAAACGTTATTTATATTTTACGATCTTTGCTAAGTTTTGTTAATGACAAAGTATGAATTTTAGCTAAGAGTAAATCATCACTCTAAGTGTTTAAGTCTTGTTTAAACTAATGTTTACATTTCCTTTTAAACAAAACATTGTTTTTTATTTCTTTAATTAGAAAGTGTCTTATCACATCACATTTATTTCCTAAAATAGAAATGTCACATCACATATAAGGCAAGCTTTGTCTATATACATTTATGGTAAGAAAGTATGTTTGACTAAATATATGTTTGCTTGCAAGTTTTGTGTTTGACTAGGTGTAATGAGATGTGACCTTGTTTGGTTTGGAAGATTTATTGCAAAACCAACTGCAGCCCTGACGGTACCCTGGGGATACACGGGCGGAACCCTTCTGAGGGGTCTGCCGGCTGTAGAATGTTTTGTTATAAATACCAAACCATTTGTTAGTTTTGGGTCACCCTTTTAGGACATATTTTCACATACACTCTCAACTAACTCAGTAACATTTGACTTGTGTGATTCTCTTATGTAGCAAGGGACTTCACAAGATCATTCAAGAAGTTACAAGCTTCAACTCTAAAGTTGCAAGTCTTGTTAGCTTTGTCATGTATAAGCTTTGGTAGTTTATACTTCATTTGTGTCATGTATGTAGAAGTGGTTGGTTAGTATTTTAGGCCTCAAAATACGTAGTGTGTCGGGAGTTGTTGTACCCTTGTAAAAGAACTAACAGGAGTGGTTGTACCCTTGGTAAAGAACTCGACATCTAGCTTAGTGTCGGTAAAAGTGTAAGCAACGATGGGAGTGGTTGTACCCGTGTAAAAGAACTCGACATCTAGCTTAGTGTCGATAAAAGTGTAAGCGACGTTGTAAAGGTTTTCTCCGCCGGTGAAAGGAGCTTGTTGATTAGTGCTTATAACTCTCGAGTTGGAAAATTGGGGCGTGGATGTAGGGCAAGGAAAAAGAGTCCTTGTAGCCGAACCACGATAAACAATCATGTTATGGTTTGATCGTTTCTTTCTTTATCTTTGCTTATTACATGTTGTCTTTTAGTTATAATCACTAGTCACATATAAAGCTTTTCAAATAATTAAACAAGTAAAGTTGTGTTTATATCTTCAAACAAATGTAAAGCTTTTCAAAGAACTAAACAAGCAAAGTTAGGATCATCACAAGTAAAGCTTTTCAAAGTATGAAACAAGTAAAGTTAGAATTGTTATTCACATGAAAAGCTTTTCAAAGAATCAAACATATAACGTTGTGTTTATATCTTTAAGCAAACGTAAAGTTTTTAAAAGGATTTAAAAAGCGGTAAACTATTCAACCCCTCTTCTAGTTTTCCACAATTGGCATCAGGAGCTACGTTACTCAAGATCTTTAAAATAGAATGTATTTTAAAACTTGGATCGATCTATGGATTTTGAAAATCTCAAATAAAGGAAACCTATTCAAAACCCACCGCAATTTGAAAAAGAAAACTTACTTGAATGGAAAAGTAATTTTAAAAACTATGTGAAATCAATTGATCAAGATCTTTGGCATATTATTTCTTTTGGTGATTTCAAACCAAAGAAAACAAGTTTTTGAAAACCATGATAACTATCTCAAACTTGATAATAATACTAAATCTAAAACAATGATTTATAAAGCTTTAGTACCGAATATGAAAGAATGTATTTTTTTTTTTCAAACAGCTAATGATATTTGGAAAAATATGTTAAACTTTCATCAAGAAATATGTCAAGTCAAAGATGATCAATTTAATCTCACATATGAATTAGAAGTCTTAGAAACATTAATAGATAGACATTTAGTTGAGATGAATACATGTACTACTAGTTTAAATGTTTTAAATGAAGGTGTAAGTGAAGATGATTACTCATGTTGAGCTCTTAGTGGACTTGCTTGCGATTCATGGAATAACATGGATGAAGATGAAGCCAACCATCCGGTTTGTGATTCTCAACTAGATAAAACATCAAGCAAGGTACATTTTGAAACCAAACACTTTTGCTTGACAAATTTATCCTAGAGTTTTCTAAACTAGAAAATGATTCTAAACTTTTATGCAACATGGACCTGAAAACTATCTTTAACAATGAGTTGTCAAAATCTTTTAAGAATATCTTTGAAAAGCAAATCTTGTTAGAAGATAAAGTATCTAGAATTGAGAGTAATGTTGAAATTGATCTAGAATGTAAATTATGTCTAGATTACAAACATGAGATTAAAAAGCAAAATGAGAAAGGAAAAATATTAGTTAAATTTGATGAAGGCTCAAAATCTCTTGAAAGATTATTGAGGAGTCAAAGGGTGTTTACAGATAAAACCGGATTAGGATTTAACCCAAAAGCACCATCAACTAGTAAAACAAAACAAGTAAAAGTTGTCCAACCTAGAAGAGAGATTTAGAGATAATTCAATCTCTAATAGAAGCTCATGATAAAAAGTTTAAGATTATCATGCTCTATGCTTTTATATGATTATCTAACCTTCTTGAATACATGAGTAATTGAGTCTCAAAGCATGTCGTCAAACCAAGATTTTACGCGTTGTGTTTATCCTCTTGATAGCATCTCTATGCAATTTAAAAGGTACGCATTACTTCAACTTGACTTTGATTGTCTCTTGTTTCTAGCATTATGTGTTGGAATATTTGTTATTAGTATACTCTAATGTGTTTACCGGCTATTAGTAGTAACTAAGATTAGATTCTATGCAACAAGGAATTTCGTCATTAGTATTAGTAGGAGATATAAGGTGTTTTGGTTCTTTAACCATCAATAGATAAACACGAGAAACTCCTGAGTGAGTCTCACTCAACTCTTGCTTACAAGTGAGCTAACTAAGAATTTCCTAAGTGTTAAAATGTTCAACACTTTTGTGATGCTTGCAAAACAAACCTTTGTTAAACAACATTCTCAAACACCATACTTTGAGTCTTAAATTGTGTTTTTCTTCAGTCACTCCTTTATGATAATCTCATTAAAACACACAAGGTGAAATAAATTACATTAGCATACATTAGGATGTGTGGAAGAAAATGAGTTTTCAACATCTAGGATTTACAAATCAAATGTGACACTTAGTCTCATGATGTTGTACCTCTTGGACTCTTTCAAAACAAATAGAGTTTATAGTGTCTTAAGTAAGAAAACCCAAAGAGTCGAGGAGTCGTTGAATATAACATTTAACGAGTGATCTCCTCCTTCTAAGATATCATCTTTGGTAGATGATGACTTAGTCGAAAGTCCAATGATGACAAGACAAGTATGTTGTGTAAAACATTAAGAATAAAAGTACAAAATAACATCTTCCCACCTTGAGTCAAACATTGAATCAAGCAAAATTGACATAAGTTATAAAACTTGATTTATAGGTCATAGTTGTGTCTAAGCAAATTCAACAATAACAGTCTTTGGAATTTAGAGTAAAACAACTATTGAAATAAAATAGTTTTGAAGTAATCATGTGATTAGAAGTGTCAATTTTTGAAAGTCTTTTTGATAATTAAAGCAAGCTCCAAAAGCAAGGGATTTTAACTCAAAGACATTCCTAGTTACTCTCTTGTTCTCAATGGTTAAGTTATTGATGACTTATCAAGAATGAGATTAGTAAATCCGTAGGTAAAACTAAACGTAGAGAAATGTTCAGAAGACTACTTGTTCTCATAACAATTAGATCCAACATTATGTTTAGTGTTTGTCTATGTGCTCGTTTTAAAGAAGATCCTTAAACAACTCTTCAGTTAAGCTTGTTTGGATACATCGTAAGGTACTACACAACTAGGATTATGGTATCCCAAAAGAACGGGAATAGAAACCATAGTGTATGCCAAATGGAATTATGGCAGTAATAAGTTGATAAGAAAAGCACAAGTGGTACTTGCACTTTTATTCTTACTTACCCAATGATTCTCCAAAACACGTAAGGTTCTCAAATTAGTTTCGAATGGAGAAGCACATCAACAAGCTCCGCTTGAACAAGCATATACACGTCAACAACGGAATTCTTTTATCAACATTGTTATCTCTTCAACAAAGGAAGCATCTACTACAGCAACAATTCAATCCATTATGTTCTTAATTGACATATTGTGATCCATCATCATCGTCTTGGTAAAAATGTTCATTGAGGAACATCTTAACTAAGAAAGTCGTATACGTTAACCATTCTATCAACGTTTTCACAAAACCTCTTGAATGAGAAGCATTCATCATCCCTAGGCTTAGTCAAGGACTCATAAGACCTAAAACTGTGGAAAACTAGAAGGGGGGTTGAATAGTTTTACGTCTTTTTTGTTTTGCTTATTTTATAAAAGATAGTTTCTAAGATAAAACTTTCAAATCACTTTAATACATAAATATATATACTAGTTAATTTATGATTTTGTATAAATACTACTTATGTATAATGTACAATTTCAAAACACTTAACTACAAAAGTATAAATACAAGATTTATTAAAGGTTTTATATATACAATGCTTATGTATAATGTTTGGAAAGAATATACAATTTCATATATTTTATGTAAGCTTATATATGTGTAGTAGTGTATAGATATAATTATATGTACTAGGTTGGTTTTTGTAAGATTAGTTTTATGAATGAATTTTAGTTTGATCTTTATGTGAAATCAACATATGCACAATACTATCAATTATGACTATGTGTGAAATGCAAGTAAGTAATAAATCAAAGAGTGAGAGATGGAAAGATCAAACCGAGACACAAAGGATTTATAGTGGTTCGGCTACAAGGACACCTTCCTTGCCCTACTCCACTCCCCGAGTCACCTACTCGAGAGTTTTCTTCACTAGATCAAAAACTTCCTTTATGGCGGAGAAAACCGTACACACCAATATACACACCAATCTTCACACCAATCTACACACCAATCTACACACCAATCTTCACACCAATCTACACACCAATCAACTATTTTCTTCACACCAATCTTCTACACACCAATCTTCTATACACCAATCTTCTATTCTCTTCACACCTTCAAAGTACTAATGTCTTGACACCTTCAAGTCACTAATATCTTTACAACTTCAATGCACTAGTGTCTTGACACCTTCAAGCCACTAATGTCTTCACAACTTCAATGCACTAATGTCTTGACACCTTCAAGCCACTAATGTCTTCACAACTTCAATCTACAAATGTCTTCTAGTCTTCTCCACTAGAGATCCTTAATTTCTTCACTACAAGATCCTATTGCTACAATCTCCTATCACCACTACTATCTAACCCTTCTTCTTCACTTCAAGTTACACTTCACACTTACAACAATTCTAGATTCTTCAACTAAATCTAGTTAACTAATACATACACCTTATTCACCAAAGTATGAAAGATATACAAGAAAATGTAAACAAACAACTTAGATAGCAAGATGATACTAAGTTGTAATACTTCTAATAAAAGTATTCTTCTCTTTGCACTTGAAAGAATGAGGCTTTGGATCACTTGGAAACAAAGGCTTATGAAATGATCAAAGGATTTTTAGGATTGAAATGGAGATCTAGAACAGAAAGTTTTTGTGCAAAAAGGTGAGGAAAAAATCCAGGTTTAAGGTGGTATTTATAGACAAAAGAATCTGACAGAGGAGCGTGGCCGGTCCCCTTAATTCATGGCCGGCCCCCTTAAAATTAAGGGGACCGCCCCTTATAATTAAGGGGGCCGCCCATCTGTAACGGCCAGAAAACTTGTCTTTTAGTGGGGAAAGTTTATTTGGTGAAAAACTAACTGATTTTGGTTAAATATTTGAAATCATATATTTAGTATGATTAAAACATTTTTCTTTATTACCAAAAGTGTTTTTCAAAAATATATAATATGTTTATATGATTAAATAAACTTTGTGTTAATTAATTAACTACCCCTTTGATCATACATTGCACTAAACACTTTGTTTATTCATACCTTAAGTGATTTGTTGGTGAAAGTGATTATTTATTACTAAATACGTGTTTACGTCATGATCTTTGGTTTGATTAGTTTAAGTTTTGTGATTATCAAAACATAGAGATATCGGAAGATATGAATAATGTTTTCAGTCAATTATTTATATCAACAATCTCCCTCTTTTTGATGATTACAAAACCTAAACTTATTAAATCTAAAAATTAATATTTAGACAAGTATTTAGTAAGTTTACATTCACTTCTCCCCCTTTTTGTAGAATCAAAAAGGTTAGGCCGAATAAGCTTCGTGATAGAAGTTTAAACGGGTAGAAAACTCCCCCTTGATGTATGCTCCCCCTCGTTTGAGGGCACCAAGGTTTCGAGAAAGTAATTCTTGCAAGAAAAATATTAGAAGCACAAGCATGGCACAAGAAAATACATATAGCATAATATTAACAAGTAATAATCATGGCACAAGGGAATAAGAAACATATATTAAACCATTCAATAATAGAGAAATGATTATGTCAACCCATAATCATTGTTACAAAGGCAATACAAATAGAATTCTAAATAACATAGAACATCCTATAGTGCCAACAAGGAGTGTCACCAAACTTTCTTGAATCCCAAAATGGTTGAGGAGTTTTATTTGAAAATGAGAAAACATAAGCATATCAAATGCTTGGTGGTTTAGTGGAGGTAAACTCTTGGTTCCATGGGTGTTGGTGAGTTTGTAGAGCTTGGAGGTGGTGGATTTGAAGTGGAGTTTGTTGGTTGAGGGTTGTGATGTTGTTCAAGTGATGGGGTTTGTTGAGATCTAGTAAGAAGATACTCAATCCAAGTGAAGTGCTCATTCAAAGCAACAAGGGCAATTGTTAACATGCTTCTCAAGTTGGTTTTTGTTATGTGGTGATGATGGTGAGCTTGATTGTGGTGGATCCAAATTGCGTTGAGCAAGATGTAATGCTAAAAGAGCACTAAGCTCATGTGCCTCTTTTAGCTCCTCAACGAACTTCAAGTGTTCGGAGGAAGGTGATGGTGGTGGAGCATGATAGTTGTCTTGGGTGAAGGTTTGCACATGCAACATTGGAGTGGCATGTGAGGTTGTAGGAAGTGGTGGTGGTACTCTAGGTGGTGGAGACATGTTTGAGCTTGGGTAATCATGAAAACATGATATGGGTGGAAGAGGTTCTTCATGAGTGGATGATGTCTTTGTTGAATGAGCAATATGTGAAGTGTTGATTGAGATGTTGGGATTGTTGTTTTGGGATTGAGCATGCTCATCAAAAGAGGAAGCATTAATGAGGGTATTAGTGGAAGATAGGTTGTGGGATGACTCATTTGAGTGGGTTTGAGGTTGAGTTGTTGGTTGACTTGAAACAACATCACAAGGGTTATGACAAGAATCAAGTTTCCTCCTCCAAACGGGTTTGACGGAGATCCTTGCGGTTCTTGAAATCTTTGGTTTTTGGTTGTTGGAAGATGACATGTTTGGGTGTGATGGCATTAATGGTGGGAGGAGAGTATTTATAGTGTATGAGAAATGTGGTTTAGGAAGGAAAATTTGAGGGATAGTATGGGACAAAATATGTTTGTGAATTTTGGGAAGTATATGTTGAAATGGGTCAAAAAGTTATAAAGACAACAGTATCCCCGACCATCAGATGGCCGGTCCCCTTAAATTTAAGGGGGCCGCCCATCTGGTGATTCCCAGAATGCCAGAAATGGGTTTTTGGCAGAAAATTTTCAAAAAGGTTGTGTTTTTGGATTTGGATTCAAGTAAGTTCAACTCTTGAGGCTATATAGAGCATACTATTCATGAATGTAGAGAATATCATAGAAATGATTAGAGTGAACAATTAATTCCTAATAATCATGTTATCTACTAATATTTCAATTAAGTTTGGTAACTAAGGAAGCAATAAAGCAAACTAGTTAAGTATGCAACTATATGAAGATAATGGTAAGTAGGATTAGTGCAAACAAATTTAAGATTGCTTATGATAAACAAGTGGGAAGATATGATTATATGAACTTCAAGACTTGTTACAAACAAGATCCATATGGGCAAACCATGATTATCATGAAATGATTTGATTAGATTGTGAATGTCATTTTCACATAAGTTTATGACATATGTGAGAAAATAATAATGTTTTAAACAAAATGTTTTTAGTTTTATTCAACAATGTTTGAAAGTAAGTTTTCACTTAATGCCATAAATCTGGGAACGAAAGAATCTAATGAGAAGCAAAGTTCATAAAAGTAAACTAGCGTTAGGTATATATAGGAAGTGCAATTTAATCAAGTTGGAGAATGAGTATGAGACTATTACTAGTGGTGCTCAATTCAGGCTAAACACGACCGTTTTTACGGGTTACACACACCCAACTTCTCACATAGAAGCAATTCAACCGTTAGGTTAAATTGAATTTCTAGTCAATAGATTCTCCAGTAGTCATTCTCCTTTTAGAAGAAATCCAGTTCCTAAATTTACCTATCGAAGATTACCAAATATGAAGTTTTCTTGATTCACTAATACTTGGCTTAATGTTTTGAAATACATTCAAGTTTGTATCCTAATAAAACAAATTTTGTTTTGTTTCAAAAAGAAAAATGTTTCTGCTTTGATAAAGATCAAAATAATGTTATGATAGCTTATGATTAAGCATGTTGTTCGAAAAAGCATAAAATAGATATTCGAAGGGTTTTAACTCAAAGAGAAGTTTTTAAATATGATGTATTGATTTTGATAATCAAGAAATTTCAGGTGAAAGATATACTTCAAGAGAATCGATTCAGCCCATTGTCACATGTAATCATCTCTAATGGCAACTAAAGATGTGAGAGAGATATGGTAGACATTGAACATCTAAATGCAATGAGATAGGAAAGGACAAAGAAAATCATCAATGAATGCAATATAGACATATGTATATATGCATGTATACAAGACACATTGTAATATTGAGTCACTAGCAAGTCTTAATTATAACACATCTATTAATGCAACTAGTAAGATCATATAGCACAAATGGCAAGTATTCTATTCTAGATCATAGAAGATTATCAATATAGATGAAAACTAAAATAAATGATAATAGACATAGCAATAAGAGGGTTAATTATCCTAATGTTATGTATGCATATATTGGTATTCATGATCTAAAAGCATAGCAACTTGCAAATTAAAACATATTAATATACTAATTGAAGCATACTCTATCTTAATGTAATGTAGGCAAGTTTTTGAAAAGAAAACTTACCTCAGGTCCAGATCTTCTTTAAGAGTGGTCATGAGAGCAATATAAAACGTCAAGAAGGTTTTCCCCAAAGCAAGTTGAAGAAGCGAAGTAATATCCCAATGCAAAAAGGATCAAGGAGACTTGATCATAGAAACACTATCAGTCGCACCAATCATCACAAGTCGTGCAGATTAAGAATGGTAGAACAAGAATCCTTCGTCATGAGGTAGTAACGAACACACCATAAAGTCAATGGTCATCAAATGAAAGAAAGCGAATAGAGCGATCCAAAAAGTAGTAGTTCCTTTGATCGTTAATTACCTACACATGACAGAGAGCTTGGTACCCAGATTCTCATGGGTCCGAGTTGATTAGTAGCGAACATCCAATGCACTTAAATGCATATGAAGAGGATGTCGTCGAGAAGTACAAGAATTCATTATTTGTTTGTTTTAACAAACAAACAATAACTTTCTTGACTAGAGAAATAATCAATGGATGCAAATAATAATAGTTCTAAATTTTTCCATTAGGTTTAACAAATTTTATTTGTTTTGATGTATTTGTCAAATACTCATCTGCCGTAAATCCTAATCCGGTTTTATCATAAAATGACTTTTGAATGTTAAGTAGATATTTTAAAGATTTAGAACTATTTTCGAATTTTGCCAATATTTTAGCTTTTTCCTTTTCCATTTTAATTTCATGTTTATAGTCTTGACAATTTTTATATTCAAGATCAATTTCAATATTACTTTCAAGTCTAGACATTTTGTCTTCTAAAATTATTTCTTTTTCAAAGTTATTTTCAGCGGATGTTGAAGATTCATTTTTAAAAATAATTTTTGAGTCAATGTTGCAAAAGTGTTTGAAGTTATTTTCCATTTTTGAAAATTCTAATGTAAATTGATCATAGCAAAAATGTTTGGTTTTGAATTGTACCTTATTTGTACTTGTACAATCTTCACTCGCTATATGGTGATCAATTCCATTGTTCATGTCGCTCCATGTTTTGTTTGTAGTATTGCTTGGATCTTGGAGCATGTAATCCTTGTCATCACTATTTGTATTAACATTTGTTAGGATGTTCACGTATTCCGTATTTACATCGTCTTTATCGTCCTTGTTGCACCATGATTTATTAACATGCTTTCTTCGGATTTGACACATGTGTTCTTCATTATTGGTACCTTCAATGATCACATTTGAACTAGTAGTACATGTGTTTATTTCAACTAAATATTTATCTATTAAATTTTCTAGAGTAACTATTTCATGTGCAATATCAAGTTTATCATCTTTGGTTTTACATTTCTCTTGGTGAAACTTTAAAAGGCATTTCCAAATATCATTTGCCGTTTTACAAGGAAATAATCTTTCATATTCAACATTTGGTAGAGTTTTGAAAATAAGTAATTTAGCTTTAGTATTTTTATCAATTTTTATTTGAAGATTATTATATTGATTTTCAAAATCCATTTTGGTTAGTTTAAGATCACCAATTGAAATAATATGCCAAAGATCAAGATCTATTGATTTCACATAATTTTCAAATTTATTTTTCCATTCAAGAAAATGATCATTTTCAAATAATGGTGGTTTTTGCGTAAATTCTCCTTCTAGATATTTTTCGAATTCCATAGATCGTTACAAGTTTTAAAATACAGTATATTTTAAAAATCTTGTTAGACGTGGCTCCTGATACCAATTGTGAAAAACTAGAAGGGGGGGTTGAATAGTTTTACGTCTTTTTCGTTTTGCTTATTTTATAAAAGATAGTTTCTAAGATAAAACTTTCAAATCACTTTAATACATAAATATATATACTAGTTAATTTATGATTTTGTATAAATACTACTTATGTATAATGTACAATTTCAAAACACTTAACTACAAAAGTATAAATACAAAATTTATTAAAGGTTTTATATATACAATGCTTATGTATAATGTTTGGAAAGAATATACAATTTCATATATTTTATGTAAGCATATATATGTGTAGTAGTGTATAGATATAATTATATGTACTAGGTTGGTTTTTGTAAGATTAGTTTTATGAATGAATTTTAGTTTGATCTTTATGTGAAATCAACATATGCACAATACTATCAATTATGACTATGTGTGAAATGCAAGTAAGTAATAAATCAAAGAGTGAGAGATGGAAAGATCAAACCGAGACACAAAGGATTTATAGTGGTTCGGCTACAAGGACACCTTCCTTGCCCTACTCCACTCCCCGAGTCACCTACTCGAGAGTTTTCTTCACTAGATCAAAAACCTCCTTTATGGCGGAGAAAACCGTACACACCAATATACACACCAATTTACACACCAATCTTCACACCAATCTACACACCAATCTACACACCAATCTTCACACCAATCTACACACCAATCAACTATTTTCTTCACACCAATCTTCTACACACCAATCTTCTATACACCAATCTTCTATTCTCTTCACACCTTCAAAGTACTAATGTCTTGACACCTTCAAGTCACTAATATCTTTACAACTTCAATGCACTAGTGTCTTGACACCTTCAAGCCACTAATGTCTTCACAACTTCAATGCACTAATGTCTTGACACCTTCAAGCCACTAATGTCTTCACAACTTCAATCTACAAATGTCTTCTAGTCTTCTCCACTAGAGATCCTTAATTTCTTCACTACAAGATCCTATTGCTACAATCTCCTATCACCACTACTATCTAACCCTTCTTCTTCACTTCAAGTTACACTTCACACTTACAACAATTCTAGATTCTTCAACTAAATCTAGTTAACTAATACATACACCTTATTCACCAAAGTATGAAAGATATACAAGAAAATGTAAACAAACAACTTAGATAGCAAGATGATACTAAGTTGTAATACTTCTAATAGAAGTATTCTTCTCTTTGCACTTGAAAGAATGAGGCTTTGGATCACTTGGAAACAAAGGCTTATGAAATGATCAAAGGATTTTTAGGATTGAAATGGAGATCTAGAACAGAAAGTTTTTGTGCAAAAAGGTGAGGAAAAAATCCAGGTTTAAGGTGGTATTTATAGACAAAAGAATCTGACAGAGGAGCGTGGCCGGTCCCCTTAATTCATGGCCGGCCCCCTTAAAATTAAGGGGACCGCCCCTTATAATTAAGGGGGCCGCCCATCTGTAACGGCCAGAAAACTTGTCTTTTAGTGGGGAAAGTTTATTTGGTGAAAAACTAACTGATTTTGGTTAAATATTTGAAATCATATATTTAGTATGATTAAAACATTTTTCTTTATTACCAAAAGTGTTTTTCAAAAATATATAATATGTTTATATGATTAAATAAACTTTGTGTTAATTAATTAACTACCCCTTTGATCATACATTGCACTAAACACTTTGTTTATTCATACCTTAAGTGATTTGTTGGTGAAAGTGATTATTTATTACTAAATACGTGTTTACGTCATGATCTTTGGTTTGATTAGTTTAAGTTTTGTGATTATCAAAACATAGAGATATCGGAAGATATGAATAATGTTTTCAGTCTATTATTTATATCAACACATGTCTTAGCTACATGCTCTATAGCATTTCCACCGGTCAACCCTTTAACTTAGCCTATTACCTCGCCAAAAGAATGGCCGACATACCTTTGGTAAGAACAACCGCTCTTCCTTATGGAATTCTTCTCACCCGCCTCTTTAGAGCAATCTCACCCATTCCTCCTAACGATAATGGAATGTGCCTTGACTATTCTCTCGTTCCCCACATCTTCGTCCCTCTAAGTGATAAACGAGTTTTCAAAGGTAAGGGCAAACGTACTCGCTCACCTACACCATCATCATCATCATCCGACATAAGTGAGGACGATAAACTTCCTAACTCTAAGTTACCTCCTTTAGACTACCTTCAAGAACTCCCCGTCATTGACAATGCATCCGAAGAGTTCAAACAAACCAAAGGAATTTTCAAGTGCTTTGGAAGGTACATAAGCAAGCTCAATAAGAAGATAGATCGGTTGTAAAAATCATGATTAAGGAGTGTTTGGCTTATGAAGGTTTTAGAACCTTTT
Source organism: Artemisia argyi (assembly GCA_030686995.1). Taxonomy (NCBI): domain Eukaryota; kingdom Viridiplantae; phylum Streptophyta; class Magnoliopsida; order Asterales; family Asteraceae; genus Artemisia; species Artemisia argyi. The sequence goes on along the minus strand of CM060701.1, from coordinate 180,931,456 downwards.
ATGTGTTAAACGATGTGATTTGTATTGTTTTTCACGTTCTTGTTTTATTACGTTTGTCGGATTATATTTGTATGAACTTTTATGCATAATGACAATGTTTGAGGTGTTTGTCAATTTTTTATGCTTATGGCAATTTTCACTAAGTATAGTGAAATCCTCGACCTCAAGGTCAAAGTCCTATGATATGTGTGTTTACATGTCCAATTTTTGCATTGCCTAACCAGATATGCATTATCTTTTTGATTTTAGGAGTTTTCGAAAAATTCGAAAATCGTCTCGCAGGTCAAAATCGCGGACTGCCAGCTTTTTCAGGCCTGGCGGATCTGGCGGCACCCTAGAATGGGTTCCGCCAGTGTATTTTCTGGGTAACCCAGAATTTGCCCAACGGACCAGACGGAACCCAAAACAGGGTTCCGCCTGTGTACCGCGAGGATTCCGCCAGTCACCTGCAGAAAATTTTTGTCATTTTTCTTAAGTTCAAAATTTGTAAAGTGTCAAACCATTATCCTAAGTGAGAAACATCTTCCATTAACTCCAATAACTATATTAGAACAACTCTCACTCACTAAAACAATTAGGAAGCCACTTCCCGCCAAAAATTCAAATTCAAACATAACTAACCCAAGGAACCCTTTTAAAGGATCCTTCAAACCATTGAAACGTTTTCAACCAAATCACATCCCATGATCACAAAGCATTGAGTGCATATGTTGGTCTTTCAATCCACCCTATTCCGTTGGATTGACATCAAATGATGTGACATGGTCATGAAAATCATTTGAAACCTCAATCTTTGAATGGTAGAACATCAAATCCAAACACCCATTTCAACATCTTTTCATCCTATAAATTTGAAAGTTTTGCAACTATTCAAATCACACCATTACCATCAAAACTTCTTCTCTCAAAACACCAAAACCACACCTTTGAAATGACTAAATCCAACACATCATCCGAGTCATCAAAATCCTTCTCAAAAACCACTAGGATTAGTGTTAAACCTTGTTGCTTCAACAAAACCGTCAAGTCAAGCTCATCATCTTCAAGTGATGCTTCGTTTAACATTTCTTCACCTATCCAAGATTTTCTTAACCTCAATACATCAACACCATCCTCAACACATTGCAATACCAATGTAATCACCATTCAAGATTTGCTTAATCTTGCTACACCAACACCCTCTCCAAAACATGGCAATACAAACATATACACTTTTCAACCATCAAAAACTTTTTTGGAACTTTTCCATACACCACCAACATCACCACATCCACTATTGGAAACTTTTGAAAACCTATTACCTAAACCATCAAGCCCTCCCTCATTGTCACTTTTTGACACCATTTCCAAAAAACGAAAACCCAACAACAACCAATATTTCAACCAAATGAGTCATTGGATGATGCACCTCATCCACCATCATTGCTTGAGAGTTTGGCTTACCGTTATGCTAGACCCTAATTTTTTTTAAATGATCAAGGTCATACACACCTACAATCATTTGTGTCTCACCCCATTTACATAAACCTTCATGGTAATCCTTTCAGAGAACCAAGCCTTCGTCACTTTGTTCAACTACCACCACCACATGAACCTTCCCAACACTTTGAATCTCTATTTTCTTCGTATAAGAAAATAGAAGCATCTCAATGATCTTCCATCAAGACCAACAAAACCACCACCTTTCACAAATGAAAAACCAAGGTCATTGCTTGACCAAAATGAGTCTTTTGACCACAACCAAACACCACAACAAGAATATCACCACCCAAAACCATTGTTGTCTCACCTTATCTACAAAGACATCCATGATCCTCTAAACAATGAAATGAGGTTTATCCTAAACCACATTGTGGAACGTCTCAAGTTTAGAGTCTCCAAAATGAAACAAAACCGTTTCTTTTGGAAAATGTTGCTCATTAAAACCAACAAACCAAGTTTAGAGCACCAACACCACCTCAAGTTTAGAGTCTCCAAAATAAAACAAACCCGTTTCTTTTGGAAAATGTTTCACCATTTAAACCAACAAACCAAAACCGTGTCACCTCCACAACATTCAAAATAAAGCCCGCTACAACCCTCAAAACACATTTTCATCCTTAAACAACCTTAGCCTTGTTTTTGGAAAATGTTTCTCATTAAAAAAAATGAGGATTTCCTTGTAGCTTTTCATGTTCTTAGTTTATTTTTAGTTTTTCTTTATTTTTAGAAGTAGGATGGTGTCATCCAAATTTCTTGTCTTTGACTTTTTAAGAGTCAAAATTTTACATGAAATGAATTTCATTCTACTACAAGGTTTGCATTGTTTGTTGACCATTTAGGTATAATAAGTGAACTATACCTTGCTATGGTAACATATATATATCTTGTGTTTTAGAAACTAACTTTTTTTTTGTAGGATCATTATCCATGTTTTCCTTCCTTGATACTCTATTTAGGGGCGTAATATTCAAGAGGGAGCATGAGTGTTGCATTATTCCACTTCACAACTCTTAGTTGTGTTCTAAACATGAAATGCTTTCATGACTTGTCTTGTGCGGCAACTAACCTTTTTCTTGTTGGTTCAAAATTCATGTCTCCTCTCTTGGCACTCCGTTTAGGGGGAGTATTATCCAAGGGGGAGCAAGTGTATACTTCCGCTTCGCTACTCTTCTTTTTTTTTCGACAAAAAGGGAGAGAATTTAGATATAAACTTGTTTCAAAATTTTTTTTTTGCATATCACATCATCTTGGCAAAAACAAGTTTTTATACTAACTTTATAAGACTTAACACTAAAACTAGTGACTTACTTATAAATAAAGTTTATGTTTTATCATCAACAAAAAGGGGGAGATTGTTAATACAAATATCGCCTAAAAACGTTATTTATATTTTACGATCTTTGCTAAGTTTTGTTAATGACAAAGTATGAATTTTAGCTAAGAGTAAATCATCACTCTAAGTGTTTAAGTCTTGTTTAAACTAATGTTTACATTTCCTTTTAAACAAAACATTGTTTTTTATTTCTTTAATTAGAAAGTGTCTTGTCACATCACATTTATTTCTTAAAATAGAAATGTCACATCACATTTAGGGCAAGCTTTGTCTATATACATTTATGGTAAGAAAGTGTGTTTGACTAAATATATGTTTGCTTGCAAGTTTTGTGTTTGACTAGGTGTAATCAGATGTTACCTTGTTTGGTTTGGAAGATTTATTGCAAAACCAACTGCAGCCCTGACGGTACCCTGGGGATACACGGGCGGAACCCTTCTGAGGGGTCCGCCATATCCGCCAGACCTGCAGAATCTTTTGTTATAAATACCAAACCATTTGTTAGTTTTTGGTCACCCCTTTAGGACATATTTTCACATACTCTCTCAACTAACTCAGTAACATTTGACTTGTGTGATTCTCTTATGTAGCAAGGGACTTCACAAGATCATTCAAGAAGTTACAAGCTTCAACTCTAAAGTTGCAAGTCTTGTTAGCTTTGTCATGTATAAGCTTTGGTAGTTTATACTTCATTTGTGTCATGTATGTAGAAGTGGTTGGTTAGTATTTTAGGCCTCAAAATACGTAGTGTGTCGGGAGTTGTTGTACCCTTGTAAAAGAACTAACGGAAGTGGTTGTACCCTTGGTAAAGAACTCGACATCTAGCTTAGTGTCGGTAAAAGTGTAAGTGACGATGGAAGTAGTTGTACCCGTGTAAAAGAACTCGACATCTAGCTTAGTGTCGGTAAAGTGTAAGCGACGTTGTAAAAGTTTTCTCCGCTGGTGAAAGGAGCTTGTTGATTAGTGCTTATAACTCTCGAGTTGGAAACTCGGGGCGTGGATATAGGGCAAGGAAAAAGAGGCCTTGTAGCCGAACCACGATAAACAATCGTGTTATGGTTTGATCGTTTCTTTCTTTATCTTTGCTTATTACATGTTGTCTTTTAGTTAGAATCACTAGTCACATATAAAGCTTTTCAAATAATTAAACAAGTAAAGTTGTGTTTATATCTTCAAACAAATGTAAAGCTTTTCAAAGAACTAAACAAGCAAAGTTAGGATCATCACAAGTAAAGCTTTTCAAAGTATGAAACAAGTAAAGTTAGAATTGTTATTCACATGAAAAGCTTTTCAAACAATCAAACATATAACGTTGTGTTTATATCTTTAAGCAAACGTAAAGTTTTTAAAAGGATGTTCAAGCTAAAAAGGATTTAAAAAGCGGTAAACTATTCAACCCCCCTTCTAGTTTTCCACACACCTCCTATCTTGGGTTCTTGGAGGTGCTAGGGTGCTAGCTTATTCATATAGAGGAGCTAGGATGGTTGCTTGTTCATATTATGGTGCTTAAGTAACATAGTTTAGGTGTTTATGTCTAATTTTTATCAAGTTTTGTTTTATAAGTGTTTAGGGTTTTATCTATGTTTTAGTATCTTAATTAAGGTCTTAATGATGTTTAGTTACTATTAGTAGCTTATAATAAGTGATGGTAGCTTATGGTAAAGTTTTAACCTAGTTTTGACCTAGTTTCGGGAAGTTATGACCTAATTAAGGTTTTGTGCTTATATGACTTGTATCTAAGTTTCTAGGGGTTGTACTATGTCCTAAGGTTTCTAATATATCCTAAGGTATCTATTTTAACTTATATCTAAGTCCTAAGCACTTTGCATGTAAGTTCAGATAGGCAGTTAGGGTTTTAAAACTAATTAGAAACACATAGGTGCATTTAGGGTTTTCTAGCAAGTATAGGGTATTATAGTACTAGCTTTCTTAGTGAAAATATGTTTATTACCTTGACTTGACATACCGGGATGTTTACATCAAGTGAACATAGTAGTGGTTGGCATAGGTGGATACGTGAGCTTGTCTGAGGGTTAGTTAGGTTATAATGATATATTAAAGCAAAAATTTAACTCGGGAAAATCCTATAGGCATTTCTAATCCTAATGAGATCTAATAAGGGCCTAAGTTAAGTTAGTAAGGCATTTCTAATCCTAGGGTGCTAGTGAGGGCCTAAGCTAAGTTAGTAAGGTATTTCTAACCTAAGGGGAAGTTAGTGGTTCGTGACACATACCATACTGGAAAAAATGGGAGACAGCTTCCATAACATCATTTTCTAAGAAACTCCAATATCTTCTATAAAAACCAAACGTGATTCCATTCGGTCCAACAGATTTATCCAAGCCACAATCCTAAACAACCTTTTTTAACTCATTTTTAGTAATGTTTTTCTCCAAATCATCTTTAGTATCCAAGGATAGTTGATTAGGAAAAATCATATCAAGAGAAAAGGGAACTGAAGAAGGACGATCAAATCTATGTTGAAATTGAGACATAAATTCATTCTTCATTATGGAAGGGGAATCGATCCAGACGCCATCAACTAAAATACCTCTAATAGCAAGGTTATATATATATATATATATATATATATATATATATATATATATATATATATATATATATATATATATATATATATATATATATATATATTTTAATTATTAAGAATACCATGGAAGTATTTTGATTTTTCATCTCCTTCAATGGACCATTTAATTTTTGCTTTTTGAGCCATCTCCAAAGACTCAGTTTTTCCAAATCTTGAAGAGAGTTTATCGCATTTGTACATTTATTTAAAAGATCCAAATTTACTTTCCCCATATCTAAGATCTTGTCGATTTCAACCATGGTGCTCTTTAATTTAGAAGTTTGATTTCTCAAGCTTTCCTTGTTAGAGTTTATCCATGTACGTAACTTCTTCTTTGAATTTTGCATCTTTTTCATGAAACGAGACATAGAATTACGGTTGTCAGGATAATACTCGTTCCAAACATGTTCCACAAAGTTGTCAAAACCTTCTATCTCGAACCAATAGTGGGGAAAAGGAAAAGGGGTGGGACCATAATCGAAGCATATCTCAAGAAATAAAATTGGACGATGGTTCGACAAATAATGATCAAAGTTAGGGCAGAGATATTTGGGCATGATTGCATCCAACTTTCTGAGATAAGAGAGCGATCAAACTTCCTCATTTTTGTAGTAGATTTGTGAACCCAAGTGAAAGAGCAACCTCCTATAGGAACTTCAATCAAACCACTCGACGAAATAAAAGCATTGAAATAGTGGCCCCATGCGTGTTAAAAAATAGAGCCAAAACGTTCATCTTGAGTGCGAACCTCATTAAAATCCCCTATAATGATCAATTCACCATCCTAGCATTTGATAGTAGAGTGTAAATAATCCCAGAGAATCTTTTTTTTTCAGAAATATCTTGAGCATACACCGCGATAATAAGCAAAACCTTGGAATTGGGAATCCATTTACCTCTAATAGCGACAAAAAGAATAATATATTGTAGAATTATGTTTTACGAACATACAAAGATCCCAAACACAAAGGATATCACCCGAATTACCAACTAAAGGCCCACAGATGTAATCAAAAGACGTATTACCCCAACACAAATTGATGTTGCAAAGATCAACGCTCTCCATTTTTGTTTCTTGAAGAGACAAAAAATTCACCCTGTTTTTGGAACACAACTTCTTAACCCAACCTTTTTTTAGTCTTTGGGCAAGACTTTGGACATTTAGAGACAAAAAATTCATTGTTTCACTTCGTGCGCTCCTTGAGACTCTATAATCTATTCAATGTTTTTAATACAACCCTCAATCTTGTACCCCATTGTATGTCCCACCGAATCTTCTTTCAATTGTAAAAAGAACCTTGTGATCGAACTGATGATATTTTTTGAAAATGCCCACAACAAGCAGACATTTCTCCATCTTCTTTCAGTGTTTGAGATACTTTTTGGGGTTCAGAATCCTCCTGAGTACCCATGTCATCCTTGTCTTTTACTGTATGATTGTAAATCTCATAGGCATTTAGCCGTAGCAAAACATTTAAAGTTCGTTCATTGATTCATAGAGCATTACATGTCCATTATATATATTTGTAGATATTAGTCAATTATTTATGTAAAAAAGTTTATCTATATTTGAATAAATGTTCAGGTATGTCACGGTCTTAATCCTACACGACTATATTTGCGACTTTACGTAACCAACCTTCACAAACGATGGCTCCCACATCGGAACTAAAAGGTTTTCTTTTAGTAATAGACACAACGAGTGATCAATGAGACGAGGGAATTACTATGGGCTAGTGACAATTAGACTGTGACTATATTTTCACTTAACAAATTAATCAGAAGATAGTGAAATTTATGTGAACGTTATATAGATGATTCAGAACACAAATATTACTACAAGAATATATTAGTGACACAGCAAAACTGTCACCAACTTGTAGGTAAAACATTACAGTTTTAGGTATATGGATACTTGTTTTTCATTATCATTCTAGGACAATTTATTATTGTGACTGCCGGTTATTAGCTCTCTAAACGCAACTGCCGGTTATTCGTTCTCTAAACACACATATTGGTCTAAATCCTCTCTCTAAATTTTAGTTTAGTTGGGTTTGAAATTAAAGGTCGGCGAGCATTTAGGGCTTCAATGTTCAGAGAATCGATATTGAGGTTTGAATGTATTCTGATTTGTATGTATTTCTGTTCTTTAAAGCTTTGTGATAACTCCAATATATTTTCATAAGTGTTAATTTTTTATGGTTTTTTATAAGTTGTGTTTTATTTGGCTGTCATGATCTTTCAATATATTTTCTGTTTGTCTGTTCTTATAAAATCTTTGGATGTGTGTTTGTGTTTGTTTAACTTACTTTAATTGTTTGATGGTTTATTTGTTCAATGTTTTTACAAAAAGGGTGACTGAGTAACTTTATTTCAAACGTTTGATGGTTTGGGGTGTTTTCTGATGTGAATGTTCAATGAATGGTTGTCTCAGGCAGTAGTTGTTTTATGTATTAGGATGTTTTCTTATGTGAATGTTATATGCATGTAAGAAAAATAAAGCTGCATTTTATTTTATGCAAAAACATGAAATTTGTTTGAGGGGTTTTGATGTAAGTGATGAGTAGAATGCCTTACTGAGTTCAACTTTTTTGATTTCGTATTTAGGTATAATTTTTTTTATTGCTGTTTAAAATTTGATTTGTATGATGTGATTTTTCAGAACTTATAGCTAATATATAGGTAATTTTTCTTGCTATATCATTATAGTTTGGTAGAAGGATTATTTGGTTATGCTTGTTGTTTTTAGGTTGATCAACTTCATGCAACTTTGTAGTTTTCTGTGTAACTTATGGTCAGAAGTGCAGAAACTGTTAATCACATTTAGTTAGAGTAGCAGCTTTGTATAAGCTGTGGTTGTGAGTGCTGCTCTCATAAGTGTTGTAATGTGTGTAATTTTGTTTCTTTAAAATTTTCATGTTCACTGATTGATTTTGGGCTTAATCGCAGTTTATGGTTGTAGTTCATGATTAGGATCTCCTTGTTTTATTTAAAGGTACTCACATTTGGTTAAAGATGAGTATTGCATGATGTTTCTTATATTGTTGTATTTTCTTATTATATGCATGCTTTAATCATAATGTGTATGCAATTTGTTTTACTTTACTTTTCGACCTACATGTTGTCTTGGTAAGTAAATACCTGTATGAAAATATGTGTTCTTCGTAGGCATTGATGTTCACTCCACTTTTAAGGTCTCACAATGTTATATTAAAATCAAAAGGCATAAATGCATGTGTCTTTTGCAGCAAACTTTAGGTTTGGTGTGGCAAAAACTGCATGGCATATAAGGTAACCATGTTTTTCAACCGATTTGATATTTGAGCAAGTTTGCTGTATGTGGGATTTTAGTGATTATCTTATGTTTTGCAGATCTAATTTGGAAAGTGCTTGCTTGGCTATGATAATTAGGTTACCCTGTGAATCGTAATTTTTGTGTCGTAAAAAGACAATCATTGAAATACCCTAATGGATATACAAGCTACCGTTTAATTGTTTTTTGGTTTTCTGGATGCTGTCTTTATATTCTGTGTATAAGTTTGGTTTTTTGTTGTTTATGTTTTGAAGTTAGTAAAAAGTTACCGTCGTTTTTGTACCTATTGTGTGATCTGAAGTTGGGTATAAATGTTTTACGTGGGGTTATAGATAGACTTTTTTTTTTCTTTTTTTCTTTTTTTTAATGCTATACAAGGGCCGATTGCTGGACATGTTAATGTTCGAATGAGGGGAATGAAAGAAATCAATACAACAGTTTTATACATACCTGGTCTATATAGGGCTCTTCCTAAAGGAGTAAAGTTCAGAGATCAAATGGTGATTGAAAAACCAGAGCATGAGATCTTCTTCATCGATGCACTTGATGAGCATGCCTTCCAAAAAGTCTTTGATGTTGGGATTTGTGGTACTAACACTCTAGTCTTCTATAAGATCAAGGCTTTGGAAAACAAATGCCTTGAGACTGAGAGGTTTGTGGAAATAATTGATTTGCATTTGAGCCAAAGTCCTGACAAACACCTATTCACCACCAAGAAAGCTAAATTGTAAATGTTAAGTGTAATGATATGATAGATGTTGTAATTTTCTTTTGTACTTTGTAACTCTGAATTATATCTATCAATTTATGTATCCTTATCCTTTCAGTATTTAATTAACATTCAGTAGTAAGAAGAAGTTGTAATTGCCCACTTACACTAAAAAACACTTAGACTATTTTTCTATCCAAATAGGGGGGGGGGGGGGTGGTTGGGCTAATTCAATGCCCACTACCCCTTAATATAGAATTTGAATGAAAGACAATCTAAATGATATACAAGTCCCTGAGTGTTACAATACATTCACGGAGTCATTATTAAGAAGTTCTTCAGAGTCTAAGAAGAAAGACTCATCACAAACTGAGGCGGAACTTATAGAATGAAGATAAGGACCAAGATCAGGATGATGGAGTTAGTGTGTGATGCCAATAACACACTGACTCTCTGAAGATCTCCTCAACTCACTGAAGACACTCTAAGACTTAATATTTTGGTAGAATGTTCAAGTCTTTGATGAATAGGTGGGAAACATCTTGGGATGATAAGTTTAAAAGTAATTATCGAAAGTTATGATGTACTATAGTTAGCAAAAAATACAAACAGTTGTCAACTTTGTTCCCCCAAAGTATGTCTGGTAACATAATATAAATAGAAGCTAAAGTACAAAGTGTACTTTGGCTTATCACATGTTGACACGTACTTTTTATATCACGAGTTTCCACTTCAACCTTGCCTATAAACAGGGTGTTGTAACAAAGGAAAATGTATCTCTTGTATTAATAGTTTTGTAACACTCTCAAATATTCATTTTCCTTCTCCAAATAGAAATAAGTGCTAGATTTGATACTCTTTGGTTTAAGTATAGTTCTTACTTAAACACGTACTTTGGTTTGTGTTTAAGTTTAGTGAGGAGATCACCACACATACTTGTCATTCAATCCTTCTGTGTTGTTTCACAAACACTTGGGTAAAAATTCTTGATTTATATCAATAAAGTTTAATGTTGAAAATTATATTTATGTGTTTTATTTGTTCACTAATATTAATTTTGTTAAATGAAAAACTCATATCTTAGACATGAAACTTAGTTGTTTAACTTGATTATAGGTGTCTTTTAAGCTTAGTTTAAGGTTAATGTAGTATTTCATAGGGGTGTGCACGGTTCGGTTTGGGTCGGTTTTTGGCTAAAACCGAAACCGAACCGAAAAGTTTGGTTTTTATAGAACCCAAAACCGAAACTGTTCGGTTTTTGGCGGTTCGGTTTTTTCGGTTTATTATCGGTTTCGGTTCGGTTTTTCGGTTTCTAACCGTTTATATTTGGGCATGGCAAATTTATACCAACAAACTTGTATTATATAGATTTTTTTTTTTTTCAATCTAAGCATAATAATATTTATTGCATAATTCTATAATTACATATATATGTATATGAGACACATGTGCGAGTGAACATACATATAATATGATCATCGTCATATATTTATTGATATATTCTCAAGTAAACACACGACACGGCAAACACACATATAAACATAAACATTAAGATAAATATATTATAAATCTACCCACAAAATTGAATATGAATTTATAAATTTGATTTATTTAGTTATTTATTCGTATTATATTAATTATTAATAAATCGGTTCGGTTCGGTTTTTACGGTTCGGTTTTTGAACGAAAACCGAAACCGAATCGTATTTTTCGGTTTTTAAAAAATAAAAAACCGAACCATCGGTTTTTAGTTTCGGTCGATCTTTTCGGTTCGTTTTTTTCGGTTTTTGGTTCGGTTTCGGTTTTTTCGGTTTTGTTTGCTCACCCCTAGTATTTCAGCCACATTTCATATATATTATAACTTTTTTAGTGATTAATATATTTTACTAGAGTAATCTTTTACTTAAAAAAAAACTTCATTATAGTTAAATTAACTCAGTAAGAGTAAGTGGGAACAACAACTCGAATTGATTATTTTGGAAACATGCGTAGATATATCTCATATATATTTCAAATCATCTGAAGTAAGTGAAGTCCTAAAATAGACATTATTCAATACATTGTACCTTCTCGTTGATTTATTATACCTCGACTATCTATTGCTTCTTAAAACCGACATGTATATTTCAGTGTTATGCAAATTTAAACCCATTGAGAGACTTGTCATCAATCTTGTTCTAATTAAAACAATATTTACCATGCATTGCATATAGCTCCTACATTTAATAAATACTATCATGTTACGCTAATATTTGGGTCATTGGGAATGTTTATGTCTGCATTGACGAATATAAATGTTGAGTTAATAGGCACTGCAATAACTTATATGAGAAAGAAGCTTGATTTCAATGAGGATTACAACATAGAAAGGAATGACAAAAATATTTACATCTTCTCAAATAATAATGAACCTAGCTAGAAATGAAAATCAAACTTAACACTAACAAGTTCCTTTGCTATAATTAAGGTGATTGATACCGCCTCGTGCAACTAGCTAGCTAGTCTTGAATGGAATGGCCAACTCCGGGGCTATGTCCAGGTGTGGTGGGCCGAAAAGCGTCCAAGTCCCCTTCCTTAATCGTAACACCAGAAGGTGGCATTTGGCTAGGATTTGCATCACTATTTTCTGCGTTCACCATCTTACCTTCCTTAAAGTTTTCACCTAGCTTTCTTGCTTCACTCATTTGCAACACCTCACTGGTTAAAAATAACATAAGCAACACACAAAACAAAAGGGTTCTACAACTCCTAGCCATTTTTATTCAAGTAAAAAAATTTAAGAAAGTATTAGTGAGATATAGAAGTATAGAACCCTTAGTTATCAGTGTTAGAAAGATAGATATGAGTTTGGCGATTCTTTTGGTGTTAAGGTTCATGGTATTTATAGAGGATGTTGATGTGGTTGCATGTGACGTCCAGACGTTATGGAAATACGGAAAAAATATACTTTTTTAGGACAACAGGTCACGAGTACAGGTCTTAATTTATCAAAGTGATCCACAATTTAAAAAATACTCATGTCATAAAACGATATAATAACTGATTAAAAAAATGATGGATTAGTTTTCTCTGTAAAGACTACAAATGTGGCATCTGGGTTATAAATGAGATTAAAATAATAAGAGAAATGCAAATTTCAACCCAGAGCAATAGGCTAGTCTAAAACACTCACGTTCATGAAACCTTTTTATATTTCACTCGTCGTAAAATAAATTTTCATTTTCAAATTGTATAAAATTTCATAATTTTTTACTAACTACACTATCTACTGATCAAATATCATTCAAATTGTATAAAATTTAATAATTTTTTACTAACTACACTATCTACTGATCAAATATCGTTCAGACCCATTAAAACCTTTTTTGATTAGTTAAAATATAAAGTGAATATTTTTTTGGGACAATCCAAAAATAAAAAAATAAACATTTATTTTGAAACGAGAAGAATGCACTATAGATGAATGAGAGTAACATTCTAACATGGTAAAAAAAAAATGAATAAAATGGTTCGATCACAACAATTAGGAAAAGTATGGAATTTAGAAAATTACGATGAGTACGAATGCATTTTTTTTTCTTTCAAGTTTTCGTCTATACAGGATGTTGAGTCTATACTTCGGGATGGACATTGGATGATTCGTGAAATGCCCATTTTCCTTAATAAGTGGTCTCCCTCGGTAAGTCTCTTTAAGGAAGATCTGTGTTGTGTTCCGGTTTGGGTGAAGTTTCATGATGTTCCTTTTGTTGCTTATACATCGAATTGAATGGTCTAAGTTTGATTGCTTCAAAGATTGGTACCTCTATGATGCTAGATTCTTACACGAATATCATATGTTTGGAGTCATGGGGCGCAACAGCTATGCGAGAGCCTTGATAGAAATTAATGCATCTAATGAATTCAAAGACAATTTAGTATTGGTTGTTCCAAATCTTGAAGGGAGTGGGTATACCAAAGAAAACATTTGTATTGAATACGAGTGGGAACCACCTCAGTGTAGTACTTGTTTGCTTTATGGCCATGATGACTGTCCTGAAGCTGCCCTTAAACGTGTCGTGAATGGGACTGGTAAAAGCAATGATATTAATTTAGGTGTATCTAAGAGTCTTTCTAATGATGGTTTTACAGATGTGAAGCGTAAAGGAGGTAATATTAAGAAGTTCAATGCTATTCAAATATACAAATTTGAGTATCGGCCGGTTGCTCTTAAGAATACCAAGATTTCTCCTTCTAAAGCCAACAAAAAGGAGTCAACTTCCAAGGACAACACAAGAAGGCTTCTAAGTCTAGACAACCAGCAATTGCTACCAAAGTGGTTCATACCTCTAATGTTTTTGGTGTTCTAAGTGATTTGGATGAAGGTTCTAATGTTAATGTAAAACATAATGGTAAGGTTAGTACAAGCAATGGAATATCGTTACTACTGTTGATGGAAGACACGTGGTAAACAATGATAGCATCCCTAGTTCGTCAAATGCTCCTCCTCCTTTTATTTCGAATAGCACACCATACATGGTTAAAGATGGTAAAAAGGTAGGTAATCCGTTTTCTAAGGTTAAGGATTGGTTATTCGGATAATGATGATGATGAATGTCACACCTCGCCAAGGCGGAAACGCGAGGTTGTAACTTCATGGATATCATCACAACACCTAGTGTCTATATAGAGAACAACAACATGCACAAAAATAGAGCAAAGTACAAACACAAAGTGTTGTAACAATACCCCAAAACAAAATAACCAAAACAAAATCCGAAACAATACATAAGTCCAAACATAGATGATGAACCACTTCCAATGCAACTAAGGTCTCGTTTAATCACATCCTTCTATCTTATCCTTAAAAAGCTCACCTGAAAATGATGCTTAAAACGTCAACATAATGTTGGTGAGATTCATAGGTTTAAGACTCATACACAATAGGCAACCGATTCACTGTGATTATAAAATATAGCTGGACAAATAATTATAATTATCATATAAGCTACATGTATTCGCAAGGCAACCATTGGGACGGAACGTGCCCACCGATCCAACCACACAGAAATTAACTGGGACAGAACGTGTCCCCCGCTCCAATCTTATCATCAATTAGGTCACATGCGCGAGCACCAGGATAAGAATCATTCCAATTGAATCCCATATAAACCACACAGCATTATAGTGAATAGGAGTTATTACTCTCCAATTGGATACCCCCCCCCCCTAATTGTACCACACAACGTTATCATCACATCTTTCAAACCACATAGCATTATCATCACATATAGCATTCATACGATAACATTATAAGTCCAAGCTTTTAAACCACACATAATCACAGTAACTCAAAACAATTAACACAAGCATCATTCATATCCCAAGTTTAAAACAAAGTAAAAAGTGGGACTATGAACTCACCTCAAACTTTGCAGCTTCCACAAACACAAATCACAAATCTATATCACACAAAATAAGTCCACGTTACACATGGCCAAGCTAACAGATATAAGTCATGTAATACGCATATGATGGATGTCTAAGGTTCATATGACCCACCACGGATCTCCTGGAATCCATACTAATCACCACAAATACTAATGCTCACTAAATCCCCTGCACTTTTAAAACCAGAAAATGCATAATTATAGGGTACATTCGCCCACATGAAATAATAACTTTAAAGACTCAATTACTCACACCAAAAATTTACCATAGTCTCTCATAAGCATACAAGCTAATCCTAGAAGGCCATGGTCTAAAAACACAAACAAGTAACATTCATAAAATCAAACTTACAAACTATCCAGATTCGGATCTGAACACACACCAAAAAGTTTTAATTAAATTAAAATACTTCTACAACTTTTTATCGCAAATCCTTCGCGTGGGAGTCCAAGTACATATGAAACATAACTCAACCAGAAGGGCTAAGCTAAATCTCACTTTTTCATCCACATCTCACTACCAAACTTATGACCTAAATATGTCCCGATTTTACAGCTTTGATACCTTAACAAAGAAAAATCGAAAGATTAACTTCCGGACCTCGAAATCGTTCGTGGCCGGACTTTTTGAAAAGCTCTTTTATTAAACTTCAATTTAGAATAAAATTTCGTGATCTAACTCATCACCATCAGTTAAATACATTTGAATCTTTTACAGCACTAATTTTCTGTCCATACCCTAACTCATTAACTAGCATGTTTTACGCACCAATTCTCTTCACCAATCATCATAATATAATCATTAATTGATCCCAACATATTTTAATTAATTAATTTACAGAAACTTATAAACCCTAGATCCATCATACTTAATATTACATGAATTCTAATAATTAATCAATCAATTGATCTAACTCATCACCATCAGTTAAATACATTCGAATCTTTTACAGCACTAATTTTCTGTCCATACCCTAACTCATTAACTAGCATGTTTTACGCACCAATTCTCTTCACCAATCATCATAATATAATCATTAATTGATCCCAACATATTTTAATTAATTAATTTACAGAAACTTATAAACCCTAGATCCATCATACTTAATATTACATGAATTCTAATAATTAATCAATTGATTGAACACATATTTTAAGAATTTTTACCTTGATTCTTGATTATTGCTTCCAAAGTACAAACCCCAATTTTTTTTCTTCTTCTTTCCCTCTCTTGGACGACCATAAACTCACAAAAAAATGTTTTAGGTTGTTTGGGCTTGTTTATATATTAATTATAGATAATCTTTGGGCCTAAGAATGATATTTGGACTTAAATTGCTTTCCTTATTCCCCTAAAAACTCTCTTTGGCTGATTTTTATATATATGGAATATATATTTATATTTCTTTATTAAATTTATTTATTACACTCAAAACCTCATACTTTTTATATTGTATGCGAACCCACAGCGAAACCTAACGTCTTACGCGATAAACCTTAGTTTTTACGACGACTCGAAAAAATATCATTTTCAAAATAAAGTTTCCAAAAATAAATTTTCACACCCTTTAAAAGTATAACACGTAAAAACAAACTCCTCGTAACCCGATAACGCTCAAACACTTGAACGAAGACTCGTTACGAAAAAACACAAAAACACCAAAACTACACAAGTCATTTCTACACCACAAAGGCGATCAAAATGCAGGGTATCCAAATATCAACATTACTCACTCACAAAAACAACACCACGCGAAGGGCTTTAGTGTAACACCCCCAAAATACCGCAGCGGAAGACTGTGTCATAGGGGTGCTACTTCATAATACAAAGTACAAGTTATAGAAAACGAACTCTAAATGAGACGTTTTGAAAAGTTACCATTCGATTAATGAATTCAAAGTTACAAACATGAGATTCCAAAGTATGATACATAAATGTATACAAAGTTTTGAATGGTAAATGATAAAAGCGTAAGTCTTCAGAATATGCAGCTTGACTCTAAGTTCCTCGCACTAGCTATCGCCTTACTAACCTGAGATAAACATGCTAAAGTGTCAACACAATGGTTGGTGAGTTCATAGAGTTTGTCTTAAAACAGTTGAAAAGCTTTAAAAGAATGTTCACACAGCAAAGGCATCGTGAATCCACTCAGTTACAAGTCCCGCCATAAGAGACTTGTAACCTGTATGTTCACAACCCACTGCTACAAATATAGTATAATAAAGACATGTATAAGTTCATCAAAACAGTTTAGCAATTAGTCGTGAGTCTACACTTCATCTCCGAAGACCTCACGTTTATGATGTATCCAACATTCGCAAATGTTAGGATGTATCAATAGCCTCAATGGTCATCCAAGGTCTTAATTTGGAGCCACCGGAAGTCTCAATGGTCATCCAGCAACTTAATCTGGAGCCACTGGCAGTAACACAATCAAGTATAACGCAGTTAAGTATAACACAATCATGTATGTATGAAATCAAGTATAATGCGATCAAGTATAAGACAATCAAGTATAGAACAATCAAGTATAATGCGATCAAGTATTTGTACAAGTAAGCAAGTAGTTGTGCATGTATCCCCCCCAAAGAGTTAAAACAAGTATGAAAAAGTAGGGGCTATGACTCACCTTAAGCTTATGTAATGAGAAATGAAAGTGGTAGTCGAATCGCGAAAGTCTCTAAGAGCAGCCTGTAATAGAACGTTGCGACTTAGGTTTGGAGTAACGTCTAAGAATATGAAAAATTGCCCATATATGTCTTGCATAATGTTCATGATGTAGTACTTAGTATATAGTGTAAGTCGTTGAATATAAATGGTCTATGAAACATGTATAAGTTGTATATCTCTTACTACCGTTCGGGCCGACATAATTCAGAAGTCATGGAGTAAACATTCGAGGAGCCAGGACACTTTAACTCGTAAATCCACAACTCGTCTCGACGGCTTACTCAATGAACTCCTCACATGAGGCTCCCTACTATTGTAGTATTCAATAACATATATATATATATATATATATATATATATATATATATATATATATATATATATATATATATATATATATATATATAAGCTTTGATCTTTAAAAGTTATATGGTCTTTAGCCGTGGCTTTGCCGTGACCTTGGTCATTGTTACCATGGTCGTGAGACTCAACCTTGGCGGCTTTAGGTCATTAGACCTCTTGGTCTCATCTAATTATAATGATTATATAGTAACTTTGGTCTAAAATGGGCTGTTAAGAATTTGAAGAAAATTATTACTCAGAAAGCATTTTCAGGGCTCGAGCTTCTTTGTTCCTGAACGAAAACGTCGTTCCGGACAACTTTCGTGTTTTAACTTTTTGATGAATCGGATCAGAAGTGGGACTTTCAAAATCATAATTTGATCAGAATGCTAATTAGGCAGATTTGCCGTTTTGGTTTCGCTAACTTCAAATGGTCATAACTTTTGACTCGTGTACTCGTTTTGGGTGATTCAAATTGCTATGTTTTCCTTGTTAAGTCCTCTTTAACAGTAAGTAAGTGTCAAATATCAAAGTTATACTATTGGGGTCGTGGTTCTCCATAAAAATCACTAGTTTGCTTGTTTACTTGTCATAAGTTAACATATGTATACCAATACTTGTTTTATCCATTTTTAAACATCATGAACACAATACAAAGACCATATATAGCATGAAAGAAACATAATAAGCATGAAATGATATTGAGCAAGAAAGTGTATAAGGGTTTGCTTACAACTTTTGGCTTTCTAAAGAAAGGAAGTCAAGTATAGAACTAGGACACTAAACCTAAGCTTGTAAACCCTTCACCATAACTCTTGTAACCCTTGCTAGCCTTGATCTAACCCTTGTGAAAACCATTTAACTTCAGCCCTAGTAACCTTGTGTAGCTCCTAATTCAACCATGGAATCACCAAACAAACTTAAGAACTAGGTAGAGAATACTAAGACCTTGAACTTTGTAGTGTAACTTGTATATTGAAGATCAAAGGATCATGGTGCTATGATAAAAGGTTGTGGCGTTTTTGTGGTGAAGAAAGGAAGGAATGAGCTTTCTATTTATAGCAAGAATGAGGAGGTTAGGAAGCTTACTAGGAAAGTGCTTAAACTTGGAGACAAAGTTGTAATTAAAAATGATCTAATGGCTAAAGTCATGAGATGATGCCACAAGTGTGAATGCCCCCCCCCCCTAGTGGCGGTTCAAGAACTTGGAGAACAAGGTGTGGACTTTTGATGGTATTATCCTAAGTATGTAGCTAGTTTTGGACCCGTAAATTGCTAACCGTAAGTTGTTAAGTCACGAAACGTAAAACCGGGTATCCTAAAAATATGAAACTTGAAAGTATTGTTAAACATGTCAATATAGTCCATAATAAAATATAAAATGAGTGGTAGGTTCTATCGGGTGCTAAAACCCTGCTAAAAACTGGAAACACGGGTCTAAAACGCGTAATTCGCGTAAAACGCTGAACTGAAAAACGTAAAATTCCGAAACTTTTGGAATTGTCCTAAAATGAGAGAAAATCATATTTCTATTGTTTATAATGTTTTATGGATATATCGGGATGCTGGAAGGACGTTTAAACCTAAAAGTAAATCTCGGACACGGCTTTGTGATTTTTGCAGAAATGATCCGACGAGCGTCAAACTCTCGGATTATCGTTAAAATAGTTTAACTTACGAGAATATGAAATAAAAATTTCTGAGATGAATAGTAAAAAGTGAATAGTAAAAGTGAATAGTGAAATTTTCGGGAATAAAAGTTAACCTGAAATTGCGAATTGTTACATTTAGTGCCAACATACGCACCTATCACACATATATCACTCCAATCACCTATGGCACACAAAAAAAACGTCAACCGAGTCAAGACTATCAATTAAACTGACCTGCTAAAATCACGGTTTTTACATCATCCCCCACTTAGGGAAATCGCGTCCCGAGATTTTAACTACTCGTCTCACCAATAGCATCAGCAAAAGAAAGTCTATGGATATTTAAGCGGAATAATACCACACAATAAAACCATAAATCGTCAACAATTCTTATGACTATATGGGATTCTACCATGCCATAAAAATCACAGAGAAAGAACCATAAAAAATGTATACCGACTAAATACCCGAATTCGCATGATAGAAAACATTCCGACACTTCAATGATACACGAAAATAGATACACTACACCTATTGATGCGTCGTTTTGCAACTTTGCAAAAGGTTTTAACTCTCAAGGGATCTTGAAAAGCTTGCATTCCCCACCAGGCAGTGTACCTGACCGTTGTAGTATAGTATAGTGCCAAGTACCGGGGGATTGATCGTTCAACTCAAAGAATAGTGTTCGCTAGGGTTAAAACTCAACTAAACTAGGTCTAGAGGTGAGGGATGATTCTTTTGTATTTTTATATTTTATGGAAAGCAAGTAAAAATCTCGGTTTTGGAAAGATGGGCGAAATTAGTTGCTAGTCAACTAACCCAAATTACTACAAATGCAAACAAACTATAATAAAATGATACTAAAGTAAATTTGGCGAAAACAATAGTAAGAGAAAATATGTTTACTTAGATTTCACTACTCCCTAGCTATATTTTACCGGTTGATTAGTTTTTAACAATTGCATGGATGACGGGTTATATTCCATAATACCATTCGTAGGGCCATGTACGATCTTCCCTAACTCTATAAGCTTCTACCTCTTCCTATGCCGAGCCGACTACTAGCTCCTAACATGGCCTCATTAGTAGTTACACATGCATTAAATATAACCAATTTATAGTAGTACACATCTGATCATATTTCTTAAGACGTTCAAGCAAGTTACCAATTGGAATTCTGCCAGTTTTCTTAAGCCTAACATCGAAATCATTCATCCACAACAATTATAATCAAACAACCAACCAATAATCGATATCTAAGTTTCATTACATCTAAGCAAACACAAAGAAAACCTAACCTAGCATGTTAAAGTGAAGATAATCATAAGATAGAATCAAACAACACATAGACATATTGAATGATTATTGGAAAACTTATCTTCAATTAAGTATGGATGAAACTAGGATTTGAAACCCTTAAAAATACTGTAAAATTCGTCTAGGATTTCTCCTCTCAAAGTTGCACACTAATGATTGAAAAATCAAAAACTATATATAGAGAATTGGGTCTGACGGCGTCAAGAGTAAGTTCTGACGTCGTCAACTCGCCGCCATAAATATATTCGTATTGCCTAAATCCAATTCTGACGCCGTCATGTGTAAACTTGATCTTGGCCGTCACATGTAATTTGCTCTTGATGGCCTTGGTGACGCCGTCACGTGTAATTCCTCCAAAAACTCTCTGGCGTGTCACGTGTAATCTTGATTATCCACCTCTTTGTCAAAGGGTGACGGCGTCATAAGCAAATCCTGACGCCGTCAGGTACTGTTTTCAGCATGAATTTGAGACTTTTTCGTTTTCTTCACTTTTTCGCTCCAAAAACGTTCAAAATGCTTCCTTTTCCAGATTTCTCCTCAAAAGTACCTAAAATGACAAAAGGACCGATTTAGGGCAATATTTGATCAAATAATCTCAACTTTGGGCTTAAATGACCCCCTAAAAGCGGTACACTTTTCGTCTCATCAAATACACTTATACTTGAGATTTGCTTGTCCTCAAGCAAATGCGCTTTTATTCTAATCAAAATACAAGCTAGGGGTCATTTAACAATAATATAAAAGTAATTGCAACAAATAATTGTTCCACTTCAACCAAAATGAGCACGGAAATTATACACTTGCACCTCACAAATAGTGTTTAGATACTCACATCTCTCGGGTGTAATAAAGTACATATCACAATACGAAAATGAAAAATATCTCTCACTAGCTGTCATAGCACATAGATTACCATAGGCTTGGGAAAGGATCAAACCTCCAACACTTGGCGTAAGCACCTAGGATAAACTATCAAAGAGGTCTTTTAAAAGGGTTATAACGTGAGGTGTAGGGATATGGTAAACACGGTTTTGTTGGATAAAGGCAATATTTACTGGTGGCGAGTTAATCATCTTGGTCTATTACATGTACAATGTGGCGTTGCTAAGCCAAGACTCGACTCGACTTAAGCTAATAAAAAACTAACAAAAATATAAAATAAACATAAAAGAAAACGGGATGGTAGTCCGTATTTTTTTTTTCTTTTTTTTCTTTTTCTTTTTCTTGATTTTTCGATTTCTTTTTGCATACACTCTTACCCTACCATCCAAAATAATACATCATAGGGGATTTACATCCCCCTTACACTTGAACTTTTACATACTTTACAATTAACTATTTTAATGACTCGAATCAAGATAATCAAAACACTTGGAGTACTTTTTATGATTAACGCACATATGGGGTAATATATGATGTTCTTCCCCAATACTCCATAACACTAGTATTTTACCCATGAGTCCCAATCGTCCCAAAACAATATGTACAAGATATGACTCGACTTGGCAACCATGTAATCAATTAGACAATTAACTAAGGGTTTAAACATGTAACAATAATGCATTAAAGATGAGTGCATACAAGGACTAAGGCGATTTGGTTGTAAATTTGGGGTGGATTGTAAACAAATTCTATCTTTAAGTAAGATGCTTAAAGTTAGAAACGAAAAAGATAGGCTCGGAGGGGTGTACTAGGGGTATCGTGTACTAAAAATGAGTACATCGCAAAGGTGTGGGAAAATTAATTGACTTTACTAGTCAAGTAATTATGACTTCATTGGTCAAGTAATTATGATACGGGCTTAACACAAGGGTGATCCTAATGCCTCTTATCATGTAGTAAATCCTAACTACACGAATGTAGTCTCACTAGCAGTCTCGGGATGCATCACTAACGCAAGTTCTAGAATCTAAGTACTACCGGTACACTCATAAGCATCTTTTCCTAACAAATCTAGGGGCGAACCTCACATATTTGGGGTGGAAATTTTTTAGTGGTACGGTTTTTTTGCTAGTCATACAACTCCTATCCATGAGACGCTCATTAAGGCTAAAGCTTCACTCCTAAATGTAGTAAAATATTTTAAATTTGGCGCTAAAATTTCCCTAACAACTATTTCTCTTAGTTTTATTACACACCTACTATTGAACAAACAAACTCAAGTGCAATTGCATTCTCTAAGGTATCATCATATCATTTACCCTCCCCTTACACTTAGGCTGAACATTATCCCCAATGTTTAATAAAAAGGATGTAAAAGTAGTGAAGGTAAAAGAATGAAACAAATACTCCCCTGATTTGTTCGGTGTGGATAGTGTGGTAACAAGGTTAAATCCTCCTCCAAGAAAATCAACATTGAAAGCTTCCCTCTAGAAATATAAATCATCTTCTTGTCCAATATAACCTGTTAAACCTGAGAAAACAATCAAGGCAAACATCGCGTAAAATCGGCGACAATCTATATGTATAGTGTTATAATGCTTGTGGAATGAATGTTTGCAGATTTCCTGGAGTTATTAAAACTAAAGAATTAACAAAAACTTTAAGAATCCGGTAGAAAAACAAAACTTGCAAAAAATTTCTGCTTTTTACACCTGATGCTGTCAGGTTATAATCCTGACGCCGTCAGAGTGCTCTGACAGAAATCTTGTGTTAAGTTTCCGGAAAATTTCTGGAAAAACTTACGCCTTAATTCCTGGAATTCCTGCAAAACATCATTATGACTCGATACAAGCATTTAACTCAAACAAATACTAATATGCATGTTCATTTAATATTGTTGTGGTTCACGTTCAAGCTCATTCTTAGAAACAAACTTTGATTTCCCTTACACTTATCTTTTGTGAAATACCTTTATATCAAGTTAAGACGAAGTTAAACAACAAGTTAAAGCATTTTCACAATTTATTTTGAAACATGAGCCACAAACAATAAAAATAAAGCACACATACGGAAACAAATAAAATCAAACAAACAAACAATCAAACAAATAAAACAAATAAAACTTGGGTTGCCTCCCAAGAAGCGCTTTTCTTTATTTATTAGTCTTGTAGCTAGACTTAAGGTCACGGGGTATTACGTGACCTCGTCATTAGTCACGGTTTCTAGGTCATCTTCAATCTTGGTTTTATATTCCGGACCTAGTTGCAAGCATTCCTTGTAGAAAACAAATATTCTATTCATAACATAGTATACTCCTCTACGTCTATCCTCATCATTCCTATTGTAGACCGCTTGCTTATGTTCCTTTTCGATGTTTGATAAAAGACGAAATTGTTCAATCTTATAGGGCATTTGGTAAGCTATCTCATCGTTCTCATCCTTGAACCTAACTATCCCTAGAGATGGGTCATAATTCATTTTAGAGGTCTCAACAAACGGCTTTCTGAACACTACTTGACTTAGGCAACCATCTATTACCAGACGAATATCCTCTACAATCAAAAAGTCAGTAATGTAAGTGAAGTTTCCTACAAAGACGTACAATCCTTTCACTCTTCCCACAAAGTTACTCATCCAACCCGTGTTGGGAATCATCCTAAGGCCTAGTTGCTTCTTTATTACCCAATTGTAATGGGTCCTAGTCATAATGTTTATGGGAGATCTAAGATCGATGTAGGCTTTCCTCACATGCACATGCACATGCCCAATGTTTCATGGTATGTTAATGTTAGAGGGATCACCCGCTTTGATGATTGGTGAACCAAGGACGTATGGTGTTTCGGAGTCATCGAATAGATCCTTATGGTATTACCGCTCTTCCTTGGTAGGTAATTTATCAAAGTATTCCTCTACATTTTCTACTTCCTCAACTTTCTCTTCCTTTTTATCCTCAACTTCCTTAATCTCACCCGTATCACTTTCTTCCCTATTATTATCGACTGGCTTAATAGTGACTACGTTGACAAAGTGGACATGTTTAGATGATGAGGGGTCCTTAATTTGGGTTCCACTACTAGTGTCCCTAGTGTCCTTCTTTGGTGTAGTTAGCACTTGGTTGTTGAGGGCATTCAACAAGTTGTCGATTTTATTGGTCATCTTCGCTTGTTGTTGATTGAATTCGGATTCAAACTTAGCTATACGAGCTTCTTCAGATGCCGTAAATTTGGACATCAATCCTTCAAGATTATTGGTACTACCATAATTGTTGGAAGGATTGTTGTTGAAAGTACGGTTATGAGGTGGACCGTTTGGTTGATAACGATTAGATGGAGTGGAAGAATTGTTTTGGGGCATGTTTTGGTTTTGTTTCCACCTAAGGTTCGGGTGATTTTTCCAAGAGGGGTTGTATGAATTGCCGTAAGGGTTTGGCTCAGGTTTGAAAGTGTACCACTTGTCTCCCGGTCCGTTGGTACGCAAGGATGCGTAATCCGCAAAATCTTGTTCGGGGAGTTCCATGTAATCACGAGTGTCGTGGGGACCACTACATAATTCGCATGAAGAAGTGATTTTGTTCACTTAGTTTGAAGGTTTAGGAGCTTCGTAAGATTTCATGAGAAACTTAACTTGGTCTTCAAGTTCCATGATCCTACGGTCGGGAGTGCTTGAAATGTTCGAAGGCAAAGATATTTCCTTGACCGTTTTGTTCAAATCACTAGGATCATTCCAACTTTCGTTGTCATAGAGAGCAAGATCTTCTACGAGTTCCCATGATTCTTCCGCACTTAGATCACGTAGCTTGCCACCGGCCGCTTGGTCAATGGATCGCCTTGTGAAGAGATCGATATGGTCATAGAAAATTTGGACTTGGAGCCAAAGATCTATGCCGTGATGAGGGACTTTTTGGAGTAAGTCCTTGAAACGACTCCATGCTTCATAGAGAGTTTCACCTTGACGTTGTTGGAACATCAAGATGTCATTTCTAAGCTTAGTAGTTCTCCCCGGTGGGAAAAATTGAGCAAGGAAATGAGTGGTGAGATCATCCCAAGAGGTGATGGATCCCGTAGGTAAACGCTCAAGCCATTGACTAGCTTGATCATGTAGAGAGAATTGAAAGAGACGCAATCGGGACGTCTCTCGAGTTTCAACATCAAGGTCTATGGAATCTACGATTTTTAGGAAATCCTTGAGATGTTGATTAGGATCTTCGGAATGAAGTCCATGGAATGTACATCCGCTTTGCACCAATCGGATGTTGTCGGATCGCAAGGGAGACACATTGGCTCCTTGAGTGAGCTCAATGGTGTTTCAATAGCCTTGGTGGCTAGGACGGGAGTACTCTCCTAAAGTTCGGGGTCTAGGAGGTTGGTTTGGTTGTGGTGGGTTTTGTGGATGGTTTTGTTGTCGTGGGTTGATGGGGTCAAAGAGATTACCACCTTCCATGATGGCGGATGGTAAAGGTTACGAACAAAGGAACGAAGAAAAAGATAGACTAAAAAAGACATATAAAAATAAAAATAAAAACCTTACTAGAAAGGAATCTAGCAAGTAGACCTAATAAAAAGAATTTTCAACCTAGACAATAACTATTCCCCGGGCTGCGGCGCCAAAAACTTGATGCGTGGTTTTGCAACCTTGCAAAAGGTTTTACCTCTCAAGGGATCTTGAGAAGCTTGCAATCCCCACCAGGCAGTGTACTTGACCGTTGTAGTATAGTATAGTGGCAAGTACCGAGGGATTGATCGTTCAACTCAAAGAGTAGTGTTCGCTAGGGATAAAACTCAACTAAACTAGGTCTAAAGGTGAGGGGTAACCGTAAGAAACACCACATATAATGGATACACACAAAACAAACATTAATTAAAACGTTTACGAACACCCTGCAGCTAACTTCCATGATCTAAATCCAACTATAAACGATCTACTTAACCAACCATATCCGCAAACCAATTTGGGTACTTAAATTTCATCTGATCCTCACATTCCCAAGTAAACTCAGGACCACACTTAGCATCCCATCATACCTTTATCAACGCTATCTCACCACACTTCAAACCCTTAACATCTCGATCCATAATCTCAACAGGTTTCTTGAGAAAGCGAAGAGTTTGTCGACCTTACTTTCATCTAATGGCACATGCAGACTATCATCTGCCAAACACTTCTTTCAATTAGATACGTAAAACGTATCATGTACACCACTTAATTCCTCAGCTAACTTCAACCGGTATGCCACAAATCAAATCCTTTCTGAAATCTCAAACAGTCCTACATATCTCGATGCTAACTTGCATTTATTACCGAAACGCATAACACCTTTCCAAAGAAATACTTTCATCATCACAAATTCACCAACATTAAACTCCCCCCGGCTTACGGAGATTATCCGCATAACTCTTTTAGCGATCTCTCGCTGCCCTAAATCTCTCTCTTAAATATGAAAACCTTATTCGCAGTCTCTTATTCCAGTTCAGGACCAATTAGTTGGCTTGTTCCAACCTCTATCCATAGAACAGGTGATATACATTTCCTTCCATACAATACTTCAAACGGCACATTCTTAATACTAGAATGATAATTATTATTATGGGAGAACTCAGCGAAAGATAAATGCATACCTCAGCTCCCTCCAAACTCAAACACACCCATGCTCTCATCATACCATCCAACGCCTGATTTGTACGCTCACTTAGTCCATTCATTTAAGAACGATAAGTCGTACTCATCTTCATACGCTATCTTAAGGCTCTATAAAACATTTACCACAATCACGAAGTAAGTATTTCATCTTGATATAAGTTGATTGACACGACACCACACGTCTCTCTACCAACTCATCATATGTAACATCTCGCTAAGTCCTCCTTACCACAATCTTCATGTATCTCTGACTCTTGCATCTCTCCAATAATCATTGACATTAACATTTACCTTCAAGCGTATCAAACACTTGCTAAGGTATCTATATTCTCCTTCATACTTGCTTCCCAACACAACTCTCGTTAAGGTAATAATACGTCTTATCCATCCTAGGATGTTTCAAATACCTTGCATGATTGATGTACTTATGCTTCCTTCCAATGAAACCAATAATTGGTCCACGAAGTACAATCCTCCATCATCATTCCTTCCATTAGTTGATCTAAACCATGTAATCATTCTCCTCACATGTTCTCTTCCTTGAACATCTCTCTCTGGGCTGCCAGTATCATCCTTTTTACTGAATTATCACAATCATTGCTCATAGACATCTATGTTTCACTCGTTCACTCCTGCTCAGTGCTCTTACCACGATGTCCGCTCTTCCTTGATGGTATCAAATCAGACAATCGTAATCACTGAGAAATTCCACACCCAACTTCTCTTCTACGTATATTAACCTCTTGTCAAATATATGCTAAAATTCTTATGATCTGTGTAGATAACACCCTTTGCTCCATACAAATATCGTCTCCAAGTTCTACTCCCAAACTCTAAGTCATGCACCACATAGTTCCTCTTATGGATCTTCTACCTCCGCGATGCCTACGCAATCTATAAAAAGTTTGAAACGAATCGTCAATAGTACCTGCCAATCCTAAGGACAATCGTCTCTTATATGGTGTCTTAGGTACTTTCCACACTGCACTACTTTTATCTTACAAATGTCCACGAAACTCGCTATCGTTGACCACATACCTAAAGAACGTACATCTTGAAGCTAAACCTCTCACTTGAACAACTTGACAACCATCCTCTTCTTCCTCAACAAACATAATGATAACCAAATTGACAATCTATTCTTAAGAAACGACGCGAACCATGACTGGTCAAACTAAAACATATATCAACAAACTCCAAGGTCACGAATTACCGACTAGCGTAGAAATCGAATATCAAAATCAAAGCTGGAAAACACCATGAGGAATTTTTTTCCCCCAATAAAAGTAGATGCAAATGTTCATGAAACCCATACAATGAAAATAGAAAATATGCGTACCCATAGAAAATCTACCAGCGTACCACAATGAAAGCAACACTTGAGGAACCAAATACATATCAAATTTGATAAATAAGAACCATATATAGTTCTTATTCCCGTACTCGACTTTACCCCACAAAAAAAAAAATCGTTTTTCACATGATATACCTTAACTATACCTTTTTTATAAAACATATAAAAACCATTTTATATAAGAAAATCCTCGCTGACTTAAATTCCACATTATGCATAATTTTTATAACACCAAAGGTTAATTTTTAAAAATATAGTATCTCACCTTACTTATTTAAGATATCTAAATCGTGCTTATTATCACAGTAAAATAAGTAGACTTTCATAGCAGAATTGTTATTAATAACTCCGACAATAGACTGATAACCATTTTTTTCCACACCTCATTTCCCATAAAAATATTAATTTCCAACAAATGACCTTGAAATACCCAAAACGAATTGTAAAATGCCATGAAGACTCTAACACAGCCTCTTAATCGAATGCGAAAGACATGGAAAAAAATCACGTACATTGCAAACCAAGCGTAGAACGTAAAGAATCATTCATAAAATGAGCAAATTAAGATCATAAAAAAACATCGACACTAACAGATCGCAAAAACATGTCACGAAATCTAGTTGGTGTGCAAATGAGGGATTAAATATCCGCACCAACTCGTCACGAACCAACCATACTTGAAGAACAATATAATATTTATTCGCGGAATGAATGCAAGGAATAACGAAAGAAACGAACCAGTATCCAACAAAAATGAATTCGATTACCCAACACCTATCACGACTTAGGTATACAAACAGAGTGTTTAGCAAATGAATCAACTTAAATACCACAACATTAGTACCAACAGATAATCGGGGTATCAACATATGATAGGTAGGATGTAATCTTACCACCTACACACCCCAACATATAACGACTGCCCAAACGGTTAAGAGAATACTTCAGTAACCATACAGCCATCATCAACATGATATCACATACCATCTACCACAACATATAACAACAAACATCAATTAATGCAATAATGGTCACAAGTCCACGTGTGTGATACCCTTATAATTATATTCGCGTCCATAGTTATAAGCCTATTCCACACGCATACTTACTTCCAAAACCACACATCTCAATGATAACGCACATATACCACATAGCACCTAATACACTATGCAATCCATGCTATCATACTTGCAAGTCCACATGTGTTGTGACGCATGTATAATTATGTTGGCCACCATAATTATCTATGCCCCCTTTCACAAGTGCACTCCCTCCTATGTCAACACATCATGCAAACAAAAACAAAAGACGTCGCAAACAATCATCTTACATGGAACAATTCCAACGATCACGTAAACCCCATAATCAAAATCACTTGGATAGGATCGATCCAATACTCAAGAGTAATCATGCTCCAACATGGCTCCAGACGGAAAAAGGCAATATACGAATTTTAAAACATGACACAAAACAAAAGACATCGCATAATGGCTAAAATTCCACTCTCGCACTTGCCTCCTCACTCAGATCGATTCAACTTACTACTCGCTACGGACTCTAGATCCGAATCCACACCGTTCCATCCTAACTCCCCTTCATCTTTACTCAACCACCCATTCCTGTTTCCTACATGTTGAGGTAGTTGACCACATGCAAAACCATTTCTATTCTTTTCTTCCAATTTCGCATGATCCACAAGTGCATACAAATCACGAGGTTTAGACTAAACCACCTCTCCTTCTTATGAGAAGTGAGGACACTACCAAGGGTATTTGGTAACGGCTCCATCTCCAGAAGTCACCGTGGTTACAAACCTTTCCACTTCTTCTCCACCAACGTTTTCCATAAACGTCCTCTCCTTGTCCGAACATGGATACATGTTATCAGGAACTCGGATTCTATGGTTAATCCGCTTCATCCTATCACTTCTCTTGATAGCAAAATAATAGCCCAACGAAACTTCTAACGCGAGGGAAGATGACGTACTAAAGTTGACATATACAATACTACGTATAGGGTTTCAATAGGCATCCAAAACAAAATAAAACATCACACAAATTTAAGGAAAATATACATATAAAATACAATACTTATACATAGCCCATAAATGCAACTATATGAGGGACTCCTAGGTTGTAGTCTAGGTTTAACCACCTAATTCTCTATAACCAAGGCTCTGATACCAATCTGTCACACCTTGCCAAGGCGGAAACGCAAGGGTGTAACTTCATGGATATCATCACAACACCTGGTGTCTATATAGAGAACAACTACATGCACAAATATAGAGTAAAGTACAAACACAAACTGCTGTAACAATACCCCAAAACAAACTAACTAAAACAAAATCCGAAACAATACATAAGTCCAAACATAGATGATGAACTACTTCCAATGCAACTAAGGTCTCGTCTAATCACATCCTTCTATCTTATCCTTAGAAAGCTCACCTGAAAATGATGCTTAAAACGTCAAGATAATGTTGGTGAGATTCATAGGTTTAAGACTTATACACAATAGGCAACCGATTAACTGCAATTATAAAATAGCTGGACAAATAATTATAGTTATCATATAAGCTACATGTATTCGCAAGGCAACCAACACACATAAGGCAACCATTGGGACGGAACGTGCCCACCGATCCAACCACACAGAAATTAACTGGGACGGAACGTGTCCCCCGCTCCAATCTTATCATCAATTAGGTCACATACGCGAGCAACAGGATAAGCATCCTCCCAATTGAATCCCACATAAACCATACAGCATTATAACCAGACAGCATTATAGAGAGTAGGAGTTATTACTCTCCAATTGGATACTTCCCCCAGTTGTACCACACAGCATTATCATCACATCTTTTAAACCACATAGCATTATCATCACATATAGCATTCATACGATAACATTATAAGTCCAAGCTTTTAAGCCACACATAATCACAATAACTCAAAACAATTAACACAAGCATCATTCCCATCCCAAGTTTAAAACAAAGTAAAAAGTGGGACTATGAACTCACCTCAAACTTTGCAGCTTCCAAAAACACAAATCACAAATCTATATCACACAAAATAAGTCCACGTTACACATGGCCGAGCTAAAAGCTATAACCCATGTAATACGCATGTGATGGATGTCTAAGGTTCATATGACCTGTTGGATCGATATACGATGACCAAACTACTTTGTAGCTTGTAAGGTTTTAACAATCTTGAATAACTCAAAACAGTTAATATTGAAACAATGATATTACTTTGTAAAGTGTGCGGAATCTACTAACACAATGCTAAGAAGAACTTTGTTAATATTAAAACAACTCTTAAACCTGCCTCTCTAATTACAGGTTCACTAACAATCTCTAACTTTCTCTAAAATCGTTTTTGTAACACTCTAAGACTCTTAGAAAACTTCGTATGACTTCATCTAAAACTTATATCTCTAACACCATCATAAGGCTCCTTATATAGATAACCTTAAGTCGGTTTACATTATCTACTTGAACGACAAGTAATTATCCCTAACTAATTCTAGAATATTCATACAATATTACATAATAATCCTTTAATCAATATTGTAATTAAGTCCTTGTTCTTCAAAGTACTTTGAATAATCTTCAATAAATAGCAGTACTTTGACCTTGATCAGCATGTTGACTATTTAGCAGTACTTTGACTTCATATCCCAACAATCCTTCCCTAACTTGAACTCCACTTGCTTGATTTCAAGTTTCTTTACTTCTTGAATCTTCAAAATCTTTATCATTCAGGAAAATTGTTTATTTATCTCTTTTGAATCCTGTATATCAAAGTGCTCTTGATCATTATCTTCTCAGCAACTCAGCAAAATTTTGACAAAGTGTACATCAAATCTTTTAAAGTTTCATACTGTTCTCATCACTTCCAGATGTGTAAACTTCTGTGAGTGGTGTCATTGAACTTTTAATGGATTTTGATGTCTCTTCACCAAAGCCATTAACTCTGGAGTAGCCAATGTTTAGGTTAGAACAACCATGGTACATTGATAACCATATGATTTTTAGCAAACCATCAGCTATCAACGGATTTGAATAGTCTTTACCAATAGCCATTTGCTTTTGGACTAGTTAGTTCTTTGAACTCAACCATGGTGAAATAATTACCATAAATAGTTTTTCCACAGCCTTTACCACAAGCCATTCTCTTGTGGGCTAGCCAACTCTTCACTTTTACAGATATGGTGAGTTGAATACCATACAATTTTTAGTAAATTGTCAACTAAAAACGGATTTGATTATCACATCAGAGCCGTACCCTCATGATGAGTCAAACTCTTTCTTGTCTGTTAAACATGGTGAGTTGATTACCATTTGTTGTGCAGTACAAGTACTAACACCATGTTTTTCTCTTCAAATCCTTTTATTTACTTCATCTTAAACATCAAAACTTTTATCTTTATTATTTTTTTAATTTTTTTAAAGGACTTATACTGGTTTTTATGTAGCAAGCAGTACTTTGATAAAGTACTGTTTGTCTTACAGTACTTTGAGAAAAATACTTTATTATTCAAAACAAATCATACCAGCACTTTGTAATATTATTCTTATACTGGTTTTTATGTAGCAAGCAGTACTTTGATAAAGTACTGTTTGTCTTACAGTACTTTGAGAAAAATACTTTATTATTCAAAACAAATCATACCAGCACTTTGTAATATTATTCTTCTGATTTAGTCCACCTGATAAATAGCTTAATCACCATAAAAGCTACTTCAGATTTATCTTCAGGCTCCATTCCATGATCCAACATCCTGAGCATAATTTCTCTTATCAGAGGATATCTTCTTTCAGCAAGCATGTGAATCATGGTACCATCTTCCATCTCAAGTGAATGAACTCTTAATGACTCAAAGAATCTCCATCTTGTTATTTCCCAATTTTCTTGATCATTCCACAGAGTATCAACACTTGTTTCTTCTGTTTCCCAAATGGTTATCAAATCTCCAAGTAAGATTAATCCCACTCCTGTTGCTTCAATATTCTCATAGTAAGTCTGCACTTGCAAGTATAAACTGTATAGATCTTGTCTGTCAATTAAATGCAGAACATCCCATAACATATTAAACACTGTGAAGCTTTCATCTTCTCTGTTGAACATAAGATAATTCCCTTCTTTTGATTCAACCACAGAGAATGAGATAATCTTTGATTTCTTTCCAGAGTCTTCTTTTTTCTTGTTCTTAAAATCAACCACTCTGAAATAATTCTTCAGTTCATCAATTGTGTCTTCATGTATCATTTTAAGTCTCTTTGACAATTGATAATCTTGAACTGCTTTCTTCCTTTTCAACTTCCTTTTCTCAGCCTGTTCTTTTCTTATATCTTCTAACTTCTTTTGCTTATCAACATCCATGGGAACAAAACTTTCTAAATCTTTCTTAATAGACTCTTGTACTTCATCCCATAGAGCTTTCACTTCTGGATATCTTAATTTTTGTAGATTCTTGAATCCTCTTCCTTTCAAGAAACTAATCATCCAATTTCTTTCTTGAGCCATAGTCATAGGTTTTCTTGTCACAGCAACTGACTTCTTTACTTCTTCCAAGTATTTTGCATCATACACAGCTTGTTGTTGTCTAGCAATTTCTTCATTCTTTGCTACCTCTATTTCTCTCAGCTGTGCAAGAGTAAACTTCTTCTTTTTCTTCTTAATCTTCTTTTGCTTCATAATCCCTTTACCTTTGTCTTTGGGATCTAATTCTTCAGATTCAGAAGAAGATTCAAAAACTTGTTGTGCAGGCTCAGAAATATGTATACCTCCTGAAGGTCTATCAAAATTTAGCATAATCTGAGCTATAGTCTCATCATCACTTGTTGTATGCTCCTTGACTTCTTCTTGCTGGATAGGATTAGAAGGACCAGCTTCATCTTCAAAAGTCTTTGTAGAAGGTCCAGCTGTAGAAGTTCCAATTCCATCAATATCCATAGCAGCAGTACCTTGCAGACCAATACTTTCATCAACAGTACTTTGAACATCAGTACTTTGATTGTGAGTGCTTTGAATATTTTGTTCTTCAGCATCTTGCTCAACAGCTTCTTCTTGTACAATATTCTTATCCTCTTCAATCTTTTTCTCTGGCACAAAATTCAAAGGTTCTTCTGGATAGTGCCAAAGATGAGCATCTTCTGAATATTGAACCCCAACATCATCTTCATTCAAATTATCAGCTTGATTCCTCCCCAATTTGAAAGATGATGACTTCTTATGTCTCTTCTTGGACTTAGAGGGTTTCTTGACTGATTTAGACTTATTCTTTTGAGATTGTTCTTTTCTTTCACATAAATCCTAAAATTATTTACTAGAGGCCACACAAACCTCTTTAGCCTTCTAAACTTGTTTCTTAACCTTTTAATTTCTGCAGTCTGAGTAACCATGTCTTTCTTCATTCTCCATAACTCTCTAGTCAAAGCATAATTATCCAAAGGACCCTCAATTCCCTCATCTCCTCCAGGTGTTTGAAACCCACCTGTGGAAGTATAATCATTGGGAGAAGGTACTGGAGTAGGCTCTGAAGCAGTACCTTGTAGAGAAGTACTTTGTGGAGAAGTACCTTCAGCAGAAATAGGTTTTTCCCTAGAAACAGAGGCTGAGGGAGTTCTTTCACTTAATTCATCAGGCTGTGGTGAAGCAATTGGTGGTGTAGGTGTATGTACTGATGCAGAATGCTCAAAATGATTAGATTGGTCAGCATTATCAGAATTAGCAGAACCACTAGCATTATCAACATCATCCCTAACAGCCTGTGCTACCTCTAACATAAGCATTAAGAGGTGTATTGTTGCCCAAAAAATTAACTCCCTTGTGAGACATAAAGGTAAACACTTTTTGTGGCATCCTAATAGTAGGTACATAATCCTGAGGTTTTGGTATCCCATCAAGTGGATTCTCTAAGATAAGTTGAACAAATCTAGGATACATCAGAAAAGGTGATCCAGCCTTAATATGGGCAATCATACCATCAAGGATCATATAAGAAAAGTTGAATGGCTGATTGGTAACAAGTCCAACTAATGCAGAAGCTATGGCATGTCCAAATTGATCCCAAGCAGTACTTTTTGGACTTAAGCAATGAAGTAAAACATGAATAAGATACTTCCAATGAGGACTTACCATTGCTTTCTGAAAAGTAATCCTGTTCAAAGGACCTTCATACCCAATATCTCTTAGTGCATCCCAAACTTCTTGTTTAGCAAACAAAACAGAGCCTCCTTCATCATCAAACAGCAAAACTTCCCTGATTGTTGCCTCGGTAACACGGATGGCTCTCCCAGCAACTATAGCATGAATAACATCCTCTCCATCTTCTATCTCAGCCCTAGCCGTGGCCCAAAACGCCTGTATCCAAGGTCCAATAATCTCTGGGTTTACCAAAAGCGAGTAATTGATGGTGGTTCCGGTGAGAAAATAAATGATTCCATGAAAGTCAATGTTCCTCTGTGTTTTCTCAAGGTTTGTATCTTTGTCATGGTTGTCTGTATCTCTTGGAAGAATGAATGTAACCCTTTGATAATAATGAATAAAAATCTTATCTATTGAATGATACATGTAGCCTCCCCTTAACTAATGACTAACTACTAATGCCTCCCCTCAATAATAGCTTAATTATTAATCATACCAATACTCACAACTAAAAAGGTAAATCTTGAAACATTAAAGCCCTTTGTGAGTAGATCTGCTACATTATCATCTGTATGGACTTTAACCACATTGATAAGCTTATGCTCATAGCAATCTCTGATAAAACGATGTCTGATACATCTGAGGTTTTGTCACTGATACTCTATTTAGTACATAACATGCAGCACTTATAGCTTCAGCCCAAAATGGAACAGGTAATTGGGAGTCTGCAAGCATTGTCCTTGCTGCTTCTATCAAAGTTTTGTTCTTCCTTTCTGCAACTCCATTTTGCTGAGGAGTTCTAGCAATACTGAATTCTCTTTTAATCCCTTTCTTAGCACAAAATTCATCCATAAGCTGATTCTTGAATTGTCACAACTCGTAATTTCCGGTCATTTTCCAAACCTAGACAATTTACTATTCATCAGTTAATATTCACCGATTACTATTCATCATTGTACTATTCATCGTTTTTGAGGTCAATTTAATATTCTGAGAAGCGTTCAGAAATTTTACTATTCACTTGACACTATTCATTTCCGAGAGAAAACCACTATTCATGTGCATTACTCATTTTATCGTAAATTTAGTTTACGAGTATTCCAAATTCGCGTAACCGTATTGGTTCAGGAGCGAATTCATGCATTGTTATCAGGGACATTTCATACGAACTAGAAATAGTCTGCATATCATCATTAGGGCACTTGCATACTATTCCACTCGTAGGATAATTAAATTAATACTTTTGGTATAATTAACGATTTACGTATGTTTATTTTAAATAAACACTAATACGCGAACTATAAATGTGACTAACATGTCCGACACTCCCGACTATTATCCCAATATATTTTTATATTCATTTTAATAATATAAAAATTATAATATTAATTTACCCGGTATTTTGGAAATTTATTTATTTCGTATCGTACGTCTAATTTAATTTCGACGGTTTTAATAAAAATTAAACAATAATCACCCAAACTCTCCGTACTTGTACCCGACATATTTTTACAATTTTTACGACTTTATTATGTCCCGAATAACTTCAATAAAATTTATTTCTAACAAACCCGGTACCCGATAAAACCTAAAACTAACACTACAAAATACTACCACTAACTTTTCTAATTAAAACCCAAGACAACCCCCCCCCCTTTCCCTCCTTTTTGCGCCGGCCAACCCCCCCCCCCCCCCCCCTTGGTCCTAATAAGCTTAAACCTCACCAACCAAATTTAATGCTCAACTAACAATTGTCCCTAACTATATAATTAACCTTTTCATCCCATTTTCTCACAAATAATTATCCAAGTTCAAGTAAACTTTTCTCTCATTTTTCTCTCTTGTATGCTCGGCCTAGGGGTGAATCAAGAAGCAAGAACATCAATTTTTCAAAGATCATAGTGTAAACTTGTTCACTTAGTCATCCTTGTTGGAGTTTTGAGATAGAAACTCAAGGATTAGTAGGTTTTTCATCATCTAAACTCCCTAAACCTTCAAGTAAGTTAACAAACTCATTTTTATAATTTTTACAAGTTATTACTATGGTTATATACTTTTCTTACAAGAACTCATGCATATAATGGATTATACCACTCTATTTTGT
Organism: Artemisia argyi; assembly: GCA_030686995.1. NCBI lineage: Eukaryota > Viridiplantae > Streptophyta > Magnoliopsida > Asterales > Asteraceae > Artemisia > Artemisia argyi. The sequence continues at coordinate 180,893,484 of CM060701.1, read as the reverse complement.
ACATATTTAACTTTGAGCCCTAGAAATGAAAACATGAGAAACCCTTGTTAGACCTAGTGGATTGATGGTGTTTAAGGACCCATGACATCCTAAGAAGGTGTATGGTAGGATTAGACTAGTTTTGGGTGATTGAAAGTGGTTTGGTTGAAGTTAGAACTAGATTTGAACCCTAGAAATGATTTTTGAAACAATAGAAATACCTACTGTCCATATTTCTAATTCGTGGGAAAATTAGTAGATGGTGGTTAATTTTTGACCAAAGATTTAGAAAATACTTTCAAAAATGAAACTTTAGGCGAAAGAACGGATTAAAACGAGCTTATAACGAAGGAGATATGATTTTTGCAAATTTAACGACGAAAACTATTTTTATAAAAACTGCATGCTGTTTGGCAGTTTTCGACGGGCAAAAAGAGGTGTTAAACGTAACCTAGAGGAACCGAGCTATCGAAAATATAATACTACATACTAAAACGAATCCGTGGATATAAAGAACGAGGAAAATGAGCTTAAAACGACCAAGTTATACCCGTTTTAACATCGTCAAAACTATATATATATATTTGGTCACAAATAAAAATAATAACTTACGCACTAAATGGTATATTTTCTAGAAATGTTACTAAGGACTATATTCTTAACAAATGAATACGTATGACCCAAAAGAATATTTATACGACTTAACGACGTTATTTTAAGGTTTTCGATACGAGGAATATAACGCTAACATTTTCATACGGATAATTCGACAAGTTATATACTTTTATATTTGGACTTGTTTTTCCTAAGTATGGAAACTATTTTACTATGACGATAACTAGTATTTCCAAATTACGAGTGGTATAGGCATCATGTGCATGTGCATTCATTACATCACGTCATGATCTAAAATAGATCGTTATTACTTATATTAGGTTGCGGTTAGAGATCGAACCTCATTTCTGTGTATCCACTTTTGTCATCGTAGCTATCGCTCCAGGTGAGTCATAGCCCCACTTTTACTCGTTTAATTACTTTATAAACTCTTTGGGGGAGATACATGCTTAAATACTTGTTTTATACTTTTATACGATTTGAATTACTTTTTGGAGGAGAATAGGCTACTTTAATTATTTTTGTACAATGCCAAAGTATTAAATTCCATACATTGCTTAAGTTGCCTTATTACCATGACATAAGTCCCCTTTAATATCATGGACCGTTAATTAAGATGCAAGTGAGAGTGAGTGGATAGATCTATCGAGGGTGACTCCTCCATTCGTGTTTGGGTTGCTCCATAAGGAAAACGAATGCATTTCATTTCTAATATATTACGAGTGTCTGGTAAACACTCATTTGGGGCCAAGTAACGTCTAGCTTCGGTGTCATGAGCTTAAGAGACAATGTAGTTTTATGACTGAAAAACTTATTACTTTACTTTATACTTAGGCTATTGTACATACGATTAAAGTTATATACTGATGGTTTTTTTATAAACTTTATTACTGAATTACGATGTTTTTACATCAATCTTATTACTGAATTACGATGTTTTTACATCAACCTTATTACGGATTCTCCATTTGACTGATTTATTATATGGCCTCATGGACTAAATTATTTATATGGCCGTTTTGCTATATTTATCTTAGAATTTAAACACAAGTATTACTTTTGTTCACGTAAACGTATTACTTTTGGCAGTGGGTCGTAAACACACAGGTTACAAGTCTCTTATGGCGGGACTTGGAACTGAGTGGATTTACGATGCCTTTGCTGGGAAATCTTCATTCATATGCATTACATTCTTTTTCACAAGACTCTATGAACTCACCAACCTCGTGTTGACACTTTAGCATGTATTTTCAGGTTTTAAGCATATGGCACGCTACTGGAGGTTTTGGCAGGGCATGGCATGGTCATAGAAGACTCTGATTATTCATATGGGGACCGTTTAAACTATTTTTAAGGGCCTACTTCCTCACTACTTTGAACAATGTAAATTCAACACTTTTGGTTAAACGATTTTATTCTAAATGATTGAAATGAAAACCATTTTGTACTTGTGTTGTGGTACCGATTGAGTTACACCCCAGCTACATGTATGCTTCCGCTGGACCCGATTCTGGGGGTGTGACATGAATTCAGTCCCATTATCACATCTAATGCCTCTAACCTTGAGTCTCAACTGATTTTCAAGTGCTATTATAAGATCATGAATAACATCAAAAGTTTCATCTTTGAATCCCAAGAAAAAGACCCAGCTAAATCTGCTACAATCATCTGTTATAACCAAAATAGTACTTCTTCTTGTTTAAGCTAACAACTGAAACAGATCCATATGCAGCAATTCCAAAGGCTCCCTAATAGTTCTTTCTTCTATCTTCTTACATGAAGCCTTGTGTTGTTTACCCTTCTTGCAAGCCAAACATGAATGATCAAGTTTGAATGTTTTAGAAGGTAAACCTCTAACTAAATCTCCTTTGACCAGCTTATTGATGTTTTTGAAATTAACATGCCCTAGTCTTCTGTGCCATAGATGTGCTTCCTCCATTGTTGCCCTTGCAATCAAGCATGTTGATCTTTCAACAGAATTGATGTTCTTCAAATCAATGCTATACACATCATTGGTTCTTGGTGCTCTCAGCATCACCAAGTTTTCATCTTCTAATCTAAACTCAGGGGAGAGAATAAGACATTCTGTGTCAAGAAACAACACAGGGTACTTCTTGTCACAGATCTGAGAAACTGACAAAAGGTTGAATTTAAGCTCCTTCACATATCTGACATTCTCAAAATCAATAGATCCTGCCTTAATGGTTCCTTTGCCAGTGATTCTCCCTCCATCAGGATCATTCCCAAATGCAACTCATCCTCCAAAATAAGCCTTAAAATCTGACAAGAGCTCCTTTTCTCCTGTCATACTTCCAGAGCAACCACTATCCACAATAAGATGATCTTTACGCTCCTCTGCTGGGTTGCCCTACATAAAAATGAAAAGGGTTAGTTTCTTTCAGGAACCCAAGCCATTACTGACTTGTGTTCCCCTTATGGAGTAACATACTCAAAATTTTTGAGTATGTAATTACCACTGTTTTTGAAAATACTATCAAGAACTACTATTTTTAGTCCAAAACTTGTGTGGATTTATTATTAACACTCCCTTTTTCACCCTTATTTTCTGAAAGTACTTTGTCACCCTCAGTTGTACTTTCTTTCTTAACCCACTTAGTTGTAACTTTTGGTGTTGGGTTCTGTGTTCTAGCAGCTTTCCTTTGGTTGTAAGGCCTTCTAGTTTTGTAAGAATTGAATCTCTTAGGTCTTACACTTGAGTCTGTACTAGTAGTACCTTGACTGGGAAACTTCCTAACAGTACTTTGAGGAAGTACTGCTTGACCAGTGCTTTGTGAAGGTACTGTGGGTTTGGAGAATGGTCTTTTCTGATGAGGGTACCTATAATATTTTGAGAAATTACTATGGTTAACCCTATTTGTGTAATTCTAAACTGGTTTATTCTTCCTTGGTTTATTCTCTCTGTGCTTATGGGTTGTAGATGTGGTCTTTGGGTATTTTATTAAGTATTCTGAGTGATAATCACAGTCCTTGATCAAATGATGAGGACTATAACATACAAAGCATAACTTTGGACCCATCATCCCAAATCAATTCCCAAAAGGTTTTCTTTGATAAGCAGTATTTTGAAAAGAGTTTCTTGTAGGTACTGCTGAATGATCAGCAGTACTTTGAGAAATTTTTGGAAGAACTGCTTGTTTTGAAAAATCTTTTTCATATTCAGAAACCTTATTATCATCCCTAGGTGCTTCAACAGATTCTCCTAAAGGCTCAGGATTTGATTGACCTTTAAGCTTTTTCCTAAACTCTAGGTTATCTACCCCATAACTAGAGACATCTGTCCTAGGTGGTTGAAAACTGCCTGGGGGTGGAGGAACTTCATTGTAACTTTTGTTTTTCTTAAACTCAGGAGGTGTTGAACAGGGTGATTTCTCATCACTAGATGTGTTTCCATCTAAACTTATGAATTCTTCATCACTAGTTGAGGTTTCCTGGGAAAGATTTAATTCTTGGTTCCTAGATGAAAGTACTTCTGAATCATAACCTAGGCCAGTTTTAATGTTTGTTGTTCTATGTTTTTCAACAAAACTCACATGTGACAGACCTGATTCTTTCCAAACAGCAAGTTTTTCTAGCAACTTATCTCTTTCTTTAGTGACCTTTTCTAATTCAGAAACTTTACATCCTAACTTCCACTCACTTAGCTTTAATTGATAATCTTGTTGTTTATATTTTTCAGCCCAAGCTACTTCATTATTCTCATGTGTGATTATCTTAGCTTCCATTGATTCTAAAGTCAATTGATAACCATCTATCTCAGACCTAGCTCTTCTATAGTTATCTCTTTTAGTTTCATATTCTTTAAGCATCTTTTGATAAGAGTTACTACATTTGGAACATACCTCAGAGATAGTGGATGAACTTGGTGAAGTAGCCATCATAGCAAGTTGAACAGGTTCTTCTTCACTTTCCGTGCTCCAATCAAAGCTTCCTAGACCATCTCTTGATTCCAAAGCTTCAAATCCAGGTTCCTCATCAAAAGTTGTGCTCCAATCAATCTCTTCTAGTGCAACCATAGAATAGGTTACTGGTTCATCATCAAATTCTTTACTCCAATCAACTTTTGACAGATCTTCTTAAGCAACCAAAGCTTGTGACTTTGGCTCAGCAATAGGGACTTCTTTTCTTTCAACCTTGGGTTTAGGTTGTTCAATCATCATGTTTGCTTGATACTTTGCAAACTTGCATTCCCTTGCAAAGTGACCAGTCCTTTGACAATTAAAGCATTCAATCTTGGATTTTTCAAATGCTATACCCTGCTTAGCCTTGAAATCAATACCTCTTCCTGTCTTGTTCATAAACTTCTTGATCCTTGCAGCAATCATGGCAACCTGCCATCTTATGTCAATTTCTTCCATAGCATCATCATCAATTTGCAAAAGATCTTCTTAGTAAGTAACAGGTAGAGTAGCTTGTTGAGCAAAGAATGAACACAGAACATCATCTGAATTGGGGGTATGTGATGAAGTGGTAGTGATCAAAGTTGTACATGGATTCTGTGTTTCCACAACAGTACTTTGGACAGGATGAGCAGTACTTTTAGTGGAAGTGCTGCTTCCGTTTTCAGAAGAGACAAAAGCAATGTTGTGAGAACTTGAACCTTTATTACCCTTCATCTCATGCTCATACACCTTTAGATTATTGTAAAGATCATCAAAGTCCATAGTGTCCAATCCAGGTTGTCCTCTAATCATGGTAGCAACCACATGCCATGCAGAAGGCAAACTCCTTAAGAACTTCAAATTAGCATCTTCAACTGTTGCTTCAACTCCATATAACTCTAACATGCTGAGTAGATTTTGATATCTATCATAAGCAGAGTCAAGACTTTCTCTTTCACCAACAGTGAAGGTTTCAAACTGCTGCTTCAACAGGTTCCTGTGCATCTTATTGGAAGCATCATTACCTCCAAATCTTGTTTTAATAGCAGCCCATAGTTGTTTTGCATCCTTGGCATCATGAAACTTCAATAGCTGACCATCAAGAATGGCAGAGAGTAGTATGTTGAGAGCCTTGTCTTGATTTCTTTTGGTAGCAGCTGGTAAGGTTGGCTTAGGTGGTGTTGGTTGTCCAGGGATCTCCAATGGTTCTTTAATTTGCATATTACCATTGACAATCACATCCCATAGTGCATGGTCTGTGATGGAAATGTACTGCCTCATCTTCATAGCCCATAAATCATATTCTCCCTTCTTGACAATAGGAGTTCTGACAGCAGTGATGGATGGAGCAGGTGCAACATCTGTCAACATCTTTAAGGGTTTGTAGTAGAATCGGTTTAATAGGTTTTCTTCTTAATCAGAGTTTCCAACCTTTCTCTGATACCACTTGTTAGATTGATATACTCTGACCAAACTACTTTGTAGCTTGTAAGGTTTTAACAATCTTGAATAACTCAAAACAGTTAATATTGAAACAATGATATTACTTTGTAAAGTATGCTAAATCTACTAACACAAAGCTAAGAAGAACTTTGTTAATATTAAAACAACTCTTAAACCTGCCTCTCTAATTACAGGTTTACTAACAATCCCTAACTTTCTCTAAAATCGTTTTTTGTAAAACTCTAAGACTCTTAGAAAACTTCGTATGACTTCGTCTAAAACTTATATCTCTAACACCATCATAAGGCTCCTTATATAGATAACCTTAAGTCGGTTTACATTATCTACTTGAACGACAAGTAATTATCCCTAACTAATTCTAGAATATTCATACAATATTACATAATAATCATTTAATCAATATTGCAATTAAGTCCTTGTTCTTCGAAATACTTTGAATAATATTCAATAAATAGCAGTACTTTGACCTTGATCAGCATGTTGACTATTTAGCAGTGCTTTGACATAGCAGTACTTTGACTTCATATCCCAACATGACCCACCATGGATCTCCTAGACTCCATACTAATCAGTGTTGTAAAAATCGGTCTAGGCGGCCGCCTAGGCGCTAGTCGGACCAAATCCGCCCCGATTTTCACCAAATCAGACAAGTTAGGCATTTTGGTCAAAAGGTGGTCAACGAACCGCCTAGGCGGGTCAAATCGGGCTAGGCGGGTCGGGTCAGTCAACGAAAAATAACCCGGTCAACATTTAAAGAATTTCAGATCTAGGGTTTTTTCCTAGATCTCGCCTCTCTTTTTTTCAAATCGCGCCTCTTTTCACATACTAACCTTTCCACAACATGTATCTTCAAATTAATTAACATTAATCAAAGATTCAAAAGGTATGATCTTATTTCATTTAAAACTTTCTTTTAATTTCCGAAACTAATTATAAACTGATTGATGGTTTATGTTTATTGATTGTGTTTTGTGGGTTTTATTGGTGTTTTATTTCCGAAATTATTGTGTGTTTGGATTTTCGATTGAAATTATTTGGGTTTTGTGGTGGTGGTTCGAATGAATTATTGTGGTGTTTTGTTTGTGGGTTATTTTGGTTTCATTGTTTTGATTTGTTCATTTATAAGAGGCATTGATGAATATTAAATGCATTGTGTCTATCAAAAAAGTTAGGCAAGTGGTGAATATAAATTGATACTTAATGCATTGATGAGTAATAAATTGATACTTGCATTAACTATAGATTAACTAAACATGTTTTATTTATTTATAGCGAGACAGTATGGCCCCTGCGATGCACGGGCTTCGATTACCATGAAGTAGCATTAGTCTGGCAACAGTTAATTAGGTGTGTTAACATATGAAAGATTCACTTTATTAAGCTTTTACAAATAGAAATATTTCATATGAAAGATATTCAAAGATGTATTTGACCATTAGTACAGGTGGTTGTAAGTAGTAAGTGCACGTTTGATTTGCTTACTTAGCGGTTCTCATCTTTGAGGTTCCTCGATTTGATCATCCTTCCATGCTGATACTCTACTAAAGGATACTAAATGTTACTACTTTACCATGATTGTTTCTTTTATACTAAAGGATTTCGAATTGCGATGCACGGGCTTTGTTCACCGTAAAGAATCATCAGCTTTGCAAGGGTTATGCGTATTTAGTTACTATGCTTAGCTTTGATCAGGGATACTTGAAAAAGTATCTTTCACACGCAGAGATAGATCTGCCACCACATCTTTCTTATCTCTCTGTGTGAGTCATCACATCTCAAACCTTCTTCATCAATCATCATCTATCTATCTGAATCAAACAACAAATCCACAGAGGCACATAAAAAACATAACCGTATTTGATTTCTTCATTTTCTGGGTAGATCAGTTCAAGAAAGCATTATAAAGCTTCAAGATCCTAGAGGGGTCTCCGGTAGGTTTAATTATCATGTGATGTTGCTTCATTTGAACGAACCAAGGAGAAGTAAATAACATGATTGTTATCATTCTTCTCCTTCTTGTTTCAGATATTTAAATAAATCTAAGCTTAAAATAAAATCGGTGATGAAGTTTTTCGTGGATTAGACCTCCAATGGTCTTGATGTTTCATTAAGCAACACGAACAAAAATATGAGGTTATTTAGTTTGATCTTTGTAGTCCGAGTTTTGATGATTGATTGTGCGTTGCACCGACTTTGTTTACCAATTTGTTGTTATACTTTTCAAATGGGTTTGAGCAAAAATTATGTACTTTTTCCTTTATATTTATTATTCAATGTGATAACCGTAAAATAAGTATTTATTTATGTTTATTTTTATTTAAGGTTGAAATTTACTAATGTGACTTGTTAGATTTTTAGGCTTCTAAATAGAGATTTTTCAGATGCAAATAACCTCACTTATATACGAAACATGAGACTGGCGCTTAAGAAAGAATGAACAACTTAAGTTGTAAAGTATCACTCAAACATTTTGATCTATAAAATTCATCATCGGTGAAAAAAGTAGAAGTTATACAAAAGCTCAACAAACAATATTTGTATTTGTATGAGTAATAATGCAATATTGCAACCCAATAATAATTGTAGCTACAACAAAAATTGAGAATCCATATATTTACCTTGGTTGAGGCCCGATCTCATAACTCATAAAAATTGCAAGAGACGTAAATATTATACATAGTATTTGTTTACATCTTTAAAGAGACAATCAAACAAAAGAGTATCAAATATCAAGAACTTGTTATTAATAGTTTGAATAATAAGAGTCGTTCTTGAAACAAAATAACAACTCTAGATCTTGTGTTCTTTTTGTTTTTCAATGAACGAACAAAAGAAATAATTAAACAAATTTGTTTGGTTATTTCTTTATAAGTATCGGATATTAAAAAAAAGTTGACCTTCTCATAGATATATGGTGTGTGTTCTTTTCGAATGGTTATGGTCTTGGAAAGATATTCGAAACCAATACTGAGATCTCTTTTATTTTCTTTCTTGTTACGAATCTGTTAAGGATATATTGTGAGTTGTGGAGTGACTTACGAGGGTAATGGTTGTGTCCAGATGTAGAATTGGTAGTGGGTTTCGATGTTGTTTGTTTGGGTGTTGACTGAGGTTGAACGAAAATGGAGATGGGGATGGACTGAGATAGGTTGTTATTTATACTCATCAAAACTCATATGAAAAGTCACGTTTAAAGACTTGTTGTTAATTATTTTTGAGCAATTGAAATGATGAGAATTTACACTATTAGAAGCTTTCAATAACCAAGCCTTTAGACATTCACATCCTGCGTTTAATTTAATCATAATAAGTGGTGAATAATTTAATCATAATAAGTGCTGAAAGAAGCTTTACGTAATTACTACTTGGTTTATGCATTAGTTATCTTTTGCATAATAGAGTTTCTTGCATAATAATAGAGTTTCTTGACTAATGACATTAATGCTCAGATTCAATAGGGGAACTCATTCTTTATATATATATATATATATATATATATATATATATATATATATATATATATATATATATATATATATATATATATATATATATATATATATATATATATATATATATATATATATATATAGATTAACTCAACATGTTTTTTTTTCTTTATAATTATAGATTAACTAAACATGTCATCGACACCTCAATCTAAAGAATCTACCGCGTCTACGGACGTCACTCATAGATCTAAATGAAATTCGAGTGACGTTGGGTGGGAATTTGGAGTACTAGCGGACCCAAACGACCCGGATAAAGTCCAATTTTTGAGATGTAAGAAAGTGGTGTCGGGAGGAGTTTATAGAATCAAACAACATATTGCGGGTATAATAGGACAAGTAAAAGCTTGTAAATCATCAACCAATGAAGATAAAATCAAATGTCGAAATGCTCTTAATGAGGCCAAAAAGAAAAAGAAGGCCAAACAAGAACATATGGATGCTTTAAGAGCGGAAGTAAATATTAGTAATGATGAAACGATCGACCTTGATGAAATGGAAGATAGTTTTGGAAACTTGAAACCGTCTAAGTTTTTTGGTCCTATTGATAGATTTGCAAAAGTCGTAGATAAATGCACGAGCAAACAAGCTAATCTTTCTAATGTTATAAGAAAAGAACAAATGAACGCCTACAAAGAATATATTTGTAGGTGGGTTTATGAATGTGCGATTCTGTTTCATGTTTTCGAAAGGGATAGCTTTGTAAAGGTAATGCAAGCGGTTGGTCAATTTGGACCTAATGGTCCACCTCCTACTAGATATGAGATGGGGGGTACTTTTCTAAAAAAAGAGGTTGAAAGAACAAAAAGCTTGATGACAAAATACGAAGAAGAATGGGAAAGAGTTGGATGCTCAATTATGACGGATGCTTGGTCCGATAGAAAAAGAAGAAGCATCATGAATTTGTGTGTGAATTCAAAGTTAGGTACCGTTTTTATTGGTGCTAAAGATTGTTCGGATAATGCTCACACAAGCGATTACATATTTGAGTATGTAGATAGTTGCATTGAAGAAGTTGGTCCCAAAAATGTCGTTCAAGTTGTGACCGATAATGCCTCTAATAATATGGGAGCCGCAAAGTTGTTGCAAGAGAAAAGACCAAAAATCTTTTAGACATCGTGTGCAACGCATACAATTAATCTTATGCTTGAAGGTAATAATTGTTTTTACTTTTGTTATATTTAAACTTGTTTTTATTTTTCCATAACAGAAACATTGTTTCTATTTAAACTTGTTATATTTAACTTGTTTTACTTTTGTTATATTTAATAATTGCTTTTATTTAAACTTTTGGACATGGCATTGCCATTACAGTAACATTTAAAAAAAATGCTCTAAAATTCATTACAGTAACATTGTTTTTAAAAATAGCATTAGTGTAACATTGTTGTAATGTTTTTAAAAGTAACATTAGTTGAATTGAAGTTTAGTTTGTAAGTTTCGTGCTCGTGTTTAAAAATTTATTTCTTTTTGAAGCTATTGGTGGGCTACCGAGGTACAAGAAAATACTTAATCAAGCGAAAACACTAACGGTGTTTATTTATGCCCACCACAAGACATTGGCTTTGATGAGACAATTCACTAAGAAAAGAGATATAGTGAGACCGGGAGTTACAAGATTTGCTTCCGGATATCTCCCTTTACAAAGTTTGAACGAGAAAAAGTCTGAGCTAAGAAATATGTTTTGTAGTGAAGAGTGGGAAAAGTGTAAATTCTCAAAAACGGTTAAAGGAAAAACCGTTTATGCATTGGTGCTAAGTACCCGCATTTTGGACGGGTATAACAACATGTTTGAAAGTTTTTGCACCATTAGTTAAAGTTCTTCGTATGGTCGATGCGGATTGGAAGCCTTCCATGGGTTTTATATATGGTGAGCTAAGAAAGGCAACACAAGAAATTAAAGGTGCGTTGAACGATAATGAAAATGCATACAAGCCCATTTTGGATATCATTAAAGAAAAGTCATCAAATAGGCTTGACACGTGCTTACATACGGCGACCTACATTTTAAACCCCTATTATTATTATCATGATCCGTTGGCTAAACTAGATGTAGAAGCGGATGATTCGATTGTTGAGATTCTTGGTGTTTTATTTCCCGGAGATTATGAGCTTCAAAACCAAATCAATATGGTTGAATTGCCAATGTACAAGAATAAGTTTGAAAAGTTTGACCGGCCGATCACGATTAAAGCATGTGCGGTGAACAATGAAAAGTTTGATCCGGGTAATGCAAACTTTAATCAATTTTTTGGAATTAAAATTAGATTTATCAATATATTTATATGTTTTTTTTTTAATTATAGCAAATTGGTGGGATAGTTATGGTGGCTCGGCTCCTAATTGGAAAAAGATTGCTATAAGGATACTTTCTTTAACCACTAGTTCCTCGGGATGTGAAAGAATTTGGAGCATATTAGAAGGGGTTAGTAACTTCAAATCTTAAGTAACTTAACAAACATATATATATATATATATATATATATATATATATATATATATATATATATATATATATATATATATATATACATATATATATATATATATATATATATATATATATATATATATACATATATATTTATATACATATACATATGTACATATATATTTATATACATATACATATGTATATATATATGTATATATATATATATATATATATATATATATATATATATATATATATATATATATATATATATATATATATATATGTATGTATGTATATACATATATATATACATATATATATATATATATATATATATATATATGTATATATATATATATATGTATATGACTAGAGATAGCTAAGTATATTATTGCTTGATTTGAACTTCGTAGGTGCATACGAAAAAAAGAAATAGACTAGAGGTATCTAAGATGAACAATCTTGTTTATGTTCAAGCTAATGCAAATTTAATGGAAAGTAATAAGAAAAGAAAGGCAAGAAATCATGAACTACTTCTAGGAGAAGATGCAAGTGAGGCACAAGAATGGATCATTGATGGTGATGATGCACATTGGAAGGCGGTTAGTGATGCCTTGGGTGTCGATGATGAATTAAGGCCTCGGACAAGTGCTAGAAGGAAAGCAAGAGAACTTTTTGATGATGATTTCGTGCCGGAAAGTGAGGAGGAAGTAGATGAGGAGGTTGAATACGAGTCGGATGATGATCAAATCAAGGAACAATATGGGCAAGATGATAATTGAGCATGAATCAAATATTTATATTTGAAGTATTTGAAGTAACATGTTACGTTTGAAGTTTTAACTACTTGAATTGTTATGTTTATGTGTCTATTTTGCAACTTCAAAGTATATGAAGTTTGAACTATTTGAATTTGAAGTATTTTGTTATGTTACATATATATATATATATATATATATATATATATATATATATATATATAATTCCAATCCGCCTAGGCGAATTCCGCCTCGAAGGTGGTCGACCACCCCGCCTACGCCTAGCGCTTTTTGCAACATTGATACTAATCACCACCAAATACTAATGCTCACTAAATCCCTTGCACTTTTAAAATCAGAAAAAGCAGAATTTTAAGGTACATTCGCCCACATGAAATAATAACTTTAAAGACTCAATAACTCACACCAAACATTTACCATAGGCTCTCATAAGCATATAAGCTAATCCCAGAAGGTCATGGTCTAAGAACACACACAAGTACCCTTTATAAAATCAAACTTACAAACTATCCAGATTCGGATCTGAACACACACCAAAAAGTTTTAATTAAATTAAAATACTTCTACAACTTTTTATCTCAAATCCTTCTTGTGGGAGTCCAAATACATATGAAACATAACTCAACCAGAAGGGCTAAGCTAAATCTCACTTTTTCATCCACATCTCACTATCAAACTTATGACCTAAATTTGTCCCGGTTTTACAGCTTTGACACCTTAACCAAAAAAAGCAAAAGATTAACCTCCGGACCTCAAAATCGATCGTGGACGGACTTTTTGAAAAGCTCTTTCATTAATATTCAATTTAGACTAAAATTTCATGATCTAACTCATCACCATCTGTTAAAAACCTTCGAATCTTTTACAACACTAATTTTCTATCCAAACCCTAACTCAATAACTAGCATGTTTTACGCTCAATTCTCTTCATCAATCATCATAATATAATCATTGATTGATCCCAACATGTTTTAATTAATTAATTTACAGAAACTTACAAACCCTAAATCCATCATACTTAATATTACATGAATTTAAATAATTAATCAATTGATTGAACACATGTTTTAAGAATTTTTACCTTAATTCTTGATTATTGCTTCCAAATTATAAATTTTAATTTTTTTTCTTCTTCTTGCCCTCTCTTGGACGACCATAAACTCACAAAAAAAATGTTTTAGGTTGTTTGGGTTTGTTTATATATTAATTATGGATAATCCTTGGGCCTAAGAATCATATTTGAACTCAAATTGCTTTCCTTTTTCCCCTAAAAACTCTCTTTGGCCGATTTTTATATACATGGGATATATATTTATATTTTTTTATTAAATTTATTTATTACACTCAAAACCTCATAATTTTATATTTTATGCGAACCCACAACGAAACCTAACGTCTTACGCGATAAACCTTAGTTTTTACAATGACTCGGAAAATGCCATTTTTAAAATAAAATTTCCAAAAATAGATTTTCACATCCTTTAAAAGTAGAACACGTAAAAACAAACTTCTCGTAACCCGCTAACACTCAAACACTTGAACGAAGACTCGTTACGCAAAAACACAAAAACACCAAAACTACACAAGTCATTTCTACACTACAAAGGCGATCAAATGAAAGTTATCCAAATATCAACATTACGCACTCACAAAAACAACACCACGCAAAAGGATTTAGTGCCAACATACGCACCTGTCACACATATATCACTCCAATCACCTAAGGCACACCAAACAAACGTCAACCGAGTTAAGACTATCAGTTAAACTGACCTGCTAAAATTACGGTTGTTAATATAAAGTTCTTGAGGACTACAATGAAACTACTAGTTATATGGCTTTTGACGGTTCTAAAAGTGGTAGTGGAGCGGCCATGAAAAGCTTATATGCACAATAGAAGGAGGACACTTATGATCAAGACCCTTATGATGATGATATCTTTGATGATTATGGTTTGACTAGTGTCCAAATGAAGTATGCTAACACATATGACATTAATTTTCATGGTCAAATTAGATAGGTGTTTGTTTTATTTTGTATAAACTATGACATGCCATTTTTTATTCTAGTTTAGATCTTAAGCACTGTAGGTGCTTTTGGTTTGCCTTTTTAGGCTGAGGTGTAAGACTTACCCACATCTGTTGTTCTTAGAGCATCTATAATACATCAAGTGTTTAACGACTTGATGCATTTAATGCATAACTTTTCTAATCAATTTTTTTGTTTCACAATTAAGGCACAACTTACTTAATGGTAATAGCTTGCTGATTTTCTTATTAAAGACTTGGTGGTTTATAAGTCTTTCTAAAAAAGTCATCTTCAAAGACTATCTCCTAATGCATCAAGTCATACCAATAGCTTTTCTAAATAGTAAAACGTCTTTGTAAAACTCTTGCATTGTGTATGCTCTTAATTGTTTTTTTTAGTAATAATATTTTACCGAGGTAACCAAAAAAAAAAAAAAAAAAAAAACAACGTAGGTTATGTTTTTTTTTTTTTTTTCTCTAGTTAACTTCTCTAGACTTTAATATAAATGGTGTGAAGTAAAATCATGCTAAAAAAACACCTAAATAATATTTCATTGTCACAAAATGAGTGTCAATAAAAAAAATGACAAATTATGATATGTGTAGTTAATGCTAATTTTGATTGAAAAAAATTATTTTTAACCTCATAGTCAATAGAAATTAGAAGTGAGTAATTAATGCAAGTTTTGATTATAATAGTAAAGTAGAAAAACATTAATTACCAGTCATAACTACTATCTATATATAAAAACTGTACACGTATTTTGGGACAAACATAAATAGCAAGGTGGACACTTTTTATGGGACGGATAGAGTAAATATTACTTCCTCTGTCTCAAAATAATTGTCAGGAGACAAGAATCACATAGTTTAATAAAAGAGATGCCACTTTAATTTTCAACCACTTAAAGAGAATATTCTCTTACTATATTCTTTAGTTAGGGAAAGTAGACAATTATTTTTATACATCCTAAAATGGAAATATGGATAACATTTTTGAGATGGAGGGAGTACATAACGATTTGGATTACTACACCAGTTAGTTCAGGTCTTGAGGAGATACTGCGATTCTCGTACACAACAATGCAGAACTCATGAATGCTAGGTCAAAGAATCGTTTTCTGAAAATTAATTAGCACAAGAAATCTTCAAGGGATTCCTCGTTGGTTCCGCCAAACGCTCTTGCAATCTTTCTTCGACTCAATTCAATAACTTTAATCTTGTGCTAATTATTTTTCAGAGAACAATTCTTTGACCAAGCATTCGGCAGTTCTACAATGCGGTACGAGAATGTTAGGAGTTTATATAAAACCGAACGAGTATCACGAATACATCATGTCATTATCAATATCAACATTCTCCAGCAGAAAGCTAAACTTAATCTGATAAAGGCTACGTTTGGTGCAAAGCTTTTTTGAGCTTTTTGGGGCAATGAACAGTAAACAATGAGCTTTTTGATTTTTAGTGTTCGTTTGGCATGAGAGATGTAAGTTTTGCTATTTTTTAGGAAAACTCATTTTTCCAATGCTTCTTTATGAAGCAGTGAGCTGTGGCTACTACTGCTCACAGCTCACTGCTACTACTAACTGCTACTGCTAACTGCTAACTGCTACTGCTCACAGTTACTTTTGTCAAAAATAGCCAAAATGTGAGTTGTTGTTTTGTCTTTTCAGTATCACTAAAAGTAGTTGTTTTGCCGATCTTAATCTGATAAAATGTGATATATAAATTATTTTGAGGGTATAATAACCTAAACCACTTAACCAAAGACTAGTTATTACATCTATTTTCAATCCTCAAAATTCAAAACCTTAAAACAAGCACACGCTGACGAAAACAAAGGGGTGGTTTAGGGAAGGTCAAGTGGGCAGCGGCTCGAGTTATGCACGCACCCAGCCCATAATCCAGACTAGATTCTATTTTTCTTAATTGGTTGACATCCCCAGGTTGTCACCACCCTGCATGTTCTTATTTTCTTGATTATTTTATAGCTTTAGTTATACTAATTAACTAATCAACCGTCACTAAGTAATTTCCTACTTTCTAGTTGTACCTAGCCTAGCTTGTCATACTTTCAATATTTTTCTGATTTACTTGAACCAGGTTATGAAAAAGTTATACGAAAAAAATGAAAAGGTTTATTTTTTATTTTAACATGCTAATCGTGTATAAATGTATTTTGCATGTCATTTTTTTTTCTTTTTTAATTCTATGTAGCGTACCAATTTAATTTTTTCCTTCTTGGTGTATCATACTTTTGATTTTATCTTCTTAGTGTATGTTCTAGTTCTATGTATTATTTTGAACATTTTACCCATAGTCCGGTTAATGAGTGTAAATGGTAAGAGTAAAATGGTCTAATAACATATACAACAGAAAATGATACATCAAAAATTCAAAATTCAAAAGTATGATACATTTAAAAAAAATAAATAAAATAAAATAAAAATTAATACGCTTTACACAATTAAAAAAAATGTAAAATACATTTATAAAGAATTACTTCTATTTTAACCATAGTGATATCAAATTTAATATTTACATGACTTGAAAATGTTTGATTGATTAAACTCTTTCATAATCTGAACACATTTATTGCATATGGTTTGCGACGCATCTATAAAGTTGTAAATGTTATCGCTCTAATGAAAATAGGTTTATAAAATTAGAAGGCGTATAAATTGTCGTCACTCACAAAGCTCTATAAAATCACTATAGTAAATGTTTCCAACTTTTGTGATACTTAATGGTAAGCCCAACCTGGTCAATTATTTGTGTATTCACACATGCAAAATTAATTAACTATATAAAGCAATGTTTTAATTTCCCTAATTACAAAATGCAAAGTAGTGTGAAGTTAATAAAAGAAATACAAAGAAATTAAACGTGCATGCATGAAGAGGTTTAAACATTTAGCCAATTAATCTAACCATTTGGGATTCAGATTTCTTCCTTAGAATGAATCGATAAGTGCGTGAGCTTTTAGAGTGGAGGGAGTGGGCTCGGTGAAGGCTCGGCAAATCTCGGCAAGAATCGGCAACACCGATGCCACCGTTCGGCAAAAATCGGTAAACCAAAAATTCGGTAACATTTGCCGAATGAATTGTGTGGAAACCAAGAAGCAAACGGTCAAATTTTTGAAATAATAAGGCCGTTGGCCATTGTAAAAAAAAAATAAAAAAAAATAAAAAAATAAAAAAAAAATCCCTTTTTTTAACTATATATACATACACCATTTTCTTCTTCCCAAATCAACCATTTGCCGAATGAAATGTGTGTTTTAATTTTATGTAGTTTTAATTTTATGTAGTTTTTTTTTAAGTATTGTGTAATGTTTTTTTTTGTTATTAATAAAATGTTATGTTTTAATTTTATATATTTTTTGTTGGATTATATGTATTAAAAAAATATGATGTGGAAAATGTGGATTTGGTAAACTTTGCTGACCGCCGCCACCATTTTGGTAAAGTTTGGTAAACTTTGAGTTGGAAGGTTGTGATTGGTAGATGATGATGTGGCAATTTGGCAAAGTTTGGCAAAGTTTGGACCACTCCCTCCCCCCTTAGTTTCCTAGTAAAGTGTGTTTTTCTTAGGTGGTTTTAAGTCAAAGCATGCATCTAACAGGAGCATACCTACGGGGTTTATGGGTTCACATAAACCCGATGAATATTTGCCTCGTATTGTAAATTTTTGTTAAAAATCTTTATTTTTTCAAAATGAACCTGATCCTTATATATAAATGTCTTATTTATTTAGTTCACTAATATGTTTAAAAAAAAATTAAAATACATGTCTTCTTAACTTGTTTACTAATTTTAATGAAATCGCACATTTAGCGTACTAAATGTTTGTTGTTATTAGATGTATCTGCTTGATGAGCCACCGAGAATGTCAATTTACATACATTTTATGAGCTTCTTTATTAAACTTCTATAAAACATTTTAAATCTTTTAGTTTCGTGTTTTTTGCATGAAAACTTTTTAACATTGCCCGACTAAAGCCTAACTAAGCGAGGCCTAGAAGCGCCAGTAACTCAGTTATTAAGTTATAGTTTATAGCAAAATTTTAAAAAGTTTATAGCATGAAACTTACTTTTTGAAATTATGAACGTGTTTTAAATCATTAATACTTACATTTGTTGCTTGAAAACTTTACTTTTTAACATACTTTTATAATTACTGAAGTTATTTTATTTTTTTAAAATGATAATTTTAACTATTTCACAACATTTACATAACAAGTACATATTACATGTATTAAACAGAACTTGAACCCACAATCATTTATTTGAGGTGGTTCTTACACAACATGAGATATTATTATAACACAAGTCATTTGATAATTATTGAAGTTATGAAAGAGTTTCATGTCGTTTATACTTACAATCGTTGTAGTAGACTTTACTTTTTAACATATTAAATAATATCTTATAATAAAATTTTACGTTTTAATACTCACATTTAAAATATGAAACTCAAATTTTCTTATTATATCTTTTATATAATAAAACAAAACCCCAAGTGGGGACTTTTCCATTTTAAAAAAATCAAATCATACTTTATTTAGTAATAATTTTATTTAAAAAAAAGATTATTTTCTTATTAGGTAACATTTTATATTTATCCAAGTAGAAAATAAATACAAAAAATATAGATAAGATGCAATTAACAATAGGATTAAAATTTTTAAATACTTATCTTTAATAATAAAAAACTACAATTAAACATAATAAATCAAACAAAACAAATATTAAATTATTTATTTTTTAATAACTAAAAATAGATGATTAAAAAAAAAACCCCGCGCGTGCGCGGACATTATAACTAGTTAAATAATAACTCATATTAAAGTTCTGTATATTTATAATCACATTTAAAGCTTAAAACACAAATTTTATATAGTCTAAAATATTTGCAAATTACAATTTATTACGAAAGAAAATAGGGAGGCTTTATATATGTGTTGAGTTATTTATATGCAACTTTTGACACAAGGTTCCAGGAATGTCGTAAAAGACAACTAAAGCCAAGTGCCAGTATATCACGGATTCCATCAAATATTCTTTTGGTATATTTGCGGCTTTAAACCAGAAAATCTCACATGGTTTTATCTTTGGGTGTTTGCTAGTTTGTGTTTTTGCTGGGTTGGTCTCGTTCTTGGAGTCCTTTTGGTTGGTCAAGTTCTTGGCTAGATGAATTTGTTTGTTTGTGTGTGTGAATGTATTGTGGTTGATGACCTTTAGGCTACTTGCAGTAATGATATATGATTGACTTGGAAGATCGATTCCCAATCGATCACCTTGCTGCCACTACTCGATTGCCCTCACTTTTTTTTTTTTTTTATCAAGGTCGTGAACTTGATCGACTCACATACACACATAAAAACAAAACTCGCACTTTCCAATTAATATTATAAAGTCGCCTTTATTGAGACACCCAATCGCATGTAGGTCGTTGGATACAGAAACCAAAAATGAAAAGTTTGGCCCTTAATATCAATAGATACAGAAACCAAAAATGTAAAGTTTGGCCCTTAATATCAATACTATTAAGGAAAAGCCTTCGATACAACCAGGTTGGCCATTAGCTTGACCGAAGAACCTCCCTTATAAATAAACAGTAATTATCCATCTAGTGAAGAGCCAAACCTTAGACCTTCCTCTATGAATAGAAAGACACTTTTCATTCATACAAGTTGATATCATGAGCATTTCATTATAGTCACACACACATTTCACACTTGTATACCTAGCTAGGTTCAATACAAATGTATTCACTGATGCATTCTTCTATAAAAAGAAAAAAAAAAATGAATATCAAACAAATCTTATTGCCACAAAAGCTTTACCCTGATACAAAAAACTTTTCTCATTAATTAACTAATTACGTATAAAATTAGGTGTATTTTACATAAATGTATATACACGCGTGCGTAAAAGAAGAGTGAGAGAGGAAGTGCATATTGCCACCGATTGCATTCACGTGCATTCCATAATCTCGCGTACCAAAACTTGTGATGTTATTTTATTGATTCACCACAGTAAGGTACGTATAGACGTATAGTCATTTGTTTAGTAAGTATGCAAATTCTCGAATTATACCCTTTGGAGAATGCATAAAGCTATATATCCAACGAGACAAAGAAATAGTTTATTCTACTATTTTTACTTTTATAGATTCTAGTACACCAAATGTACAAAGATTCTTTGTACTTAAGAGCAAAATATTCTAAACAATTTTACAAGTTGGCACATGCACACAATATGCATAGATTTAAGAATATACCAAAAGGGTACATGCTTAATTCCCTAGTTCAAGGAAATATAAAACTAGTAACCACCACATTCACCGGTTGGAGATAATAAAAAAAATCCAGTCCCGGTTAATATTTGTCAGATGTAAATCGTGAGCTGACAAGTGACAAGTCACCACAAGTTTAATTACTATTAAAAAGCCGCCACTTGATGTCCATCAATCCTGGGTTACGCTTGAAGAACCACACGGCCTTCATGCAACCAACAATTTGACGCGCACACGTGGAGAATTGATACAGATCTCAACAAAAAAATTAAAAAATGACTTAGTGACAGAGCTTTTAATGACACTGAGTAGTCACTAAAACAAATCATATTTGGCACTCACTAATTAAAATAGTGGGTTAATAATGTTTGGTTATTGGCAACTTTTCATGAGATATTGTGTCACAAGCACAATGTATAAATACCCACTCTTTCTGTGTCACTATACATAAGTCTTTACCGACGCCATCTTAACTACACTTTTTATGTGTAGGTGAAAGACGTTGGCATTTTTGGTACTTTCATGACACTTTTTTTTTTTTTTTCAGTTTTTAACCTTTTGTGAAATTCTCTGAACTATTGTGACCATTTTGTACGTGACTAAATAACAAGTTGACAACATTCTTGTAGTAAGAAATCTAACTAATATAACTAAAACATTTGGGACGGACCTACATGGGTGCCGGGTGTGACACGGGCTACATCCGATTTTAGGTCACATAGTGTAAAAAAAAAAAAAAAAAACTGTCCTTTTTTTTTTGTACGTGCAACCCTCAAGTTTTTATTTGATACTTTTATTTATTACAATGTAACTTTTTAGTTAGCGTAACGATTGTTTTGTGCAATACCTTCTTTAAAATCCTGGGTATGTCCTTGTTAAACATACCTAAAATCCTATGCCTATTACAACCCTCAAATTAATGAAACGAGTGAAATAATATAAGAAACCAATAAGAAGTGACACTGTGTACGGCTGTCACCATTAGCGTGCAACATGATACATATAGATCATTGCGTATCACATACTGTGTTGAAATTGCTAGCTTAACCGCTCTTACGCCAAGGAAAGGATGGCTACTTAGGTAGCATGGTCGTTAATACCTTAACAAAATATTTTACGCACGTTCTAAAATCAATTCCAAGTTTACTGGCATGCTTATAGAAACACATTTATGACTAAAATTAAAACAAAAACATTGTAAACTAAGCTTACCTTAGCGACAAATTAAATAAAACTTAAACGAAAGGGAAACATTGAAACACAAAGTCTGGCATCGATCGAAAACACATCTGCATCCCTTTTACCAGACCCCATTAGACTAGTTATTTGATGATTACTAGTATGAAAATATGATGACCACATGATTGAAGGGCTAGCAGAAGAATTCTTTGAGCACATAGAGCGTGGCAAGAAAGCTTAACAGAAGAAAACGGAAAACGTATATATCGTTTTGTCTACGGCGTAGGGCTAAAACCTTACCTACGACGTAGAAGCTACTTCCTTTTGTTATTTCCTATCTTGATTTTTATTAGCCGTAGAAGGAGAAACCCCTTTACGTCGTGTTTGCTGCTATTTCTTTTTATGCTTTTAGGCTTCGTTTGTGTACGACGTAGACGGGGTATTTCATTTACGTCGTAAGCAAGTCGATTATGGTTTCCTTATTTTAGTTTTAGACAGTTCTAGACGAGTTTTAATAACATTTTTTCCAAGTGTGGTTTCCTTATAAATACAGGCCTGGGTTTATTGTTTAGATATATTTCAGTAAGCAATAATATTTTGACTTTTAGTCTTTAAATGTTTTATGATCTGTTTTAACTCGTGTTAGGGTTTTATTTCGTTTTCGTTCTACGTTAGTTGGCATTGGATGCAAAGATTCACCATTGGTGGGGTGTGGTTGATCGAAGAGATGGATAGTGCGTCAATGATCTCACTACTATATTCAAGTATCTCCGCTGTTCTTGATGAGGTACAATCTGCGAACGTAGGTGGTGGTAACCATCCAAATTGTAAGGGTAACGAACGTGGTTATTCTAGATTTTGTACCAAACTATGAGGGATTCTATGATAATCATGGCCGTAATCAACCTCCTAAAAAAGTTTGGATATGAGAGTACTTCATTTAGATGAGGAAGGAGAAGAAACCCATGAGGAGTTCAATGAAGGATTTAGGGAAGGCGATCGACATAGGGTTATGGTTGGAAGGAATGTTAATCATCATGGGTATGGTGAGCGACAAAATTATCGGGTCAAGGCCGGGATTCTAACTTTGTTGGAAATCTTGACATTGAGGCAGTGCTAGATTGGTTATACGAGGTTGACAAGTTCTTCTACTTATGAGTAACGTCGACACCACTACCGGTAATTGAAGGTATCACAACATATTGCACACTTTTCACTTGGAAAATTAAGGCATAATCTAACAATTCTAAAAACATCAAATAGGTTTCAAGTTTTGTGCTCTCACATCACCGGAAAGCAACCACGAGTTCAAAAGCCGGTAACTTTAAAACCAAAACACAAGTTATTATTTTCTGCTAGTACGCGACAGAAAGCAAAAACCAAAACACAGTTATTAAATCTAAAGCTATTATTTATAATTCTTTGGTCAAACATATACAGCAACATCAAAAGTTATATTGACTTTGTTTGATCTGTTCATACGTAGCATATAAATATAACAAGGATTATAGTCTTTGTTTATTTTGTCTAGACCCCTCACTCATCAGTTCGAACGTATACTTATTTAAGTATTTGAATTGGTTTATGTGACGCAAGCACTGTTCTAGATAAGATACTACCAATATTTTCTAAAATTTAAAGAGTTATCCCGATATTTTTTGCGCATATCTTTTAAATATTCAAAAGATTTCATGTAAATCTTTTTTACTTTGGTAAACACGATTTTACCTATAACCGCACTAAGTCCGCACGATCGGACCTATTTTATCTTTTAGCCGCGAACAACGCAATCACGATCTACCCGCGTTAGGCTGTGCGTCCGGACATCTTCGCAGATTGGCGCCATGAGCGCACTGTCACGTACAGACACCACGATGCTAGTCAATCGCCATGAGGCATGAGCGCACTGGACAAAAGCCGTGGTCATCTGAGATCATCCACGAACTTTGAGTCTATGCGGTCACGATACATCCATCTGCGTCTGTGCGCGCAATTGAAACTATTAGTCGCGGTCACGGTGTCACCATCCGCGTCATTGTTTTTATTATAATAACAAAGCAAAAGATCAATCAATCGCCATGAGCGCATTGCGTTCGTAGATTAGCTACGTACTACTTTTCTTATATAGTTTGTACAACCTCACGATAGGTGTAATTCGCACTGCTACTTCTCTTATGTGTTAATTTCATATGTTGTGTGCTATATATTGCTTCATGCTAATCTTTTACTTCATTATGTTTTATATGTTGCGATTCGCGGCATATACTTCTAATATTTGCATTAAGTGTTTTTCAGGATTTGAATAACTAAGTTTAATACTCCTACAAGAGTAGCACCATCAAACTTGGGGGGCTACCAGGGTACATACTACCACTGTTTCCGTACAAGTCACGCAGGCATATTTGGAAGCAGATCGTACGTAAGAGGTACTGTAAGCCCGGTACAAAGACGAATTTAAATATTCGCACCATCTTGCCACAGGGGAGACATCCTCTGTCGGTTGTAAAGACGAATGTAATGTTCGCGCACAGCGCGCACCTCTGTCGCGCACAGCGCGCATCCTTGTCGTGCACAGCGCGCATCCTTTTCACGCACAGCGCACACTTTTGCCACAGAAGCACGTCTTCTGTCGCACCATGTTGCATCGCTACTGGTACAAAAGGTACGCCCTTACCCATGATGCAACATACGAGATCCACCTGTCACAATTGTGAGACAATCACAATCGCAATCCCAGTGCGCACTGTCGCATGTGGGCTGCGCAATATGATCCGTCCCATGTGCACACATGGGCCATGCCGTCATGGTTGAATGGGCTTACGCGGCCATAAAAAGAACATAAGTCTAGCCTAACATAGTCATGCACTATGTCACGCTAGACTTGGGGGGCTTGTGGACGTATGGTCCGGACTGGGCCAGGAATGGGCCAGGCCTGGCAGACAGCGGCCCATTCTACGCCTAAACCCTAATCCATGCCCTATAAATACATGGCTGGAACCCCCTTCTTTAACAGAACATAACAGGTTACCCTAAACCTAACTCTTATATGTTATATCGCATGGAGACTAACTTGACCGTCGGAGGTGGATCCCGGGGCTACGGCCTCGGGTCTACTCCTAACAGGTTCTCTTTGTTGACAGGTCTACTCAGGGCTTGAGAAGACGACGAACGGCCCAGGGAGAGTCGTTGAATTCAGCCCGCGCCATATTATGTATCAACAATATCATTGTCTGGTTGTAAGGTAGTCTAAAACTAATTTTCGTAGCTATTAATATAAACCACTTTGCAAATCGATAGTTAAATTATGGCCTCATACCAAAATAAAGTATCATACTTGTTAAGAAAACCACTTTTGAGTAGCGAACAAAAATTTTTCCTTGTTTGTGGGTGAAGGTCGACTATTTTGTCCATAACTGAGTATGATTCCACCCCCTCATCCGGTTACCGGTTATATCCATTTTTTATTTGTCATTTCAAGCATTTTGTTAAATAAAAAACAAATACACAAACACAGGCATAAACCTTTTTTTACTCTTCTTCAACTTCATAAACTAAACAAAAAAAACACATAAAAAAAATCTTCATCTTTTTCATCTTTCACTCTTGAGTCACAACTCGTACCCGTACCTGTAATCTCCACAACATGTGATCAGACCCATTTTCCATCTCCACATGATTCTTTATCACACCCTAATTTTTAACCAACACACTCCCTGAGTCACAAAACCAAAGTTTCACCCTTCTGATTCATACCCCATTCTTACAACTCCTGATGTTCATCAGACATCAGGTTATCAAAACTCACAACCATTTCATTCTA
Organism: Artemisia argyi; assembly: GCA_030686995.1. Lineage (NCBI taxonomy): Eukaryota > Viridiplantae > Streptophyta > Magnoliopsida > Asterales > Asteraceae > Artemisia > Artemisia argyi. The sequence continues at coordinate 180,867,476 of CM060701.1, read as the reverse complement.
GGCTATTTTCCATCTCAGACCACAAAAACTAAACACTTCATAAGCCACAACTCGTACTCTTCAGGACTCATCATCTATCTTACTACCACTGTTAACCTCATCTCATCTTAAACAAACAAAACCCATCTCTCAATTTGCTGTCGTTTCTGCTATTTCTGATATTGTTAATATTTGTTGAGATTTTCGCACAGTTTCATTGATGTTGGATTATTAGGGTTTGTTGGGTTTGAAGAACACCACCGTTGTACTTCGTCGGATCAGTACAAGGTGTCGCCGTTGACGGAGTTGAAGTGGTGATGTTTGGATTTGACTATTGTAGTCGACAAATATCATTTTGATATTTGTTGTGTGTGTTGGAATTATGATATCATGACATTCATATAAAATAAACCAAACACATCAAGTGAGCACAGCGGAAGCAATTATAACAAGATCATATAACATGTAATTAATTAATCAAATATAAATAGTAAACATACCTTTGTGATTCTAGCCCGAACAAGAATCAATTGCAATCTTCAAATCAAGAACCCTAATTAGGGTTTATGTGGATTATAAGAATTACCCCTTACCTCTTTTGTAATTCAATCCAAGAATCAATCAATAGTGTGATTGTATCACGCTCTTGTACACACGTACTATTAGCGATTCGATGTGAATGCTAGTTCATGATCACAATAAATTTACCAAACAATATGTAATGTTTAAGGTTACTCGCAAATCCCTTTTCTTGGGGTTTCGCTCGTTGTCCTATGAACAAGAGAGGAAAAGAAGAAGTTTGGTCTTCTATTGAAATCAAGTGTACCAAAGGATGAATACATAGGGATGTATTTATACCTTTATGATAGATATCAAGTTTGCTATGGTTTCCGATGTGGGATTCCATAGTTTCGACCAAAACAAGCTCAAGAGAGGATTTCTAGAACCTTCTCTTGTCTTGTTTTACTTTCTTCGTATCCCGTTGACATTTACCGACCGTTAGTCAATTTCATTAATTACCTAACGCTCTTTAGTCGTTTATTGTGAATTAAATAATTAAATATAACATTTTATATAACTTATTTAAACATCGAGTCTCATACGTAAAGTGTGCAATCCCATGATCTCGAGTTCGATCCTAACATACGACTACTAAAATAATGTCCATAAACTAACAGGTCCCACTTGGACATATTTTAATAGTGTAATCACATCGGTTAGCGTCTAGCAACACTTCGATGCCTCTTGTACGATCTCGAGTAAGGCTCCTGGAAAAACTTTTTAATGATTTCTCATTATTATTATCCTTTTGTTTCTAATACCATGTTAATAAGGATATGGATTAAAGTCATTCCATAATTAACCATTCTGTTTCTCGTTGTTAGTGATTGATCAAGATTACCAAATCATCTGAACATATTCAGGGAAGATCTTGGGCACGGCCATGCAAACATCTTGACAACCCTACGAGGGGCCCATCAATATTAAACTCCAAAAATAAATTTGAAGGAACAAATTCTATCTTGACTACAAGCAAAACCCACAAACTTTGTAACACTTCCGAAAACAACCCTTATGACTACCAGTTACGTATAGCGTTAAGTTGTTCCACAAAAATGTACTACATTCATGACACTTATCTTGCATCTCAAGTCTGAGGATAACTTCTCATGATTTACTTAATAACAAAATCCATAAAGTAACATCATGTAGTTGGGATAAGTCCTATATTCTGTATCATTGAATATCATCTGAAATGGCATGTCTACGCATCAATATACTTTAAGTATATTATACCAACCTTCAGATTTGTCTTGATTTAATAATATTCCCATATTATTAACTGACAACGGACAATTTAGAATAACATTTATTCATGGATTAAACATACAAATATAGGATACAATATATTATAAATTAAACATACCATGTATTTCAATTTATCATAATAATTGTTTAACATCCCTTATCCAAATACTAAATAGATCAATGCATGATAACTCTTGTTGATGAATTATATCTCAAGCAATGACATTCATACTTGTTGACAAGACATAAATCATCCAACTTTGATCTATCAGAATTTTAAGAATACTTACTTCAAGAATTCAACTATTGAAATTTTTATATGTGCATAGTCAACTATTTTGATAATGTCATATTTCATAAAAATGTGAGACATCCTTAACCATCAATTTATGATAATTAAACTTCCAAACATTTTAAAGTTTAAAGTATTCTTATTCTCTTAATGTATAATGCAACTTATGCTTTTAGTAAGCAGAACTAGCACATATAGCAAAGAACGAAATCCTTACCATAACTAGTATTGAGTGTCATCTCAATTTCAATAACATCATTGTATGCAACAATAATATGTTATTAAAACTTCCCGTAAACCTTAATATCTATTATGTAATGTTTGATGCCCTTCAAACTTTCAAGTTTGTTGGCTATGACAATTTTCACAACAATTGAAAAATTGTTCATCTATAGAATTTGGAAGCTATTCCAGATTTAGGATGTGATTCTATAATCAAACATATTCTTTTAGAATATTACACAAGTTATCTAATAACTTTTAATTAGATATTAATATTTCCAAATCATCTTGAAATCAAGCATGATACAACAAAACATGATGTTCATGAAAAATCTTTGAGTCATACTTAAATTTTATTCATGTTGTACATATCCATTTAGACTTTCTAAATAATATATCATGTTATATTAGATTTATTTACCGCACATGTTTCAACAATAAACATTCATTCCAAGGTTGTATGTCTTATTTCCTAAATCTTTAAAGTTTCATTCCAAACTAAGACTTAACTTTTAACTTATATGGAATGTTACCTTTTATATGTTCTACAACATATATGATTTAAGAAATTAAACATAATACTCCCACTAGCTTTTAGGAATACTTAGAAATTATCTTATTTCAATTATAAATCAAAACATGAATTTAATAATTAAATATAAGAGTAATCTTCTAGATGCATGCATTTATCCATCCATGAATTATTGCACTTTGTACACTTTCAAAGATTTATTTGAATTCATAAACTCCTTTTGATTACTTATCGTCATCGCTCAAGTAATCACTCAAGAAAGAGTTTTGATATTCTATTGTCAATTTCATAAATATGACAATCATAATCTTTATATATTTAATGTGTTTAGAAAAGAATATTCAATCACAGTTAATTGCTTAAGTGTGATTAATAATTTTGTCATAAGACATGCATTAAATACGTGCACAATAATGTCCATATGATTTCTATATAAAGATTTAAACCACAAAGGCTAACATATCTTTGAAGAAACTCATCTTCATTTTCTAGTCTAACTATTAAGATAAACCACATTTCTAAAATTGATTATCTTTATGGACAGTATCTTAATCATTCATATCATGTATACTTTACCCAATTACATATTTGATAATGTATCATAATGATTATCAGGTTTACAATAAACCTGCAAATCATAGCCCTCAACATATTAATCAAATATCTGAGATATATTGCTTTTCAATGAATGATAATTCCATCATCTCGAGATTTAACATTTAAATGTCAAACTTTATTATCATGTTGAGATTTAATATTCAAACGTCAAACTTCATCATGATATTTACTAGTGTATTTTAGAAGATTATGTATCTTGTAATTTTATCTTTTAAAGATTAACACTCCCACTTGTTTTTAGCAATTTAAAGACTATCTTTAAATACTTAGCAAATAAAGTAACAATACAATATTCTCTTTTGGGATATTACAAATACATATTGACAGTTCCTGACTTTACTTTGTTAATAACCTCTTCATAAGCAGTTAAACAAATTTAGAACTTCAATTTAAGACTTAATGTAATTCATCACATTCCATCATACGATGACGTCTTATTAATCTTCTAGGTTGGAGTTTTATTAAATATGTCCAAGCCATACTCAACATTCTAACCTTGATAATTTTTGGAAGAAAAGAAGTCATAGTTATCTTTAATCAAACAATATAACAAGAGTTTGATTTTCCTAACTGAACATACCATAAACATTTGATATTCCATTAGTATTAATATTGTAAAACAATCTAACAATATTAAAGATAACCATTTTCCTTTTGACTTGTCTATTTACCAACTAATTCATTTTAATGGTATAATAATATTCAAGCCAATTACATGATTTATAACACAAGTACTTTTTACAAAGTCACTTCATGTCCATGTCTTTACAAGAAAACATAAACTGTTATAATTCCACTATGCGTTATAAGTCATTTAACAATTTAATAACTTCATTTATATGTCTAAATTAAAAAACACAACAAGATAACGTCTTACTTTATTATAAGTCCAATTAAAAGACTTTATGTTTATATCTTTACAATGAAACATAAATATGTTTAACTAAAGTAATTATGAACACCATCTTTTGGTTTCAATAGTAATTTCAAGTTAATATATTACTTCACAATAATGTAAACAACATTATTTATTCATTTATTTATGTCATTCCAAGAACACATAAATATTCAGATTGAAGCAGCATTAAAGTAGTCTTGATATCATATTGACACATGTTCTAATAGGTATCTAATTTAGAAACTGCAAATTTCTCATAGTTCAATTACATCAGTTGATCTGCTAGCTAGTAATGAAAATATGAAATTCACCTTGTTGTTGCAATCTAGTTAAGCTCTCACATAACATAAATTGTAACACCAAGTGTTTCTAGAATTAATATTAGAACCTTATTCTCTTACCTTGTAGTCAAGAGAATCCATTAAATCATATCTTTATGAGTTGTTTCTTGCACACATTAAAGATAGCATTTCTCTCACTTGTGCATGGAACAACCTCATATAGTTGATAAACAACATGCCATGCATTTGTTTATGTATTCAATATGATTGTGTCATAGATTTTAGCATAACAAGTATATGTAAAACAACAATGTCTAGTAAAGAAACGTACAAGACTATCCTTAAAAGTATGAGTGTCTACACTTGGAAAGTAATTATCTTTAGCTACCAAGATGTCAAAGCTTGTAACTCCCACTGAATTAAAGATCATTACAATAATTCCTTATTCAGTGATAAGTACACAATACTCCCACTGAATTTGACAACATTGTAAATGTTTCCTATCCAGTGAAAGAAAATAGTGTGCTTTTAACTTTCCTACACCTTTGAATGTCCATACGTAACAATTACTTATGTACTAAAAGTGTATTCTACTACGTAAATGATGGACTATCCACCAAATGCTATTAACTTGAAAAATTGGGCATGCAATTTCTTCCTTAACAGGTCTACCATCCTACATTGTATGCAGCACCTTTAGAATAGACAAAACAACTAGTTTGTCTTTAAACATTTTGCGGTAATTAGTCTAGCTTCTAATTATAATAACTCATAAAATGTCATACGTAATTTTCTGTTAACCAAATATCATATTTCTTATTAAGAATTTAATCACCAAATGAGGATGATGAAATCCCTATGGAAAATGTACGCAATTTTCTTAACTATTAAAAATTTTCTATGAGTTATATTAGAATTTAGACATATCTAATATTCCTATTATCCTTTCTCATTCATGAAAAGGAATAGGATTGTGTCTCACTCTTCCTTCATAGAAAGTAGACTTCTTTTTTCTTTTAAGTAAATTATTCTTAATCAAACATTTGTTTGAACACAGAACGATATCAATTTACCAAAGCCCAAAATACGTTTACGGTTTGAACGTTGCATTAATACATTAAAACGAATTACAAAATTCAATTTCAGTATTTTCGATAATTAGCTCTTTAAGAAAATAAAATACTCATTGGTAAATATTCTTATAAACCATAGTATTTCCTTAAAGCTAGGATCTAAATTGACATAGTACCATTACATCAGTTGATCTGCTAGTAATGGTAGTATTCAACAAGGTAATTGTCGAACAATAATTGCCAATATCATATTGCAATTCCTAGATTTATGGGATTTACAATCACAAAACTTTTGTATTGTAAGCATGTTTGATCCCCATCTTAATGCCTTGAGTCCAAGATCTCACTTCCTACTCAATTTAAGTCGTCTAACTTAAAAACTGCAAACTCACAAATTCATCACACCAGTTGATCTGCTAGCAATGAATTTATGAAATTTACCTCTCCATTGCAATCTCGCTAAGTTCTCACATGACGTAAATTACAACATCAAGTGTTCTTAATTAGATGACATTTGACTTAATTTTATAAGGGCATTAATTTTGACGTGATTAAAATAATGTATGAATAAGCATGCATACAACTTCATAACATTGGTTTTACAAAACATTTTTATTACCAATTTGTTAAGAGTAAAACAACAAAGTTTTGATTGAGGTATCAGGTTCACCAATTAAAGAATTACCAACAATTATCGTCCACTATATCGTACTTTTGCATAAGCCCTAAGGCTTAGTGTTTCGGATAATCATTGTGGAATTGTGGTGAATTCACCCTTAAGATGACAATGTACGTAATATAGTGATATAGGTAAGTCTAGAGTCGGCAACCAAGCAGTTGTAGAGAACCGGTAGGTGCATGAGCTTTAAAAACCCCTCTCTACAAGTACATTGGATAGCAACCTTCGGTCCGCCTTTCGCACACTATGTACAAAAATATCAATCAACCAATCCTTTGAAATTTACTCTTAAAACCAAAACAATTTCGCCATTCATTTAGTCCGTATTATTTTTCTATTCAAAAAATTACCCTTTTCGTTTATAAACATGTCTAACATAATAATAAACAAAAACAAGTAATATAAAATAAAAAATAAAACAACTAAATAAACATATACATAACATAACAATTAAATATGTATAAAACATGTAGCCACATGCAAATTTTATTCAATAGTCCTATTAATAATCAAATCTAGGTGTACAACGTATCTATTCAATTAAGGCTTTCTTCTTTTAGGAAAAAGAGCCACATACATCGATAAATCGATTGCGTAAGCCAACACTAAATAAATACCACATAGCACATAATTGATTACTTAATATTGGAGTCTTCCCCAATTCGACATCTATTAATAAATTTACATGTTTCGATATAACTTAACCATTAATTCATATATTCAATTTAAACCATTTAAATTATCACACAATATAAAATCCATGCAAATATGCATTTTTTCATGGATTTAGCTTAACAATTAACATATTGCACCAAGATCGTTTACTAAAACGCATAACAAATTACATGACATCCTAGAGTTTCTAATCATATTAAAAAATCAAAAACCATAAACCCTAAAACCCTTAAGGGTCAAATCGACCCCAAAAAAAATTAGGGTTAGGAATCTAACAAACCCTAAAAACATGTAACTAAACGAATCAAGATCCAATTTTTATGCGTTTCGATAATTAATTACACATTATAACAGCTCTAGATGCCACTGTTGGAATTATGATATCATGACATTCATATAAAATAAACCAAACACATCAAGTGAGCATAGCGGAAGCAATTATAACAAGATCATATAACATGTAATTAATTAATCAAATATAAATAGTAAACATACCTTTGTGATTCTAGCCCGAACAAGAATCAATTGCAATCTTCAAATCAAGAACCCTAATTAGAGTTTATGTGGATTATAAGAATTACCCCTTACCTCTTTTGTAATTCAATCCAAGAATCAATCAATAGTGTGATTGTATCACGTTCTTGTACACACGTACTATTATCGATTCGATGTGAATGCTAGTTCTCACAATAAATTTACCAAACACTTTGTAATGTTTAAGGTTACTCGCAAATCCCTTTTCTTGGGGTTTCGCTCGTTGTCCTATGAACAAAAGAGGAAAAAAAGAAGTTTGGTCTTCTATTGAAATCAAGTGTACCAAAGGATGAATACACGGGGATGTATTTATACCTTTATGATAGATATCAAGTTTGCTATGGTTTCCGATGTGGGATTCCATAGTTTCGACCAAAACAAGCTCAAGAGAGGATTTCTAGAACCTTCTCTTGTCTTGTTTTACTTTCTTCGTATCCCGTTGACATTTACCGACCGCTAGTTAATTTCATTAATTACCTAACGCTCTTTAGTCGTTTATTGTGAATTAAATAATTAAATATAACATTTTACATAAATTATTTAAACATCGAGTCTCATACGTAAAGTGTGCAATCCCGTGATCTCGAGTTCGATCATAACATACGACTACTAAAATAATGTCCATAAACTAACAGTGTGTAGGTGATGAGGTTATTCCAGATCCGTGTTGTTTTGTGGTCGGTTTGGTGATGAAGGTGGGGAGGTGAGTGGTAAGTGATTTGGGGAAGAAAGAGTAAAGTGGGGAAATGTACTTTTATATATTTTACTAAGAAACCAAATAGTAACATGGAAAAGTAAAAAAAAAAAAAAAAAAAAAAAAAAAAAAAAAAAAAAAAAAAAACCGATGACATGGCTTAACCGGGTGTGGGTGGAATCATACTCACTTATTGACAAAATAGTCGACTTTGACTCACAAATAAGAAAAAAAATTTTGTTCGCTATTCAAAAGTGCCTTTTTAGATAAATATGATGCTTAATATTAGTATTAGACTTTAAATTATCAACATGTACGCTTCATGAAATGTAGAAGTTAGGAACCCAATTTTACCCGGAGTGAACGTCTAGACAGTTCCAAAGGTATATATACTCTAAATATCCATAAACGTTTTCCTATTTTCCACCATCACATGCTCGTATGTTGACAATATGATCATCCGATTGCATTTCTTATGTCTTTGTGGTAGAATAAAGAGAAATTGGCTAATACGTACGTTTTTGTTTTTGTTTGTCTACAACCATCCCAAAAGAAGAAAAATTCGAATATGGTCTACCGGTAATATATGAAAATGATTGAGATCTAGAAGTGTGATTAATTTTGTGCCTACATCTTATGTGTATGTGACACTCATTTATAGGTTTGTAAAAGAATTGAGTCCTTTTGCTATTACCAAAAGGATGTTGTCACATAGGTTTAGTCATATACTTATGCATAGGGCTGAGCAAACGGACCGGCCGGACCGGACCGACCGACAAAACCGACCGGACCGAGACCGACCGGACCGGACCGACCACATTCGGTCCGGTCCTCGGTCTAAGCTTTTTGCCAAATTCGGTCTCGGTCCGGTCGGTCCGGTCCGGTCCGGTCCGGACCGACCAAAAACCCGAAAAAACTTGCCTAATTGGACCGGACCGACCGAAGACCGACCGGACCGAGACCGGACCGAGACCGGACCGACCATATTCGGTCCGGTCTCGGTCTATGGTTTTCCGGTTCTCGGTCTTCGGTCCGGTCCGGTCTTGGCCGGTCCGGTCCGGTTTCCGACCGATGATCACCCCTACTTATGCATACTAATTAGTCATTTCAAATCAATGCTCAATGATATATTGGTTGCAAAGAAAGCGGCTCGCACTTCCAATAAGCAGGTTGCTATTTAATAACAGTTGATCCTCAAAGAACGTTCAATTATTTTCATAATAAACGAAAAAAAGGGCAAAGAGTTCTACAAAAACAAAAGCTCCAACTAAAAGACAAAAAGACGTTAAATAAGCAACAAAGTAAAGCACACAGCAGCCATGCATGCATGCCACTCTTGTTTTGATACAAATGTTCACTTGTTACTCATGAATGGAGTGGCCAACACCTGGGCTATGGCCCGGTGTAGTAGGTCGAAAAGCATCTGTGCCAGGAGATGGCACTTGGCTAGGAGTTGTTGTGCCAGTTTCTTCGGTCACCTGATTAGCATCAATGCATGACGTACACTTAATGTTTTGATCTAGCTTTCGTGCTTCACTTGTTTGCAACACCTCGTTATTCATCACAAATAGGATCACAAACACACAGCACAAAAGGGTTCTAACCAACCTAGCCATTTTTAGATAAATTGAGAGAGTTAGTGAGGCTCTTGAGATGAGATGTGCAACTTTCTATGCTTTATAGGGATAGAGGTGAGTTTGGCAATTTATGTGGTGATCGATTCCACAGTATTTATAGAGGGGAGGAACAAGGGTTAGTAAACTAAGGCCCCCATACATACATCAATTTAAAAGCATGTGTATAAATTTACACGTGCTGATACTTGAGAAGAGTTTTACTTAGAGCACTAGGTATCCTGGTGTTGTCCCGCTGGTGCCGTTATGAAAAGTGCTGCCACATCAGCACCTTTTCCCATAACACCAGATTTCATCATAACACTAAAAACCTCCTCCCTCCTATAACACCATTTTCTGGTTTTGTCATGCACCCTTGGACCCCACATATATATCTTTTACTTTTTTTTCATTTATTTAAATAAATTAACACATTTAATTAAAATTAAAATTTCATTAATTAAAGAATTACATTAGAAAAAAGAAAAAAAAAACATAGAATAAAAATAAATGATACATTAAAAATAACAATATATTAAAAAAGTACAATTTAGTGATTCAGGTTCCATAAATGCTCCACGATATCGTGTCGAAGTTCGTCGTGCACTATCCTATCCCGAAGTTCTTTGTTTTTCCTTCGATGTGTCTCGCATCGTTCGATCCAAGTACGTGTAATATTCGGTTGTGGAGAAACGTACAATTCGTTAAATTCACAAACTGCAAACTCTTGATCTTTCAATATCATGTTATGTAATATAATACAACAATACATGATTCTTCGTAGCGTGTTGATTTGGAAAGCACGTGCAGGTTGTTGTATAATTCCCCAACGACCTTGTAAGACTCCGAAAGCTCGCTCGATATCTTTTCTTGCCCTTTCTTGAACTCTTTTGAACTTCATTGTTTTTGCATTCCTTGCAATAGAGTATGTTTTAACAAATGTAGACCATTGATGATAAATTCCATCAGCCAAATAGTAACCCTTTGTGTATGTTTTTCCATTTACTACAAATGGAGCTTCCGGAGCTATATCAGCAAGAAGGTCATCAAATAATGGTGAACCGTATAGAACATTGAGGTCGTTATTTGCCCCTGGAACACCAAAATAGGCATGCCAAATCCACAAATCTTGTGACGCAACGGCTTCAAAAGACGTGACCATAAATACCCAACTCTAATGCTTGAAGACGTGGGCAATTCAAAAGACGTGACCATAAATACCCAACTCTAATGCTTGAAGCCGTTGCGTCACAAGATTTGTGGATTTGGCATGCCTATTTTGGTGTTCCAGGGGCAAATAACGACCTCAATGTTCTATACGGTTCACCATTATTTGATGACCTTCTTGCTGATATAGCTCTGGAAGCTCCATTTGTAGTAAATGGAAAAACATACACAGGGTTACTATTTGGCTGATGAAATTTATCCTCAATGGTCTACATTTGTTAAAACATACTCTATTGCAAGGAATGCAAAAACAATGAAGTTCAAAAGAGTTCAAGAAAGTGCAAGAAAAGATATCGAGCGAGCTTTCGGAGTCTTACAAGGTCGTTGGGGAATTATACAACAACCTGCACGTGCTTTCCAAATCAACACGCTACGAAGAATCATGTATTGTTGTATTATATTACATAACATGATATTGAAAGATCAAGAGTTTGCAGCTTGTGAATTTAACGAATTGTACGTTTCTCCACAACCGAATATTACACGTACTTGGATCGAACGATGCGAGACACATCGAAGGAAAAACAAAGAACTTCGGGATAGGATAGTGCACGACGAACTTCGACACGATATCGTGGAGCATTTATGGAACCTGAATCACTAAATTGTACTTTTTTATTATATTGTTATTTTTAATGTATCATTTATTTTTATTCTATGTTTTTTTTTTCTTTTTTTTAATGTAATTCTTTAATTAATGAAATTTTAATTTTAATTAAATGTGTTAATTTATTTAAATAAATGAAAAAAAAGTAAAAGATATATATGTGGGGTCCAAGGGTGCATGACAAAACCAGAAAATGGTGTTATAGGAGGGAGGAGGTTTTTAGTGTTATGATGAAATCTGGTGTTATGGGAAAAGGTGCTGATGTGACAGCACTTTTCATAACGGCACCAGCGGGACAACACCAGGATACCTAGTGCTCTTAATATATAACAAGACCAATACAAGAAAAAGGACACATGAATGTGTTCTAGCTAAACCAAACTTTATTATGGTTTGATGTCATAAATCATGTTCCGCTTTTACTTATCAAACTTTTTTAAGCCAAATAGCCGTATATTCACTAACACATTAATTACCTCTCTTTCCATTTCACGGATCTGTTTCACAACGTAATTTCGTTTCTTAATCAATTGTAAAAAAAAAAAAAAAAAAAAAAAAAAAAAAATAGATGACATTTTGCTAAGTTGTTAACCAACAAATTTAGAGACCTAAAAATATAACTACTTTTATGCCTAAAGTGAAGTGTTAGTATCAAGATCACTACTTCTAATCAGTTTGATGCTCTTAATATGGATGATACTGATGGATTTGGTATTCCTAATGTTGTTACTAACATGGATGTTGATGCTGGCAGTACAAGGGAAATTAATAATGATGCGTCGGTTAAGACTGGTACTACATCACAAGTCCCTCTTGTGAGTGATTTGCACGAACCACTTGTGAGTGATTCAATGGGAACTATGGAAGGTGGATCTACTCCTATTGCTGAGAAAATTAGTAACCTTGAAGATCTACTGATCGATAGGAAAGCTATTCTTGTGGATGATGCTGGTCATCCTATTCCATCTACCTCTGTCACTAAGAGGACTAACCCATTTTCGAAGGTGGGTGTGGTTGTGGTTTCTGAAAGTGATGAGGATGAGGTTCTTAACACGTTCGACGAATCAGCAAATCTTTTTGGTGGTGGTCATGAGCGTGAAGATGAGTATGACTTTGATGATTATTCGAAGCACACTTATGATCTTCCAGGGGAATTGGATGCTCTTAATGCCATTTATGGTGTTAATCTCCAAAGTCGTAGGAAGTAGTTTATCTTTTGTTAAAGTCACTACTATCATGTGATTATGGCTTGGTTTTCTTGTTTTGAACATTGGAAGTATCTTGTTATGTAAGCTTTTCGCCTATGTAACGGGCTGAGATATGGGATTCACCCATATCCGTTGTACTTAAACGTTTTTTGGAGTAATATATTTACCGGGTCGTTGACCTTTTATAAAAAAAAAAAAAAAAAAAGTGTTAGTATTTTTTGTTACCAACAAAAAGATGCCACATAAATTAGGCATACCAATTACTTATACCAATCAATGCTCAAAATCAATATTGCCAACTTCAGTTCAACTATTGTCTCTTCTCATCTACCATTTATTTATTTATTTATTTATTTATTTTAGTTTTTTTAGTTTTAGTTTTGTCATGTTAATATTTTTTGCTGTTTGGGGGTGATCACTATGACTAAGTGGCTTTAATTTGTTAATCAGAGGGGTAAAATATTAGCATAGGATATGTATTATTTTTTTTTGAAAAGCATAGGTTATGTATTATAACTAAGGTAAATTGGTCACTTTTGATGTAAGAATGCAGTTGATAACATTTATTAACGTGAACCTTGTATATCTTCTTGATTAAAAAAAAAAAAAAAAAAAAGGTTATAAAAGGCATCTTTTCTCAATTATATTGGTTTTCTTTCATCAAGAAAAATTACAGTTCCGGACCTTAAGCTTATAGTAAGACTAAGTAAAATGTAAGTTAGCTCGATCAATAGCCTGCCTAACAACGTACTTTTTTTTTGGGAAAGGCATATGTATTAAAAAGAGACTAGCAAGGAGCTAGTTTAAGTTACATGCGAGGATAAAGCGTTACAAGGCTAACTAGCTATCACTCTATCCAGTTGAAAAAAATACTTTCTACAACTACTAATGATCCAATTGAACGAACAAAGCTTCATCTCATATAGGAGTATTCTTTGCTCGGCCTCTTTGGAAAAAAGAATGAATTATTTCGAATTCCATATGACCCAACTGGTGATTTCAACCACCAAATCAAAATAACGAGAGACCTTGTCTGGTAGAGGGGCTCAGCCATGGAAATCACTTCTGAGAGGTTTTGCAAACATTACTTATATATTCCACCATTATAGAACTTTTTGCCATAATACGGTAAGTTATGTTTAGCTGAAATGTAGTGTGATTTCTGAGTATTAAAAGATAAAATTTCTATAATAAATTGAGTGAACAACATTTCATTAACAATAATAATAGTTCAAATAAAAATTAGTTAAATAAAATAGATAAAGATGCAAATTTTATATAAAAAGAAAATTGCAAAACTTGATTGAAGCCTATTATCATTATCTATAAAAGTTGATTCTAGCAATAAATGAGAGTTCATGTTTTTAGTTTCTGTTGAGTCTTGGCATAAATTATGACATTTGATCTAGAAACTTCGGTGAGAGAAATAGGAAGCCGTTATTACCTCACTATCAGTTTATTACATTTGAACTCTTAACACTGTGATAGAAAGAATATAAAAACTTAGGGTACGCTTGGTTCAAAGTAGGGAAAGGGAAAAGAAAAAGGAAAGGAATGCAAAAGAATGAGTGAGGTGGGTAATTAATACCTTACCCCCCAATTTACTATATAATGGTTGATTACCCACTATGAGGTAATCAATACCTTAGCCCTCTATAACCAAGCAATATTATTGGAAGAATGTGGGCCCTCTTCAATTCCTTACCCATTCCCCACCCTCCCTTTACCCCCCACCAAGCACCCCCTTAGTTATATTGAGTTCTAGAAAACGATATGTTGTCATAAAAATATACATATGTCATCATTTGAGAAAATAATAGTTTTTACTTCGTCACTTTAAGAGTTTCTACATTCATTATGTCATCATCTATGCCAACACCCAATCAAAAACTCAAAACATGAAATTTATAACTAGAAATCAACTATTATACGTGATCAATTTTATTTGTTTACTCTAAGAGTTCTACATCCACTAAGTCACCGATCATAGACTATCTTTTAGGAGGAGAAAGCTTAATCAAAGCACCAAACTACATGAACGATGAATATATCTATCTCGCAAAATATACTTCTGAAATGGATTATTTTTTAAAGAATATTATATATGAGTATAGGACATCACAGACAACATCTGTCACTTACAAGATTTCAATTTCCATGCTACCATGCATGCATCATGAAAATTGGTTGACTTATGGAGCTGTTGAGCTTGTCTTAATTATCTCCTCGAGTCAAACTAGAGCCCTGAGAGCTCGAGCTTGAGCTCAACTTGATTCTTTTTCAGCCTAAATAAATCGCAAACCCATGTCATGATTACAGCGATGGCACAATCACTACACCAAATGAGCACCTTTGGGACGGGGCAAAAATATGAGACGACATACGTTGTCCCAAATGACAAAGGGTCCCACTTTCTTCAACGAATATAACAGTCAACGCGAATATTTTGGACCCACACATTTTGGAACGACAATGTCGTGCCAATGGTTTAAAAATCAATTTTATTTTACGTAAAAACCAAAGGAACGACATTGTCGTTCCTTCTGGGTTTTTTTTTTTTTTTTTTTTTTTTTTTTTTTTTTTCATTTAGCTGTTGTGAAAAAATCAAATTTATTTTACATAAAAACCAAAGGAACGACAATGTTGTGCCAATGGTTTAAAAATCAATTTTATTTTACATAAAAACCAAAGGAACGACATTGTCGTTCCTTCTGGTTTTTTTTTTTTTTTTTTTTTTTTTTTTTTTTTTTTTTTTTAATTTATCTTTTGTATACTAAAAATGATTTTAATTATTTAATTACCAAAGGGACGACATTGTCGTTCCTTCCGGGGTTTTTTTTTTTTTAATTTATCTTTTGTATACTAAAAATGATTTTAATTATTTAATTAATACTAAATAAATTAAAAATGATTTAAATTATTTAATTAATACTAAATAAATAAATAATGATTTAAATTAATTAAAAAAATATATAAATAAATTAAAATTATTTAAATAAATGTTGTAATCTTGTTTCACAAATCCAATTCTCATTAATTTTTTCACATAATGACTGGTAGACGGGCAACAAGCTGCGCCGCCACCCCTTTCTGAATAGCAAAACCAAACCTACTAAACACAAATCTTGTTTTGAATTATTTAATTAATACTAAATAAATACCAAAAACGAGACAATCTTTTATTTAATAAAAAATATTTAATTTAATTTAAAATTAAATCCAATAATGGTATGGTTATACACGAGATGTTAAACGAAGGAGTCGAGATGCTATGGTTATACACGAGATGTTAAACGAACAAGTCGAGATGATGTGGTATTACACGAGATGTTAAACGAACGAGTCGAGATGATGTGGTATTACACGAGATGTTAAACGAACGAGTCGAGATGCTATGGTTATACACGAGATGTTAAACGAAGGAGTCGAGATGCTATGGTTATACACGAGATGTTAAACGAACGAGTCGAGATGATGTGGTATTACACGAGATGTTAAACGAAGGAGTCGAGATGATGTGGTATTACACGAGATGATGTGGTATTCCCACCTAACAACTTATCCTCACTATATAAACTCACACACACTCATCTAACCCATATCATCTCACACACACTCATCTATCCCATCTCACACACACTCATCTAACCCATATCATCTCACACACACTCTCTAACAGTTTCTGTTTTCCGGCGACACCAGCAGATTCCGGCCGCCGGAATCTTTTTCTGGCCACCACCTTTTATCAACTCAACTTGTAGATTGGGCCACCCTGATCACGATTCTACCACACACAACTACAAACACACACTGTCAACCAGATGCAGCGATATAATCCTTTTATGTGTACTTGTGGAGCAGGAAATATAAAAAAAAGAACATCACATCAAAAAGATACATTTGGATGGGAGTATTATGCATGTCCTCTTTCGAAACCAAGAGAGAAAGTTCATGGATGTGGATATTTTATGTGGAAGAGTGAATTTGATGAACAATTACAAGTAATTCATTCTGCTTCAACATCTCACGGTTCTGGGTGCACAAACTGCCATGAAAAAGATCTTAGGATAAATATGCTGGAGGCACAAAAACAGGTGCTAGAGACAAAAGTCAGGTTGCTCGAGGCAAGACTTGCAATGGCAACGAATCCCGACAACAATGACCACGCATGTCAATCGGATGCAATACTCCATGACCTGTTAGGTGACATGGAAAATCTCCGTATGTAATGTTGTTGTTGTTGATGTTGCTGTTGTTGTTGTTGTTTGTTGTTTCTTGTGTTATTCTTATTGTTTGTTGTTTCTTGTGTTATTGTTGTTGTTTGTTGTTTGTTGTATTATTGTTGTTGTTGTTTAATAAAATGTTGTTGTTGTGAAAACTGATGTCCACACAAGAGTTGTAAACCAGATACATTTTCATACAGACTCATTCGTTAAACATTTCGTGTATAACCATATCATCTCGGCTCATTCGTTAAACATCTCCTGTATAACCATATCATCTCGGCTCATTGTGGTTAACACTTGGCCCATAGTTAGGAGTTGCATCTTTCAAACTAGAACAAGATAAGCTGGAACTTTGTTGTTGAGCACGAGTTCCATAATTGCTCGGCTCATTCGTTTAACATCTTGTGTACAACCATATCATCTCGGCTCATTCGTTAAACGAAACAGGCGAGTTAATAAACTGCTTTACGCATGGTGAGACATTGTGGTTAACATTTGGCCCATAGTTAGGAGTTGCATCTTTCAAACTAGAACAAGATAAGCTGTTATTCGGATGAGTCGAGTTGTTATAGATATACGTAACATGCTAAACGGATGAGTCGAGTTGTTATGGCTATGCATAACATATTAAATGGATGAGTCGAGTTGTTATGATATGCATAACATGTTTAACGGATGAGTCGAGTTGTTATGGATATCCATAACATGTTAAACGGATGAGTCGAGTTGTTATAGATATACGTAACATGCTAAACGGATGAGTCGAGTTGTTATGGCTATGCATAACATATTAAACGGATGAGTCGAGTTGTTATGATATGCATAACATGTTTAACGGATGAGTCGAGTTGTTATGGATATGCATAAAATGTTTAAGTCGAGTTGTTATGGATATGCATAACATGTTAAACGGATCAGTCGAGTTGTTACGGATATGCATAACATGTTTAACGGATGAGTCGAGTTGTTATGGATATGCATAACATGCTTAACGAATGAATCGAGTTGTTATTAATATGCATAACATGTTTAAGTCGAGTTGTTATGGATATGTATAACATGTTTAAGTCTAGTTGTTATGGATATGCATAACATGCTAAACGGATGAGTCGAGTTGTTACGGATATGCATAACATGTTTAACGGATGAGTCGAGTTGTTACGGATATGCATAACACGTTAAACGGATGAAATTGCAACGAATCCCGACATCAGTTTTCACAACAACAACAACAACATTTTATTAAACAACAACAATGTCGTCCCATTTTGTTCATAAAACTTTAGTAGGTATAGCAGAACACAGTTCTCTCATCCAAGGGTCAGGTGTTTTTTTTTTTTTTTTTTTTTTTTTTTTTTTTTTTTTTTTTTTTTTTTTGATTCAAATTAGCCAAGATTGTCTCATTTTTGGACGCGATTTATTTTTTATTTAATTAGTATTAATTAAATAATTCAAAACAAGATTACAACATCTATTTAAATAATTTTAATTTATTTAAATATATTTTTTTAATTAATTTAAATCATTATTTATTTATTTAGTATTAATTAAATAATTTAAATCATTTTTAATTTATTTAGTATTAATTAAATAATTAAAATCATTTTTAGTATATAAAAGATTAATGAAAAAAAAAACCCATAAGGAACGACAATGTCGACCCTTTGGTTTTCACCAAAATTTTTCGCGAAAATTGAATGAACCCGCCATGAATATTAACTGATCCCGCCACACTATTTGGAACGACAATGTCGACCCTTTGGTTTTCACCAAAATTTTTCGCGAAAATTGAATGAACCCGCCATGAATATTAACTGATCCCGCCACACTATTTGGAACGACATTGTCGTTCCTAATGTTAAAAACAATGAAGCTGAAAAAAAAAAGAAAAAAAAATCACACCATTTGGTCGCCAAAGTCGTTCCAAAGGTAATAAAAACAAAAAAAAAAATACCCCACGGCTTGGGACGACAATGTCGACCCATTGGGCTCAATTATTGAATAACCTGGCCATCAGTCCAACGATTGTTCATCTTGCATCTTTTATCAAAAAAAAAAAAAAAACGCCCCATTATCATCTTCTTCTTCAATCCACACCACCATAACCAAATTAATACCACATTCGACACCACTATCACCTCAAAACACCAATTACACACGCACCACTGTGCACAATTTGTTTAATTTTTGTTAATTTGGTTTGTGTAAAGGTATGAATTTTTTGTTAATTTCATTTTGTTAATTTGTTTTGTTATTGATATTCCCAGGTTTGATAATCTTTGTTTCTATTTTGTGTTGTGTTTGTGTTGGCGTTAGATGGCAGCAGCACCACCACCACGGCAGCAGCAGTACCGCCGTCAAAGGTTTTTTTTTTTTTTTTTTTTTTTTTTTTTTTTTTTTTTTTTTGTTGTTAATTTAAAGGTATGTTTTTTTTTATTGTGTTAAAGTGTTTTGGTACGACAATGTCGTCCTCAAAAGTTATGGTCAGCCGGGACAAAGTTATGGACCACCTCTAGCTTGTGTTTTTTTTTATTGTATTAAAGTGTTTTGGTACGACAATGTCGTCCTCAAAAGTTATGGACAGCCGGTATTAATTTAGCTTGTGTTTTGTTAGACATTGTAGTAAAGTTTACAAGTATTGATGTGCTAAAATGAAGTTGGTATTAATTTTTTTTTTCTTTTTTTTTCTTTTTTTTTTTTTTTTTTTTTTTATGTGTATGTTTTTGGTTAGCCAGGACAGCCGGGAGAGCCGGGACAACACCTCTTTTCCTCTTTTTCTCTTTTCTTCTCTTCCTCTATTTTAGCCGCGAACTAGGTATATAATTTAATTACTCTTATGATATTGTAATTTGGTTAGTATAATTGTTAAACTTATGTGAATTGTAATTTTTTTTTACGAAATGTATGTTTGTGTAGGACCATCGCAAAAGCACCACCTCTCTATTTTTCTTCCTTTCTTCTTCTCTTTGAGCCGTGTACCAACTGTGACATCTAGTATGTTTTCTTTATTTTCATATTTTGTTTTTTTTATTAGTATGTAATTTAATTAGTAATGTATTTGTTATTGGAATGATATTGTATTGTTAAACTTATGTGACTTTTTTTTAGGATTCTAGTGATTGATTTCGGACAACCCCCATCTGAAATTAATCTTCCTATAGAAAACCCGTCCGAAATTAATTTATTAGAAATTAATTTCGGAAAGTCCCCTGTTTGGGACTGCTTTTTGAATGTTTTGTCTCATTTAGGATATGGATGCGTATAACTGTTTTACTATTTGAGAGAAATTCGACATTATTTCCCTTTCACTCCTACGAATATGTCTTTAATGCACTATTTGAGAGAAATTCGACATTATGTTTAAATGTGTATATTTATATGAATGTGTTTATTAGTATTAATTGGTCCACGAAATTGTGTGTTCTTGTACTTATAATTTTACAGATGGCGTGTGTAGGTCCCCAAGCACACGGCGGGGATGCCGGTGGTGATCCACCACCACCACACCGACCCTATTTTACTACGCCGGGCTACTGTTTCGGTAGGAAATTGTGATTTTTATTTGAAGTTTTTTATTGATAAAACTAAATTTTTTTACTTGTATTCTCACGACTCAATAACTTATATTTGTAGCTTCGGTTCCGAGTGTGACCTCAAATCGGGTCATAAGGAGTGCGTTCAAATCGAACGGTAATCGGCCTTTGCCCATCGGCTTTGACATTGATGATCTAGGTACCTTTACAGTTGTGGGCACGTGGGCACCGCAGTTCAGTAGTCTTTTGGGGGAACTAGTTAGTCCACTTCCCTTTGACTGCGAGCACTGGGAGGAGATTCCGGAGCCTTTTATGGCTCACATATTTCCCGCACTCCAGGTATTAATTGTTTATTATATTTGTATTCTTATCATTATCGACCGTTTAGATATGCGTGCTATATTTAAATTGTTTGTTTATTTAAATGTGTATATTTATTTGCAGAGTTATTTCGAGCTCACGCCTTGGTTAAACAGGCAGGGCAATATAAAGGTTGGGCAGTGTTTCTACACGGTTGGGGAACGGATACGTACTGGGATTGGGCTTCAGCTGCGGTTACTATGGCGCAAGCATAGAAACAGGATAAAAACCGCATACTTTGACACACAACCGACACCCGAGACGGCAAAGCAAAATCCGCCGCCGTCGACAGTGTGGGGTAGCAGAAGCCAAGGGGAGTGGGAGTCGTTGGTCAACTGGTTTTCTGATCCGAGACGAATGGCGAGATCTGCAAAAAATGCAGAAAACCGGGCAAAGAACAATGCTAAAACCCACCAAGGGAGGAAGTCGTTCGTACAAGGACGAACGGAGCGCGTAAGAATCATTATAATTTTTTGATTTTCAAATGTCTATATAATGTTTATATATAACTCGTTATTAATTTATTTTATGTTGTATGTATAGCGGGTTGCTAAGAACGGGCAGAATGAAGAACTCGTGGAGACGTATGGGATAGGCCATACAAGAAAAGATGGCGACTTTACAAGTGAAGAAAACGAGAAGGCTTATGTAAGTATATATATATTATAACTTACCTCATATATATTATAACTTACCTCTTTTTAATATATATATATATATATATATATATATATATATATATATATATATATATATATATATATATATATATATATATATATATATATATATATATATATATCTTTTTTTTGACTTACACAGTTGGCGATGAAGGAGTTGTGGCAACAAGTTAAAGCCGGTACAGCCCCGTTGATGACTGAGAAGCAAGTATTCGATAAGACAGCCCACAGTAACAACCGGCAAAATTTGAAGGGCGTTGGCAGGCTAATGCCGGGCGGCGGCAAAGCTTCATCGAGGTACTCACATTATCCGCTTCAACAAAACAATGCTACTGAGGAGGCTATTTCGGCGGTGTTAAGACAAAAGCAACAAGAGAATGAATTGTTGAGGAGGCAAAATGAAGTACTCCTACTTCAGCAGCAACAGATGCAGTCTCGACAAGCCAACTTCGAATCTATGTTTGGCCAGTTTGTCAGCCACTACAACAACAACAACAGCTCAGGTAATCCGTTTCTTGTTGACTTTTCAGGATTACCACCAAATCCCCCATTTCCCCCATTTCCCCCATTTCCCAGCCCTAATTCCTTCGAAAATTGTTATCGTCCCGTCTTTCACAACTCTACTACATGCCCGGGTACTAGTTCTAACCCGGATCATAATCTTAATTATTCCAACCCGACACCCGACCTTAACCAATATATACGACAAACTAATCCTCATATGAGCCACATTCCCGAGAATTTTAATGCTAGTGGTAGTGAGGAGGAGGGGGAGGAGGAGGAGGAGGAATCGGAGGAGGAGGAGTAGGCGTAGGCGTCGGCATAGTTTAATTTGTAGCGTATTTGTTATTAGTTATGTAATACTAGAATCTATATATTGCCGAATCTTAGTTTGTTTTTGTATTAAGTTCGTATTTGTTAGTTTAATTTGTATCGTATTTGTCGAATTTAAGTCATAGATAAGTAATTTGGTATTGTATCATATTGCCGAATTGGTATTGCGGATATTGGTTGATTTATAGCTTGTGTAATGGTAGGTTTTTTCCGGAAAATATTCCGGAAAAAACCTGGAAATGCAGGCTGCTGCTGCATTTTTTTTTTGCATACTTCACAAAATGGGACGACAATTACAAGCAAATAATCGTTCCAGTTGGTAAAATGTTTAAATATTTAAAAACTTTGGAACGACAATGTCGTTCCATTAGGCATTTTCCAAAATATTTTTAGTATTTAAATAAATAAAAAACGGAAAATAAATCAAGGTTTGGAACGACATTGTCGTTCCATTGGGCATTTTCCAAAATATTTTTAGTATTTAAATAAATGATTTGCAAAAAATAAAAAAAGATTTGGAACGACAATGTCGTTCCAAACGTAATATTCATGTTTGACTGGTTAGTGGGTCCCCTTTCTATGTCGTGCCATTCGTTTTAAAAATGTCGACCCAAACGTTTTTGGGACGAGGAAAATGGTACAACCAAAAAGGGTCGAGATTGTCGACCCAAATCGATCCCATTTTTGTAGTGAATGCAGAATCAGTCTTGGTCCAAGGAATAAGCGTGAAATGTTATAGTGACTGTGTGGTGACAGATTAAACATGTTACTATTAGTTTATGACATTTTTATTTTTATTTCGATGAAACAGTAAAATTTGAAATTTCTCTAACACTTTATATAAATTATATGTGTAATTCTCACCGTCACCACATACAACTCCTTCAATATCTTTGCTTAGAGCAAGTGATGTGTTCATTTTTGCCTTGTGCCATTCTCATGTGGCAGGTGAAAGTTACCACTCCACCACCACCTTGAGCCATTTTAAATGTGAGTATACTCATATTGTGCCAATTTCACTTTTTTTTTTTTTTTTTTTTTTTTTTTTTTTTTTTTTTTTTTTTTTAGATTGTGTTGTTGGGTGTGTGTTTTAATTGGGTATGGCGGAGCCTAAAAATTGTGAAATGGCACGCAAACGGCATGTGAAACGAGAGAGGGGTGTTTTTGGTGTGTGAATGTAAAATCTGAAATGTGAAAAAATGATGTGGCGCTGATTTGATAAAACGGCTTGGGTGTTGGCATGTGATTACACTCCTTGCTCTTACATCATTTTATCAATAGGTGAAATACACGGCGACTTTTGTTTCAGATTTAGTACTTTTGCGACCTTTTGAATTATGACACTTTTTGACTTATACCAACACCTTTTTCACATTATTGTCACTTAATTTTTAGTTTTTGGACACTTTGTAGATGTGTCACTAGACCAACCATTTTCTTGTAGTGGTTTTCTTAGAAATATAATGTGGCATAAAAAAAAATCTTTCAAATATGCGTCGCAGATGCTTTTAGTTGAAACACACATATACTTTTGTGACTGATTAGTTCTTTTGTGAGTTAATTGACTACGGCAATTTTTCACTTGTACCGACACTTTTTTTGGCGATTTCTTTTTATTGACGTTATTGCCACTTTCTATAGTTTTCGGAGTTTGGACACATTATAAGATATGTCACCAGACTCACGATTTACTTGTAGTGATATTCGAAATTCCTACATGTGGGTAGTTCTAACCGTGAGTTGGCAAATTATAAAAAGCAATTTGCATTAATCAATACCAAAATATTTGTAGGTACTTAATACCAAAGGTTTTGAAATTCCAACTGTAAATTCGTAATGTAGTTATGCATGTGAAATGTGATAGTTAGTTAGGTCTACAAAATACACGGTGTCAGACAAAGGCAAAAAAGCTCCCACGAGGGCGGGGGTATCTTGGTTCCACGAATCTGGTATAAGACAGCTCGATGTCATTTGCTGATTCTATCAAATATTCCATATGCTTTCAACTCCTTCAATTTAATATTTACTCAACTTTGCGGCTCAAACCAAATCAATGTCACGTGCTTCCTCTTTCAACTTGCAATATCTTAACTGTACAGTGTTCACTGACAGCTGAGTTGGTGTGAATATTGGCGTACTTGAGGTGAGGCTTGTGAGTGATTCTGCATTGCCAGTCGACTGTTATCAACGGTTGCAAAGTTATTGAATGGTAAAAGCTAACAACAACTTTAATCCTTGGTCAATTTGCTAATCCAATTGACTGAAGATCCGGCAAAAACATCATGGACTGTTTATGTGGACGACTACGTACACTTGTCCAAAGAAGACCACTTGCGGCACTTGGGTGTAAAATCGAAACATAGATCTGACTTGGTTTGTTGTACCGTTGCTTGAATATCCTACTACAGACACTTGATTTTGAATTCAAACAACTATAGTAAACAACTAAACACTATAGATTTCACAGAATATCCTACCTAAGTTGCACGGGGATGAAACGGGGACGGGGACGGGGACGGGGACGTTGACGTGGATGGAGACGGTTACCGGAAAACGGCAAAAATCCCAAAATTCAATAACGTTTATGTGTTTTATAATATTCTAGTAAACTTAATATATATATATATATATATATATATATATATATATATATATATATATATATATATATATATATATATATATATATATATATAGAGAGAGAGAGAGAGAGAGAGAGAGAGAGATAGATGTAAAAGACATATTTTTTGAGTAAAAGATTAAAAAACCCGGTAAATATATTTTTCCAAAAAATATTTAAGTACAAAAGATATTGCTGAATCATATATCTCAGCCTGTTACACAGGTCAAAAGGCTTAGATGACAAGATACTTCTTATTCTTTAAACAATAAAGTAAGCCACTACTCATAAGATAACATTATACTCCTACGAAAACAAAATTAGTTCCTACAAATATCTTGGAGCTTGATATCATACATATTATAAAAAAACCTTCCAAATTTCCTAGAAGAACGTAGATCTTATCCGCATAGTCATCATAATCATCTTCAAGCTCGTGACCACCATCAAATAGGTTAACTGACTCATCAGAATTGAACTTGTAAAAAATATCTATAACTATTAATTTACTTTATCTTGTTATCATTCAACATTTTTGTTTAGAACATTTAGGGGGCGCTTGGTTCGAAATGGGGAATGGGAAAGGGAAAGGCAAAGGGAATGCAAAGGAATGAAATGAAGATTATCATTATCTTTGATGGTGCTTGGTTTAAGAAAAACACATTAACCTCCAAGGTGATGGTGGCTGGTGGTGGTGGCGACTGGTCGTGGTGGTGGCTGGTGGTGGTGGTGGTGGCTGCTGCTGGTGGTGGTGGTGGTAGTGGTAGCTGCTGCTGGTGGTGGTTACTGGTGGTGATGGCGGCTGCTAGTGGTGGTGGTGGTGGCTAGTGGTGGTGGTTGTGGCTGATGGTGGTGGCTAGTGCTGCTGCTGGTGGTGGCTAGTGGTGGTGGCTAGTTGTGGTAGCTGGTGGTGGTGGTGGTGGTTGTGGCTACTGGTGGTGGTGGTGGTTGGTGGTGGTGGCTGCTAATGGCGGTTGCTGGTGGTGGTGGTGGTGGCTAGTGGTGGTGGCTGGTGGTAGCTGGTGGTTGTGGTGGTGGCTGGTGGTGGTGGTGGCTGGTAGTGGTGGTGGTGGCTGGTGGTGATGGTGGTGGTGGTGGCTGGTGGTGGTGGTGGTGGTGGCTGCTAATGGTGGTGGCTGGTGGTGGTGGTGGTTGGTGGTGGTCGTGGCTACTGGTGGTGGTGGCTACTGCTGGTGGTGGCTGCTGGTGGTGGTGGGTAATCATTACCATACCTCCCAATTTACTGGGTAATGCCTCATTACCCCATACTAAACAATGATTGCATTCCCTAGTCATAAACAGGCATGTTTAATCATTACCTTTCCTATTCCCCACCCCCCATTATCCCCAACCAAGCACCCCCTTAGATCATAACATATAAATTGTTGAGTATTAAATAGTTAAAGCTTTACATATTAATCACCATTTAATCACCATTTTATGAGAAACGAATAAAAAGAAATAAATTAAGTTTTGTAATCGAAAAATAAAAAAGAACATGTGGACCTAAAACGCTATAAGGATCTATAATGAAACAAAATTAATACTCGTATTTATTTTTCTCTCTTTCATCAATGTTTATCTTCTACATTCTCGATTGCAACCTTCTCAACCCTCTACATTCACCCTCTGGTTCACCAACTCACCGACGACGACATTAATTAGTTGTAGGAAACGTGACTTTTTGGGTCTGAAACATTTCCCTAAATGTTCCCTAGATAAAGATCGGCGTACCCCAGTTGAAAAAGAGTTTCCACTTTTTCCGGGGACGTTTGCCCATAGTTTCCCTGCGTTTCCTGTTTTCGAAATGTTTCAAGTACTTGATATGGCATACTAGCAGCGTTTTTGTGTATCCTAGTATCCCACTGTAGACCCTTCAGTAACTAATAAGGCTACACAAGACAAAGCTACTACTGCTCAAGCTCACACAGTGCAAAGTCTCCACAATTGCAAATACAGTTTGCACAAGATGAAAGTGATGTTGGATGCTAGCTTAATTCCTTGTCAAGAAATGTGATGTATTTATAATGTAATTGTGTCTAGATACATTGTATGTTAGCATAGTCAAAGTAGCTTAGTGTAAAGTCAACAAGTATTAAGTAGTTTCAAATTCTGTATTGTATACAATTTCATAATTTAGTTACAGAGTTTCTCTCCTTCTCAAACTTTATGTTATTAGAGTTGTATCCTGCTCAACCATCACCACCACCATATTATGCCATAACTAACTACCATAACTAACTCTGGCAACAGTAACTAACTTCAACCACCACTTCTAACCACCAATCTTGATCAAATCACATTGATTTCTGATCACAACAACAAAACAAATAGAATCAGCTACTCAAATCACAACATATCATAAATTTCAAGAATAAAAACTCGACAAATCATCAAAGTTATCACGGTTATCATCAATGGAAGTATGAGGCTAATTGGCCTAATAAATCACTAATCACTGATCAACAAGTTCGTGATTCCAAATGGGTGTAACTAGTGATTCTAACACATAAACATAAAACATAAACTCTTTCTGATGAAATGGAGGAAATCAACTTAGTCAATCACCCTCTTTACTTTCATCCTCATGATCATCCAGGTATGATACTAATTTCAAATAAGCTTACAGGTTTAGAAAACTATATTAGTACTTGGAAAAGATCCATGATGATTGCCTTAAGTGCTAGAAATAAGCTTAAGTTGGTTAATGGTGATTTTGAGGAACTTAAATGTCATCACCACTTAGGTCTTTTTGGGAGAGAACTAATGATATGGTCATATTAGGGATACTCAATAAAGTTTCAGACCAAATTAGCAACAACCTGAATTTTGAACACTCTGCATGCTTGCTTTCGCACCAACTGCATAACCACTACTCATAGTTAGATGGACACATAATTTACCATTTGACCAATGAAATTGTCCATCTCAAATAACTAAATTGCTCTGTGGAAGTGTATTACCATAAGCTCAAAGGATTGTGGGATGAACTGGGTGTACTGGAAGCCCCTTACAATTGTACATGCAAGTATATTTGTGACAATGGTAAAAGCAATGGGGAGAGAGACCAAATGAAGAGACTAATTCAATTCCTTATAGGCCTAGATGAAAGTTACACTAACACTAGGGTTTAAATCATGCTACTTCAGCCATTACCTATAGTGGCCAAAGCATACAACATGCTTAGACACGAAGAAAAACAAAAGGAAGTACCTAGACAAGCCTTTAGTTCATTTCTATTTGCTTTGAATACATACAGACCCAATTATGATCAAAGGAATGGTAGAAACCAAAACTAAAATCCTCAACCATAGAAAAAGTACATTTAGAGCTGGTGTCATATATGGGAATTGTAACAAAGAGGGTTACAAAAAGGAAGAATTCTATAAGGTTGTAGGCTACCTAGTTGGTCATCCACTTCACAACAAATACATACCAGCTAAAAGGAGACAATCTCAGACCAAACCAAGGGCTGTCAACATGACTATAGCTGTTGAAGGCACACCAGTTGAAGCCAACTCAGTGGAATCTTCCAACTTAGTGAACCTGCCACCGGACTACTCATTGACTGCAAGGATAGACATGCTTCAAAACTAGCTTAACTAAACACTATTGATGCGACATAACAATGAAGCATCCACTTCAGGCTCACACAACTTTGCGACAGGTAATCTCACAGACTCATAGCTCATTACATTTCTGGTTCTAAAGAGATTTGGATTATAGATAGTGGTGTTACTGATCATATATGCATATCACTCATATTGATGTACAACATAATCACATACATAACACCTATCATTGTACATTTACCAAACGACCACACCACCAAAGTGTTCAAAATTGGTTTAATTAGACTACAGTCAAACATCACTCTCGACAATGTGCTTTAGATACCATCTTTCACTTACAACCTCATTTCTATCAGCTAAATCCTTAAACACACCTTAAAGTCAATCACCTACACTTACAATGCTTGTGTTTTCTAGGGCCATGATGGTTCACAAACTCATGAAACTCTTAGTGGTGGTATGTACATTTTAACCTCCTCTGCAACAATCAATAACACAACTACACCAACACACTCAACTGATTTGTTTGCTACTAGCAAGCTCTCACTATGGCATGCTAGGTTGGGGCATCCATCTACCCAAGTTCTTAGACATGTAACACAATTACTAGTTTTTTTGTTTCTAATTCATTAGATCATAAATGTGCAATATGTCCATTAGCCAAACATTATGCTTTAACTTTTCCGCTAACTTTGTCTCATGCTAATTCTGCTTTCAAATTAATTCATATTGATGTATGAGGTCCTTACCACCATTATACAGTCAATAAATGCAAATTGTTTCTTACCATTGTTGATGACTTCTCAAGAGCCACATGGACTTATTTAATTCCAACCAAACATCATGTTATCTCAACAATAAAACACTTTCATGATTATGTCAAAACACAGTTTAACACATACATTCAAATCGTAAGAAGTGACAATGGCACAAAATTTATCAATTCCACCCTCACTGAATTCTTTAACACAAATGGCATCATTAATCAAACATCTTGTCCTTACACACCACAAAAAAACTCAAGGGTTGTAAAAAAACACAAACATTTACCAGAGGTAGCACAAGCACTTAAAATTCAAGCTAACTTTCCAAAACACCTCTGGGATGTTTTATCCTGACAGCTACATATCTAATTAATTGACTCCCATCACCAATCTTAACCAATAAAAGTCCTTATGAACTTCTCTACAATCACCCACCTTTAATAGACCACCTTAGAACAATTGTTTGCAGAACCTATGCATACTAACACATCTATGATAAATTTCACCTAAGATCAATACCAACTACTCTGATTGGCTACCCATAAAACCAGAAAGGATATTTACTTTATGACCCAATCACCAGAAAAGTTATCACCAGTATACATGTTACCTTTGAAGAATCAATCTCTCCTTTCTACAAAAACACCATATCTACCACACTCAATCCCGCAGTCACTCCCATCACTCATTATACACCATCCACATCACTACCCATTCCAACTAACACATCACCTACCAACTCTACACCTATGTCATCACCCTCAATTTCACCAACACAATCCCATACTTCGTCTCCTATACACAATAACACTCAAAAAACTGACCCTATATCATCTATTACATAAGAACCGGTCCGTAATAACTCTTCAACACCCCACACTGACCCTGCAACCACAACACACCCAACCTCAACTCACACTGACCCTTTACCTTCATCCCTATAGACTGAACCAACACCACGAATACCACCAGCACCACCAAGAACCTCCAACCGACTCAAAACTCAACCTTCAAGCCTTTTTTATTGTCATTGTAAATTACATCCTCCATTGTCAAAAAAAAAAATCATTCAAATTTCCTTAACTATTCAAACCTAAAAAAACATCCACGCATTTCATAAATAGCATAGACAGATCAGTAGAACCACATTCTTATGTTCAAGCTCTAAATATCTGAAATGGATTGGAGCCATGAACAAAGAGATACAAGCTTTAGAAGAAAATCAAACCTTGGAAGTTACCACACCCCCACTTGGCAAGAGCCCAATTGGTAGTTAATGGATGTATATAATCAAATACAATGCCAATGGTTCCATTAAGAGGTAAAAGGCAAGACTTGTTGCCAAAAGTTACCATAAAAAAGAGGGCATTGACTACAATGAAACCTATGCACCAGTGGCAAACATTGTCACTGTAAGAACCCTACTTGCTGTGACAATCTCTCATAATTAGCACATTTAGCTGGATATAAACAATGCATTTCTGCATGGGGATCTGAATGAAGAGGTCTACATGACTTTACCACAAGGTTACTCACACCCTTCATTTCCAACCAAAGTTATAACTTTGCTGCACAATCACTTAGCCAATTTCTAAAAGAACCTAGAATACCTCACACGATAGCCTTAACTAGAGTCCTCAGATACCTCAAACTTTGTCCTGGTCAAGGACTTTTCTTCCCAGTTCACAACCCTCTCTAGTTGACCACTTATTGTGATAGTAACTGGGTATGTTGCTCTTTTTCAAGAAGGTCTATATTAGGTTATGGCATCTTCCTAGGTTCCAGTCTAATCTCATGGCAATCCAAGAAACAAGGAGTGGTCTCAAGGTTTTCCACTGATGCAGAGTACAAGGCTTTGGCAGACAACTCATGTGAAATTAGTTGGTTAACTTGCCTTCTCAAAGATTTACAAGTTCAAGTCCCCACCAGTGTACCAGTTCTATGTGACAATGTCTCTACCGTTGCTTTAGCCTCCAACCCAATCCAAAATGCTAGGACCAAGCACATAGAGAAAAACTACCATTTTGTAAGAAACAAGATTAAAGCAGGTGAAATTCTTTCGTCCTATGTTCCAACTAGACTATAAGTGGCAGACATATTCACAAAAGGTATAAGCAGGGCTATACACTATAACTGTCTATCCAAGTTGGGTATATGCCAAATTGGGGGGGGGGGGGGGGGGGGGGGGGATAATAAGACTATACAAGCCAAAGCTACTATTGCTCAAGCTCACACAGTGCAAAGTCTCCACAATTGCATATACAGTTAACACAAGATGAAAGTGATGCTGGATGCTAGCTTACTTCCTTGTCAAGAAATGTAATTTATGTATAATGTAATTGTGTCTAGATACATTGTATGTTAGCATAGTCGAATTAGCTTAGTGTAAAGTCAACATGTATAAGTAGTTTCCATTTCTGTATTGTATGTAACAAATTTCATATAGTAATTCGGTTACAAAGTTTCTGTCCCTCTCAAACTTTTTTAATTACTCCACATTGTTGTTCATTTTTCATTTTTTTTTTCTTTTTAATAATGCCATCCATCGAATTACCATAGGCGCATGTTAATCATGAACCACACAAGGAAGCTTCATGCCTCTGTTGAATGACCAGAGTTAAAGTTACCAATAAGCTCTATAACAAGCTAATTAATTTGCTGTAGAAAAGTTGATTAATTCTTTATTTAGGATCATTCATTAAACTTTTTAGGTATCATAAAGGTAAATGAAAAAGCTCTAGTTACATTACTAAAAGAAAATTGATATGCATGTGCATTTCGATCCTCTTAATAGCTGGGAGGAGAAAAGTTCCAGCCGGCGCACGTCTAATGTGAAAAGGTTAAAAATGAGCCTTTTGTTTATAATTTGTCAGTTCTAAAAGTATAAATAAAATATACAGAATCACTAAAAATCGAATCAAACCTCACTTCATTCATTTTCTACTGGTCAAAGATTGTTTATAAAAATTCACATCAAATTCTGTCCAGTAGTCTTTAATTAATGAATCATTCTAATAACTTTCATATGAATTAAGAGGACATCGTTTTTTTATTTCACCTATAACCATTTCAGGGCATTGTTTATGATATTTTCTTAAGTTTCATATATGGTTGCAAAACATAAGTGTTTAGTGAGCATATATTTGAATTATAGTAAACGCTATAGAATTTCGTTGACAAAGTGAAGGCTGCATATCCAGGCACTAGTCACGAACGTCCAACTTGAACTCATTGCATAGACATGTCAGCATCTAATCAATATTCAATAATGGAAAGTTTAAGCATTCATCAGTGACATCAACAAAATTATTTTTACTGAACTCCAATAAACTTTGCATATCAGTAAAGCATGGAATAATAAAATAAGAAATTTTGAGTTCAGGTTATCATATAGAATCATGACACTATTTAAAACATAATATAGATCGACTTAAGGACGTTTAAGGGCACTCTCTAATGTACCCTTTCGGCAATCTATAAAGCTAGCCAACCAACAAAAGCAATTAATTAATTAGATTTGTTTAGTTTAATAGCACACCAAAGGTTCAATTTAAGATTAGTTGCGGTTAACAGCAAATTAAGATTCTTAAATTGCATACAAGTTGCATGCTTATATATTACTACTATATGATTAACAAAAGCTGCATGCTTTCCCTAGTTGGAGGAACTGAAAGCCATAATACTTCATTTCTTATATAATATGAAGCTAGCTAGCAGACAACACAAAAAGGACAGTATGGTTTATGGGTCAAGAAATGATGGTTGTGAACTCCAATGGCGATACCATTGTCATATGAATGGGGTTGGTAATACATTACTTTATATTTGTTATTTCCATGCTACATTCTTGTCGTTGTTTATATATTTTTAATTGAACTGTTATTGTGTTATTGTATTTGCAGAACCATGTCTTTTGGTACAAATAATATTGTCAGATAATGCTTTAATCTAGTAGCCACCGCTGCCTCAAGTGACTACCTAAATTGATTCGTTTTGGCTGCTAAGCTCCAGTGTTACTCTAAGGTAAAGGTCATTAGTGACAAACAATGTTTGTCACTTTAGATAAATCTCTAGTGACACAAGAAGTGTCGTCAGAATTGTTTGAAAGCATTTATGCACTCTTATATCTTTGCCATCACGGACGATTTCTATCTAAATACTTATTTTTGTGTTTCGGTAAACAGCTACACACCTAGTCACAGTTTAATTTATAGCCTTTAGCGACAGTACCCTGTCAAGATGTTCTATAGTGTATGGAGGCTAAAACATGTATTCCCTACGTCCTATATTAAATATTTTGTTTTGACTTTTGTAGTCATTCGTATTTCAACATTAACATTAAATATTTTTGTTTGTGTTATATAATATTTGATAAAAATTATATTAATGAAAAAATATATACAAAACCCAATCCATTAATATAGGGAGGTGATTTGCACACCAAATAAATTGATGGTGACACCACAATAATTATGCATATGGTATGTTGTAACATGTACGTGCATTAGGAGTGTAATATTGTGGTGTCCCCATCAATTTATTTGGTGTGCAAATCACCTCTCATTAGTCATTAATATATTTTAGACTAAGTATTATATAACACAAAACAAACATTTAATGTTAAAGTTAAAAAAATAAACTTCATACATTTAATATGGGACAAAAAGAGTATATTACTCGTATATACAAAAGGTTTGTTTTATGGCTAAGTTATATCAAGTTGGCCATATATAACGTGCTAGAATGCAACTAGAACACGAGCAGTAGGCCAGTAGTGGCCAACGGGCTTGCACAAATTGCTAAAAGTACATGTTTGAAATAAATAAAAGATGTTAACTTTACTCTGACAACTTCTTGATATTGCATATTACCATGTTTCTTTAGAGTCGTATTTCAAAAGTCGATCTCACACTAAAAGCGTTCTTATATTGTTCGGTGAATACAAGAATTAAAAAAAAAAAAAAAAAAAAAAAACAACCTTAACGACTAATGTTTATGTTGATAATACAATTTTTTGTTTTTTGATTTTTTTATAAAGTTTTCTTTCAGTAAAATATATTACTCCAAAAAACAATTAAGTAATTAAAATGAGGGTGAATCTCACATCTCAGTGTATTACAAACAAACAAATGCACCTAACTTGTTTATTATAAAAAAGACATGTCAATTTTATTAATTATCAAAATAAAACACCAACAATAAAACTAGAACTACTTCCTAACTCTACTACGGATACGGATGCCCACGCGTCACAGAAAACAAGTTTTTCCTCAGTTAAGTCATTAAAATGTAACAATCCTAAAATCAGGTCCAGCGAAAGTATATATGCATTGGGGTGCTACTAAATCGGTATCACAACATCAGGTACAAAGAATGATTTTTATTTCATTTATTTGAAAGGAAGGTTATTAACAAAAGAGTTAAATTTACATTATTCGTTAGTAGTGCTGAAATAGGCGCATAATTTAATTAAAGCGGTCCCAATTATTTATTAGAGTTTTCTATGACTGTGCCCCTTGCCAAGCGCCTCCAGAATTAAGCTATTGCAGTAAACCTGAGAATACATGCTAAAAGGGTGAGCTTACGCTGGTGTGTCTATAAAGTTTTGACACAAAATAATACTTAAGAAGATTAAATCAGAGCATAATCATTTACTTAAATTAAACCAAGACATCGATATCAAGCAACTCATAATCAGAAACCAAGATATACATACATTTCTATAGGTGCACACTATAGCTTTATGCCACACTAATAAACATGTCTATTATACCTCTACACAGGAGTAGACTGAATATAATAGTACTACACTTGCAGCCCATCAACCAAATCCTTAACCAAGCAATATACATAATGACGATAAAACCATAAATAAACCAAATACCAATTGATAAACCAAAGCATATAACATATAAACATAAACCAAAGCATATAACATATAAACATTCGTAAACATCCAAATAATTGACCAAATAAAATAAAAGACGACGAGCATGTATTCTCCCCAAAAAAGATAGAAAATGATAAAAATAGGGGCTATGAACTCAACTGAGCCACAACTATGCAATAATACACGACTGACACCACTGGCATCTAGCTATTCCCAACGGCATCAAGAGGACGGTACGACGATATGGAAACGGCGCAACCTTATATAGCAACTCGTCCTATCACATAGTTCGAAAGCATGTAAATTTCCATAAGCTAACCACTCCCAAGTAATACCCATTCTTAAATCTTCAAATCTTTCGTTATCCATTTAGTATTGTTTGGTATCATTGTGTGTGTAGTGGGGACACGACATAGACTCAAGTGAACTCAAGCCAAAGAATAAACAAGCGAAATCGACGAGAAATGAGACAAGACTCAAGAGTACTCACGCCAAGAGACGAATAACATACGACATCGATAAGAAACGAGACAAGACTCAAGAGTACTCACTCCAAGAGACGAATAACAGATGACATCGACAAGAAACGAGACAAGACTCAACACGAGCGACAGGTTCAAACTACGTAGGCCAACCTTGAGCAATTAAAAGTTTAATAAGAAAATCAGACGAATTATTGGGTCCTTATCGTATTTATTGATACGGTAAGTTCAATAATTCCTTCAACATACTTATTAATCTAAAGTTAACCCATGCCTAGTAAGGAGACGATGAGTCATAAGAATGGGTCACCTATTAATATTTTTCCCCGACACGTTTGTTGAACCCTAATTGGGTTTAGTAACCCAATTAGTCCGCTAACCGTGTCAGATGGTTATATTAATGTTAAATGATCTGTAACTTGACATCAATTCTATCTAAACCTTAATATTACTACAAATGGTGTTTCTCGATAAACGTGTCCTCGAAACATTTAATAACTCGTCTGTATTGAATTTAGTACCGTTTCATTCATTATTACCAGTAATTATTAAATAACGGTTTTATCATTATTTAACATTTTCTTTTTAATTTATAAATATCAATTAACATTTTAACGTTACTTAATATTTCTTATTAGCTAGAAAATATTATATAACATATTTATCGCCATTTAATAATTATTGTTAACCTTTACAAAAGGCTACGGCGTAATCCAGATTTACAAAAGGCTATGGCGTAGAAACTCAATCAGCTACGCCGTAGCAAAGTCGGGCCTATAAATACCAGACCTAATTCCGAGTTTATTCATTCACTTTTCAACACACAGAAGTTGGGAGAAACTCAGGGAGCAGGAGGAACAAAGTTCTAGCCACATAGAAGTCATTTCTAAGGGAGGATTCACACACCAATCATAAGTTTATCGTTTCCTTTGACTTGTATTCGATTCATGTCTATATTTGTATTAATTCAACATTGTTTTACTGCAACTATGAATATGAGTGGCTAAACACCTCTTGGTGTTAGCCTAGTTATGAAATTGTTATTGTTATGATTTAGTTTTCTATGAATCTATTGTCTATTGTTTGTATACTTTCATGGCGAGTCTTGGGACACTCTAGTTCTGGTAGTGTTGAGCATTAGTAGTTCCTTGGAGGCTTGGGGAATTAACCCTAGGAACCAAGCCGATAGGGATGTGACTTGGTGATAGCAATATTGCCATACATGTGCGAATTAACCCTAGGACCACCTACCGATGCGATACGCTTGAAGGAGTTAGAGGGGGTGTAAGATCTGACCAAGCCGCATCTCGCTAGATTTGTCCATGTTAGTAGAGGTACTTAAGGACTCTTACATCTTCGTAGGTTCACGCCGCCCGATGAACCTTCGGCTTTACAATAGTCGGGGATAGGACAAGGTGTAAGATAGATTCAGGTGATTTAACCCTCTGATCCCGAATGAATATAACCCCCAGACAATATGATAGGATGCACTTATAGAAAGCTAATCATAATATTAACAAGAGTAGTAATTAGGTTAGCACTATCTCTCTTTATTGACTTCCATCTATTTACTTATTTGCTTTGTCATTTACTTTTCCTAGTTACTAATATTTCAAATCATAAAACCCTTTTTAGACGTGACACTAAACTTAGATAAACTCTACACACATAGCTGTTGGGACGACATCGGCTTTACCATCTAGCTATACCTCACATGACCGGGTACATTGTCCGATAGTGCATTAGGTAGACCTTAGGTAAACTAGACACTTTATAAATATTAAAAACTGGTCGGTAAAACCTGTATCAAGTTTTTGGCGCCGCTGCTGGGGAGCTATTAGGAATTTATTTGAGTTTTTAATTTTGGTCCTATTTTTATTTTTATTTTCAGCACTCACGATCAATTTTAAGTTTCAGGTACCACGAGAGAAGTTGACATTGACGCCCTCACGCTTGAAGAGTATTTGGCTCTTACAAGAGAAGAGCAAGGGCCTGGTTTGGTTAGGCTGGCTATTGGGAATGACATTCAGTTGGAAATCAAGAATCAATTCATTAGGGAACTACGAAAAGACCCATTTTCAGGGAGCAAGACAGAAGATGCTTACGAGCACATTGACAATGTTCTTTACATTGTTAGTTTGTTTAACATTCCGGGAGTATCTCATGATGCGATAATGCTCAGAGTGTTCCCGATGACATTAACCGGAGCAGCCAACAGATGGATTGATAGGTTACTAGCAGTTACGGTTAACACTTGGGCTCTCCTAAAGAAGCATTCATCCAAAGATGTTGCCCTCCTTCTAGGACGGCAAAGCAGCTTGAAGATATTCACAACTTCAAGCAGAATGGAGATGAAACATTGTACCAAGCTTGGGATAGGTACAATGATCTTTTATATAAGTGCCCTACTCATGATCTCAACAAGCAACACATTGTCCACATTTTCTACAAAGGGATCAATATCTCCACTCGCCAAATGTTAGATTATCAGGGGCCAATCCCTAGAATGACCTCTGCTCAAGCCTTCAAGGCTATTGAAGATATGGCAAACCACTCTCAAAAGTGGCACGAGGGTGGGAGTAGTAGGAGCAATGCTGGTAGCACCGAAGGAATTGCCCTTATCACTAATAAGATCAAAAGCTTAGGGCGCGACATTAAAAAACTTACGGAAAATGTGCATGCCATCAGGTCTGAACGTGAACACGGAAAGGAATATACTGTGATTAGGGAAGAAGTCAAGAGAGTAGAGGAAGCAATGGCTGTTGAAGCTAGCAAAACACACATAGGACCAGGAAGTGGGGCTAAATATCGTGTGGGACCTCAGGGGTCGTACGCTAAGATTGAAAGTCGGTCAGTCTATGAAAACAGAAAAGTTATCCTAGAAGAAATGGTTAATAAGCACATCGAGGATTCCCCAAGGAAGAATGAAAAGTTTCAAGAATGGATGAACGAGATGAAAGTGGACACCGAAAGAAATTTACGAAATCAGAGCGCTGCAATTAAGAACCTTGAAACTCAATTCGGACAATTAGCAAAAAATATCCAAATGAAGAAATATGAAGTTGGCCATGAGGAGTGCAAGGTTCTGTCTCTAAGTGAGGAAAGTCAAGAAATCCAAAGGGATACGGTTATTGGCAGCAAATTTTGTGGGGTTAGTTATCTACGGGAGAACAATGTTGCTTATGAAAGGATACCCAGCCAGCTTCTAGAGAAAGAACAAAATCCAAGAAAGTTTCTACTCCCATGCACTATTGGTAATTTTGATATGTTTGCTCTAGCTGATCTAGGAGCAAGTGTTAACATGATGTCTTTTTCATTATTTAAGAAATTAAATCTTATTAACCTTAAGAAGACAACATTAATGGTCGAAATGGCGGACATGGCTAGAGCAACACCTAAGGCAACAGTGGATAACGTTTTACTCAGAGTTAATAAGTTTATATTCCCTGGCGACTTTCTGATTATAGACATGATTGATGAACGTAATAACAACCTAATTCTTCGACGACCATTTTTGGCCACCTCAAATGCTAATATAAAAGTTTTTGAAAAACAAATAACTCTAGAACATGGGAAGGAAAGAATTACGTTTAATCATAACGGATCCTTGAAATCCATTAATACCTCCTTAGAAGAAGTCTACATGATTAAGGAAGCCAGTAATATGAGTGTTCCCATAAATATGGATATTTACACTAACCCTGTTTTATGTGATTTGGAACCCTGCGAGAATTGCAGTGTTAGCCATTTTGAAGAACGTATCAGTTACTCTAAGCAGGTTCAGATTAGGCATGATCAAATTATGAGCAGGGTCGTGGATGGAAGAAACCCCGTTTTAAAAAACCATTATTGTAACCTAATAATTATGATTAGAGAAGGGTCTGAACAAGCTTAGCCATCCTGTATCCTTTTGTTGGGAATTATAGATTTGATAATTACAAAACTAGATGTGCTTATATGAAGAAGAATGAAAGTACTTCTCCAAAGTACTTCTGCTGAATCAAAGTGATCGTTATACTCAGTTTTCTTCATCAGTGATCATTACATAGAGCCTACAGAATTGAAGATTCAAGAGATGGTAAACATATTAGTTTCAGGGGAAGCTTATTGATTAAATGTTCAACCATCTTCATGCACCATTTAAGGGGAAGTATTTCATTACTACTTCTAGTCATCATTAATACTGCTAGTTTAAAATTTCTATTGTCTTGGGTTCATTTTCACAAGCTTTTTGGTGTTCTTCATGGTGGGTAATTCAAGACATTGGAAAGATTGGATTGGAATTTTTGATATATGATGTGGGGTAGTGACGATCAAAGTTGTATATCTACAGAAGACCCCTATTAGATGATTACAAAAAGGGGAAGAAGACTACAGAGATATGATTTGCAGCTTATTTATATGTGGTGACATGTTCAAGAAGATATTAAGTCAATGGGAAGCATTGAAGATTGTTTCATTCATGGAGATAGTTTTGTAATATCAAATAGGGGAAGATTGTTGGGAATTATAGATTTGATAATTACAAAACTACATGTGCTTATATGAAGAAGAATGAAAGTACTTCTCCAAAGTACTTCTTCTGAATCAAAGTACTTCTCCAAAGTACTTTCTGCTGAACTAAAGTACTGCTGAACCAAAAGTACTTTGAATCAAAGTACTTCTGCTGAATAAATGTACTTCTCCAAAGTACTTTATGCTGAACCAAAGTACTGCTGAACCAAAAGTACTTTGAATCAAAGTACTTCTGCTGCAGTATTTCAAAAAGAGTGAAACATGAAGGAATGGCTTGCAAAAGAAGATTTATTTATTAGTCCTTCGTAGTATCTTGTAAACCCTAATCCTCTAGTATATAAAGAGGACAGGGGTCATTAGTTTTAGTGTGCACAGAAAAGATGTAGTCGACTTAAAGGTGTGTGTGTGTCTAGGCGTCAAGTTCCATGGACGCCTAGGGTTTATTAGTTAGTCAATTTATTAGTAACAGATCGATCTATGTATTAGTTAGTTAAGCCTCAATGATCTTTTGATCTTGGGGGTATAGTGAATAATGAAAATCTTGTTGAATAACATATTGTTTTATATTCCGCTGCGTATTTATGTTATTTGTAAAACATATCCTAGATGAGCTTAAATGATTCTCTACACCTTTCCATTACACTTGTGACGGAGGAGATAACGGAGAATTAGACCAAGACGAATGAGTTCATATGGAATGGACATGCTTTCATGGAGACGAAAGATGTGATATTGGATTTAGAAACCTGTCATTTCATGATTGGTAAAAGGTCAGGTTTGGAAATAATATAATTAATGAGCATGTGATGAAAGGATTCCAACACGATTACGACCACTATCCCTCGAACCTTTCGTTTGATGAACGCGAAAGCAATCTACCAAAAAAGGTCTACAATGAGAAGGTATACTCAGCTGAAACAGGGGAATGCTCTAAAAACATTCCCCCTAAATATACTGATCAACACTTCAAAATAAATTGCACTAATCTGGAAGAGACCGAAAGGGCGCGACTATTCGTTTGATGAATGGATTACAAGAAGGTTCGGTACCACAAATATCGAAAAGGAAACCAGACTTAAGGTATTTTTGGAATGGATGATCGAGAGTTATTCAGACAAATCCGACGAGCCAGAGGAGTATGACAAGCCTCTCGAAAGGAGTTTTGAAAGATTTAAGTTAGAATTCGAAAGAGAGGTATTGCAACTCCTTGATGAATATGAACTCAAGATAGGAGTAAAAGGGTATATGCTCCATGATATATGGAGAAATGTGAAAGAACCTTCAAAAAGGGGAGAAAGTTCTGGCATGAGGTTGGATTGGAAGCTATGGAAGTACACGAATGCGAATTGGAAGGACGAAGGTATGATCCTCCATAAGTAAAAGTTGAAACTTTCAAGGTTCGAAAATACACAATGGATGGAGTAGGAAGTTTCATAAGTATCGATAAAACAATCGACAAACACCTGCCGGTAGGACGGATGAATGGAGAAAAATTCAAAAAATTGATAAGAGAAGAAATACACACCCAACTTGGTGTGCAACTGATCGACTAGTTTGGCAGTGAGTCTAACTTAAAGACTCGATAATAAACAAAAATGCTATTTTGGGAGACAACCCGAATTATCCTTTTCTTTTATTTTCCTTTATTTTGTTGGTTTGGTATGCTTTGTATTGATAATTTGCAGGTCCTAGAGGAAGCTTTGCATTGGGGAACTAATTCTTGAACTTTTGCACCAAGAAAAATCCCCCAGGACTTAGCTACAACATAGCTCCTACCATGACTACGCCGTAGCAACCCCCAGATGTCATTCTGGAAATTTTTAGCAACTACAGTGTAGCTACCCATTTCAGCTACATCGTAGCTACCTTCTAAACCTTAAAAGCTTTTTATTTTTACAAATCATTACTTATACTTGTATTAGTTTTTAAATGAACTTTGTGGGTGTATTCCCTGTAAACCCTCACGAGACTTCACTCGTCCACTTCGGACACCAAGTGGTTCAAAAAGGCTTGTTGCATACGCTAAATGCAACCGTGATTCTTACGAAAGTGAGTTAGGTTTTTATTTTTATTTTTCTTTTTTAGGTTTTATGCTATTGGTAGTTGTGTGATTTCAGGGAATTGAAGTTTGCTCATTAGGCGAAGAGAAGACACGTTTTTCAACATGATCCTTCTATCGTTTTCAAGAGCAAAATTCAGGGAAGTTCTCATTCTAATTCTACCTTTCCACTTTATATTTATTTTATGTACAAAAGGGACTTTGTACAACTCAAGTGGTGGGACGGGAGTAGAATTATTTACTTGAACTTTATGTTGCCCCCATTTTTCTAGTTTATTTTGAAAAATTTTGCCAATTTAAAACTTTTGACATGTTTTTTCAAACCTAACTAGAATAGACCTTAGCCGAGCACATTAACTCTTAATACCATGGTGAGGTTTAGCCTATTTCATTTTCCCCCGTTTTACCCCAAATCCACCTAAATTATGAGTGTACCGGTAGTTTTTAAACTTTAGAACTTGGCCTTTACATCATTTTAAAACCATAGACGAGTAGTTTATTGAGATTTCTTGATACATTTGGAAGAAACTTTTTAAGAAGATAATATTTTAGGATTATCACCCAAATAACCTTTATGTGTGTGTTTATTGATTAGTCACACTGACTATTCGACCCCCGTGTTACACCCTTTGTTGCACTCACCTTTAGTGCAAGATACCCCTAGATACACCCTTTTGAGCCTATCCTTTCGTTTCTTACCCATATTATTGTTTCGATACACCTATACACCTTAGCCTACCGT
The DNA here is from genome assembly GCA_030686995.1 of Artemisia argyi. NCBI lineage: Eukaryota > Viridiplantae > Streptophyta > Magnoliopsida > Asterales > Asteraceae > Artemisia > Artemisia argyi. The sequence continues at coordinate 180,824,258 of CM060701.1, read as the reverse complement.
GTAGTCTTGGTTTATGGTTGGGAAGTTGCCACTTGTTCTAGTTCGAGGATCAAGTCAAGAGATTCAAGAATCACACCTACGTTGAAGACAAATCCTTGAAGATCATGAGTAACCCACTATTGTACATGTATAGTTCATCCCAAGTGGGGGGATATATTTATTTCTTGTGTTATTGTTATTAAAAAAAAATGTGAATTTCCGTATGTAGATATGTTATCTTTGGTGCAACCTTGTATAGCACCGTAATATGAGCATTGAAAGAATTAGTATCGAAGAGGCCACTTCGGTCATATTTGAAGAATGAAGTTGTTGGTTCTTAATCATCAACATGAAGACCAAGTGTGGAGCCCATCATGACGTCCGCTAATGGCACACACTTGTTACATGATCCAATTTTTGCTTTTTGAAGCTTGGACTTTGGATGAACAGCAAGTGGCAACAACTCGGTTATAGGCTAAGACTATTTGCTTTCTTTTTCCTTTTACACCATTATTGTGCATCCCATGTCTTATCCTACCCTTTTAGTTATGAATCATGCTTAGGTGAAGGATTTGAGCAGTCATTTGTGTCTTGCCCGGCGTTCCGGTCATGTACCATTGCCTTTGTCGCCTTTGCCATAATATGTTAGTAACAACACTACACCCACAAGCCAATCATATGTGTTTACCTAATATTGCCTTTAAAGATTGTTTCGACCTTAGCTCTAGTGGTAGAGATTTGTGCAACTGGCAAGCCTATAATAGAATACATTCTATGACTGTGCGTTGAGTGATCACCCCGAAATTAACACTTAGATTAGGAGAGAGAGATGAGTGTTTTTTTCAGTTTCGTGAGGTGTTCGGCTTTGATATATTCTAGCGTAAGAAGTTTTAAGACTCATATTTTCTTGTTTCTCGGGAAATATCTTTTTAAAAATTATTCTAATAAGGTCTACTTGAGGGCAAGTAGAGTTCAAGTGGGGGGATATTTGATAACGTCAAATGTACCCACGATTTAAATGTTAATTTCCCCCATAATTGCTCATCTTTTCAATTCATATGTAGGATATATACCCTTATTTGTTTATATTCTGGTTTCGGGGTAAAGATGAGCAAAAGAACGAAGAAACGCAGAAATGGAAGGACTTAAATGAAAATACATGAAAAATGTGGATTCTGCACTAACTACGGCGTAGAGGTTCATCTACCTACGCCGTGGCAAAGATTTATGAAGACTATGGCGTAGCTCACTCCATGACTACGGCATAGAGATTTGCTAAAGGGCACTACGGAGTAGCAACTCTCCACCTATGGCGTAGACCCTAATTTGAGGCAGTAAAGAACTCACGAGGCCAAAGAGAAAGTTACGGCGTAGTTACCCTAGCAACTACGCCATAGAAGCATCCAATGAAGAAACTACGCCCGTAGCACTTTATCAAGCTACGACGTAGTCCAGATTTACAAAGGCTACGGCGTAGCAACTCAATCAGCTACGCCGTAGCAAAGTCTGGCCTATAAACACCAGACCTAGTTCCGAGTTTATTCATTCACTTTTCAACACACAGAAGCTGGGAGAAACTCAGGGAGCAGGAGGAACAAAGTTCTAGCCACACAGAAGTCATTTCCAAGGTAGGATTCACACACCAATCATAAGTTTATCGTTTCCTTTGTCTTGTATTTGGTTCATGTTTATATTTGTATTAATTCACCATTTTTTTACTTCAACTATGAATATGAGTGGCTAAACACCTCTTAGTGTTAGCCTAGTTATGAAATTGTTATTGTTATGATTTAGTTTTCTACGCATCTATTTTCTATTGTTTGTATACTTTCATGGCGAGTCTTGGGACACTCTAGTTCTGGTAGTGTTGAGCATTAGTAGTTCCTTGGAAGCTTGGGGAATTAACCCTAGGAACCAAGCCAATAAGGACGTGACTTGGTGATAGCAATATTGCCATACATTTGCGAATTAACCCTAGGACCACCTACCAATGTGATACGCTTGAAGGAGTTAGAGGGGGTGTAAGATATGACCATGCCGCATCTTGCTAGATTTGTCCATGTTAGTAGAGGTACTTAATGACTCTTACATCTTCGTAGGTTCACGCCGCCCGATGAACCATCGGCTTTACAATAGTTAGGGATAGGACAAGGTGTAAGATAGATTCAGGTGATTTAACCCTCTGATCATGAATGAATATAACCCCCAGACAATATGATTGGATGCATTTATAGAAAACTAATCATAATATTAACAAGAGTACTGATTAGGTTACTATCTCTCTTTATTGACTTCCTTCTATTTACTTATTTGCTTTGTCATTTACTTTTCCTAGTTATTAATCTTTCAAATCATAAAACCCTTTTTACACGTGACACTAAACTTAGATAAACTCCACACACATAGCTCTTGGGACGATCTCGGCTTTACCATCTAGCTATACCTCACACGACCGGGTACACTGGCCGATAGTGCATTAGGTAGACCTTAGGTAAACAAGTCACTTTATAAATATTAAAACCTGGTCGGTAAAACCTGCATCACACTCGTCGGCCGTGGGTTCCAATCCCAAGACCGTGACTCCTCTTGATACGCAAAACAACAATGACAACAATGACCACAACAACCCTAAAAAACAATAACAACACATCGAAAATAACTAAAACAACAACATCAATCATCCAAACGACCCGAAAAAATCAAACGACCCAACGACCAACCCACTGCCACAAACCAAATGACCCAAAATAACTTTGGCCATTTGTTTAAAACTCATGCCGTGCCCTTGTTTTGACCCAAAACCCACTCGACAATAATCAGAATCAACAAAATGATACCAAACCCTATTACCAATTTATTCTTATTAAGATTTATTTTAAATAAAACCCAAAACCCTTGAAAAGTTGGATAAATAACTCGTGAATCGTTAGTTCTTGAATCGTAGATGATGGCGGTGGTGATGCCGTGACTGTGGAGACATTAACGTGGTGATGGTTGGGGTAGGTGGCGCGTGGTATGTATTCAGATGATGGAGATGATGAGGGGAGTTCTATGGTGGTGGCGGTGAGACTATATGGCCGGCGGTGGTGGCTCAGGTGGCCGGATATTGGCCGAAAAATTGATGGGAGAGGGTGCGGCCGATTGGGTGAGATAGGTTATCAAAACCCTAATTACTAATAAGTGTGGTATATATATGGTTGAATGAGGACTAATGACAAACCCTAGCGCGCCCTCAGGGACCATTTGTGTAATGTTTCTCATATTTTTAACGAGATGAGAACAAGACCAATTAATTTGCATTCTCGAATATCTCACCCAATCTTGGGTGCAAAGCGATGACTCATCTACGTTTGAGGATGTTTCTTTCACTAAAAAATTGCAAAATCATGGTCTCGGCATAGAACCACAAAAGATAATTTAGGAAATATACAATGACTTAGTTAGATGGCTAAATCCTCAAACAAGACATCCTAAATTAATGATGAACATGTTATATGCTAGTACATCGAATGCAAATGAAAATAAAATATAAACTTACTTTCATTGTTATAATTATGATACTTGTTTATGTGCGTTTTGATTGTTGAATGATCTTGGAATGTTATTAGGTTTAGATTAATTATTAATTTGTGGATCTTTCAATGAATTAAATATTAGGGTTTAAAGTATTTGGATTGATTTTTCTAAAAGTATGATAGTAGGTTTTTTATGGCATTAGTATGTATGATTTAAGACTTTGAGTATGAGAAGTAAAAAAATACATGTTTTTTATATTATTGGATATTTGGTTCCGGAACAGAGAACTGGTGAAACCGAACCGAACCGATTTAAGAACCGAAAAATTTAAAACTCAAGAACTAGAACTGGAACCTTCGATTCTTGTTCGAATTCGGTTCTACTTGGTTCCAGTCCGGTTCTTTAATGGTTCTTTTACTCGTCCCTACTACCAACTGCTGAAGCTTTACTACCCCCTCCTTTCTCCACATCTACCATAGAACTTAATACATCAAACGAGTTCGAAGTGGAAGGAACCGTAGTATCATTTTTATCATTAATTACCTTTGGTTTCCTTGGTGCCTTATTTAGATAAGCGAACTTAGTCTTTGAACCAATCTGAACCCCACGTATAGCTTGCTTTGGTGCTTGCATGTTCTTAACAACATATGTGGCAAGTTTCTTTAAGACATTTATTTTGAACACGACCAAATACCTTACAAATTTAGTACCTTGAAGGTGTCCACTCGTATTCAATACAAATAGTATGCATAGTATACACCTCACCCTTGAATTTTGGTACCGCCACCACGAGGGAGTGTTTCAACTTTGGATCAGCTCTCAACTCAATCGTGGCATGTACATAACTGGACCTACCCTACGACTTCATAATGGATGTGTAATAATCAAGCATCAATAGGGTGCCTAGTTTAGTTGCAATAACACTTAAACTATCTTCCGTGAATGCGGTAATAGGGAATGTCATGAAGCTTAACCCAAACCGGAATATTACACACTTTTTCTTTCATAATATTCAAATCTGGTGATCATTTATTCAGAATTAATGACACGTTGCGAATTAACCACGAACCATTTTTTAGCATTATCCCACTAAATTTGAAGAAAAATAAACCTTTAGAGTGTATCATCGATTTAACAAACCCAAAATTTCTCCAAGTATTATTGACATAATTCTCAACAACCGGATATGCTACCTGTTTACCCAAAAAGAATCCATAAAACATGTTACTAAACCGTTCATGAATAACATAAAATGACTCCATTGAGACTATTATGCCCGCCCCATTGCCAACCGGTGCTAGCCATGTGCCAAAGTTTACAACTTTCCCACTCGTGTCACCTTGAAACATCTTAACATACAAAATAGAATCGTTAGTATTATCATTCAAAACAAACCCTTTGGGATAAGTTGAATTAATAACAGATGCATACGAAGCATATGCAGCTAGGTTTCCACATAGTGCATTAGTTGATCTTACTCAAGCCTCGTTCAACTACTTATCAATATCAGTCCCACCATCCTTTCGTACGCTAGATGTAGCACCAAATGTGTTCAAATCCGCCTGTAACAGGATCTAGATTATGGTCATTAAGTACCAAGTCTGTGTTCACATTAAACGCATTACCAGGCTTCACATCAGCCATCTTGGTTTGTTTCTCCTACACACCATTACCATTCCCTCTCCCTTTAGGAATCAACACTGGTACCAAAATTTGTATTGGTCACGCCAAAAATGTGTGACGATATGCATATAGTCACACACATTTTTTTCGTTGTGTGTCACTAAAGGTGCCGCCACCGTAGGTGGCATATGGTCACATTGTTGAGTTCATGGCCTTTTCCATCGAAAAAGAGTGACCAAAACCCCAAATATGTGTGACAAATTAGGCACAAGTTTTGTTGGATTAGTCATTATCAGTGACTGTAAACACCTTATAGTCACACAAATGTTTTTTGAGAGTGACTATTGTTCGTCCTTTGGCCACATAAATATATAATATATGTGACATTTGAGATGATATATTCAAGTAAATGTGTATTTTGTGTGACTATTGATAATCCAATGGCCACATGAATATACAATAAATGTGACATTTTTGATGATTTAGTCACACAATGGGTGTTATTTTTTTGGAGTTAGTCACATACAATTTAACACAAAGTGGCCAAAAGTGTGAATAAGTGTGACCATATGTTGTTTAAAGTGAAGAAATGTGTATTTTGTGTGACTATTGATCATCCAATGGCCACATGAAGTTTATGTTTGTGTGGCCTTTTGTAATATTTAGTCACACAAAGCATGTTTGTTTTGGGTATTTAGTCATATACCATTAAGCAAACAGTGGCCAAAAGTGTGAATAAGTGTGACCATATGCTATTTAAAGTGAAGAAATGTGTATTTTGTGTGACTATTGATCATCCAATGGCCACATGAAGTTTATGTTTGCGTGGCCTTTTGTAATATTTAGTCACACAAAGCATGTTTGTTTTGGGTATTTAGTCACATACCATTAAGCAAACAGTGGCCGAAAGTGTTAATAAGTGTGACCATATGCTGTTTAAAGTGAAGAAATGTGTATTTTGTGTGACTATTGATCATCCAATGGCCACATAAAGTTTATGTTTGCGTCGCCTTTTTTAATATTTAGTCACACAATGAACTAAGCAAACAGTGACCAAAGTGTTAATAAGTGTGACTATATGCATCTTTTAGTCACATTTAAAAAATCAATATATATCAAAACAATTCAAATATATATCAAAACAAATTCAAATACAATAAAATTGGAATGTATATAACTGAACCAAATATAAAATTGGACATCCTTTTATACACCAAGGAGTCCTAGTCGGCTTACAATAGTTTCCTAAGTATCTAGGATCTTCTCCATAAGCAACTAGCAACTTCGAGCGGTCTTAATCTCTGAGCAGTACCAACTTTCACTAGCAGTAGTAACTTTTGTACTAGCAGTAGTAATTACTTTTGCACATCTTCTTTGAAGTTCATGAGCAGAACTAAATCCATCTAAGCAATATTAACACAAACACGATCAGCAGTAATTCAAACAACATCATGAAGACTTTTAATCCAAAACAATGAACATAATAATAAAATTTGCAGTTAAACTTACAAGTTTTTCTCCCATTGATCTAATCTCATCATCTGGATATAAAAGCCTTGAAAACGTAGGCTGCTGCATATTAACAATAACCACATCAGGATTAGAGCAGAACTAGAACATGTCAAAGCTCACAACATAACAGAACTAGATGAGCATACTGGAATAAAGTTTTTGATTAGATGCTAGAAAACCTTCCTCTGTAAAAAGTATGTGGTTATATATATTGTTGACGGGTGCATCTATTTCTTGACATTTGACATACACACTATTGCCTTGTCTTTTGTCAGGTGCATCTAGTTTGTTAGGCGCCACTAGTTTCAATATCTGCTGTTTTTGTGGTTTTGAGTCGCTTGATTCGCCACTGATTCAACTATCTGCTTTGGTGGTTTTGAGTCTCTTGATGCGCCACTGGTTCAACTATCTGCTTTGGTGGTTTTGAGTCGCTTGATGAGCCACTGGTTCAACTATCTGCGCAAACACGATAGGAATAAAACGCATATCAGATCTTGTAACTTCGTCCCAACCACCCAATTAAAAATAAGGTATAGATTAAACTCTAGGAATGGTTTAAAAAGGTACAAGTAACTTTGTCCCAACCACCCAATTAAAAATGGAAAAGATAAGCTGAAAAAATCAAATAGACCAACGTGACTACTTGATTAGAAACAGCTATATTTTTTGATAATCAGATCTTGGTCTATTTCCGATTTTAGGCTTTCTTACAATCGATTCTGCATCTTTTATTTGTAACTTTTATTCAACCTTCCAAAGCTATATACATTTCAGATTATTTTTTTCAAACTAGAAAAAAGTAACGATTCCAAGGTAGCATTTGATTTTGGCCAGTTTGGTTATGGTCAATCTAGTTTTTAAATCAGTCCCCGCATAATGGGTGCTCTAGAACATCTGAAAGATGAATTCAAGGATAAAAAACCATTTCAGATGTGAATGCACTTTCAAAAATATTAAAAGATAATACCACATAAAAATGGCAGGCTAGGTAACATGTCATGAAAGACATTTCGAGTTGTTTTGCAACCTGATGATGTATTAATTAATAAATTAAGGACTAAGATATGCACCAGATAAAGATGCCTGAATGCATTAGAAGTGTGTAATCAGGTATTCAAAAAAAATCTTGTCATTATAAGATAGCAAGGCGGTATATGAACCTTGAGATTGTTTCAAAGCTTCATTGACAACATCATCAACCCGATTTAATATCTGCACACATTACATATAGCTTTAGTGAAATCAAAATCAAGGAGCTTGAACCACGTAGCTCAATAACCATGTAAAAGCAAAGTACCAATCAAGAACAGGGCAAAGTTGGAGTGTTCCTCGCCAGTAATTAGGATCAACCAAACCGGTGAGCTGAATACCGAGCCGGACTGGACCGTCAAACATAGTGAGCTGAATACCGACATGTCATTGGATCGGGCCTTAGCGGTGGTCTTGGTGCTAGTGTGGTGTTGGTGCGAGCAGTGGCGTTGGTGAGGAGAGTGTTGAGGAGATAGAAGAAGACCAGATCTAGATTTTGTGGATATTTATTGGGAACGAGTATTGAAAAACATGGGCGGGTCAATGAAATATTTGGGTGGAGGGCAATTTAAATTTGGGGAAGATTTTAAGCGGGTTGGGGAAAAGTTATAATTTGGAATGGGGTATTCAAGCTCAAGCCTATCAAATGAAGTTAAATATTTAATGAGTTGAGCTCAACCTTATAAAAGTTCGACTCGAGTTATTGTTGAGTTTTCGATCTTGTAAGTGATATATATATATATATATATATATATATATATATATATATATATATATATATATATATATATATATTGTATGTAAGCGTACTAAGTGTAAATAGTTAATTATAAATGTATCGAGCATGGTTGTCAGGATCCCGATCCTGATATTAGGATCTTACGATTTTACAATACTGCAAATCAAAAACGATCCGGATCTTATGTAGGATCTTTGAAATCTTAAGATCGTATAGGAACCCGATCCTGACCATAGGATCTTAGGATCTAATCCGATCCGATCTTACTTTTCTCGAACTAGCAAACTAAAAAACTACAAATTTATGAATTGTGTTTTTTAAAATTGAAAAAACAACATGTTATAATCTTCTTATACATTTCATAACCATAATTTAGGACAACATTTCTATGAAACATTTATATAATTTTGTGTTTATGTATATAATAATTTATAAATTTGTATAATATTACAAATGATACTTAAAAAATGCATTATGGTAGGATCTTAAGATCCCGATCCGATCTTACGATCTCGATCTTGCAAAGACAAAATCGATCCTAAGTAGGATATGATCCCGATCTTGAAAACCTTGGTATCGAGATTTTCGAGCCGAAGGTGAACCGAATTCGTTATTAGATTATATTTCAATTTTGATTTGTGTAAGACACACACCTTTACAAATAAACTGAGCTTTTTGAGTGATCAAGCTCAAACCGAGTTCAAACTTTCTCGATCCCGGATAACATGATCGGGAGATCCTTGCATACTTGCTTCTTATTAGTGTCTGTGACAAACGGTATACACCTACCAAGCCGGTGTAACCCATGCATGACAGCCTTTAATAACTTCAAATACAATTCATATAACATTCAATTCACACTATATATAACTACTATACACCTACCAAGCCGGTGCAACCCATGCATGACCAGTGATAATGGCTAATTCACATGGGTCATGGGTCATATGCATTAGGTTATCACTGGTCACATTCAATAATGGGTATTTGACATCATATGGGTCATATGCATTAGGTTATCACTGGTCACATCCATGACTGTTGATCATTGGGTAATTAACATGGGTAATGGGTCATGTGCATTAATTTTGGGTTGTAGTGACATGTCATATATGTTATCGACCAATGCATGATTGGTGATCGATAATAGGTAATTAACATGGTTCATGGGTCATGTGCATTGGATTTTGTTAAATAAGACAAATACTATACAACATTTTATACGTTTTGTATTTGTTTTTACGTTTTAATCCGTTTGTAACGTTTTTCATCCCTTTTTGACCGTTTTCAATCGATGTCGCTAGTTTTCGACCGACGTTGACAATTTTTGACAGATTTCGACGGATTTAGACCGTTTTAGTCCAACTACGACCGATTGCGACCCTTTTCGACCGATTTCATCCATTTTGAATGTTTTCGGCAATTTTTGCTCGTTTTCATATGTTCTAAGCTTTTCTTAATGTTTTCTTCTGTATTAAAATGTTATGAAACGTTTATTACGTTTTCGTACATTTTTGTACGATTTTTTCATTTCCATACGTCCTTCTCCTTTTTATTCGGGTGATTCGGGTCATGCCGAGTAACCCAAATACTAAATAGGGTCCCGTATCGGGTTGAAAATATTTGGCTAACTCGGGTACGGGGTCGGCCCGATGGACCCGAATAAGGATTAATGGCCGTCAATTTTTGATCTTCTGTTATACATACGGCTAATGATTTGCACACTCAAAAAAGTTATTTGTACACTCAATGTACAAGCGGTTGAAGCAGAGTGTTTAATACTGTACAAGTATTTAATGCACAGATGGAGTGTCCCAATCAATTTGTAGAGTATGCAAATCAATTCCCTTTCACATAAACCCTAATTTAACACACTCTAAAAAATCATAACAAATCCCAAATCAAAATCAAACTAACTCATGTCGTCTTATCTTTTTGAAGATAACTGCAAATGTGACAGGCCAGCAATGGTGGTAACATCTTGGACACCATCCAACCCTGCTCGACATTTCATTTGCTGCCAAAATCGATGGGTACGTTATCAGATACGTTTGGTTTAAAGATTATTAAGTTTAATGTTTAATATACTACTTTTTTTTTTTTTTTTTTTTTTTTTTTTTTTTTTTTTTTTTTTGAAATCGGGTACGAAGAAATGTGAACAATTTGATTGGTACGATCCAGAGGAGGAATGTGAATGGTACAAGATGCATTTGTTTGAGATGTATAGCAAACTGAATCCCAAACAAAGGCATGAGGTTCAAATTGAAGTTAATCGTCAAAGAATGATTGAAGAATTAGAGGCAGAGTTGACAAGTGCCTTAAAGAAAGTCAGTTTTTGGAAGTCAACACTTTGTGTTTTTGCAGTTGTGGTTTCTTTGGTACTTGCACTGAAGTAGTATAGTGTTTATGGCTAGATTGTGTGGTTTGTAGTGGCTCATGTACCCCATCTTTATGGTGAATGGTTAAGTGTTTGCTTGTAAATTTAACTGATCTTGATCTTTTGGCTACTTGCTATCTTTTGGCAGTAATTACCCAAAATGGCACAATTTGACTATCCTGTTTGACCTTATGCAAATGAATGTACAGAAAACTACCAAAAATTACCCAAAGTGACAATCATGATTGGCTATTAGTTATCTTTTAATCATTTCGGGTATGATCCCGTTTACGAATATGGGTCATATAGGCAGGTAGATACGTGGATGAGGTCAATAATTTTGAAATGGCTGCATAGACAAGACTTTTACTAGGATGAGCGTTGGGGACTGAATGATGTGGAGGTGGAGGAAGAAGATGAAGAGGATGAGGAGGATCAACAGGATGCACAACAAAATGTGGTGGAGGAGCAAAATGAAGAGGATCAGCAGCAAAATGTGATGAAGCATCAAAATGTGGTGGAGCATCAAAACCAAGGGGGTCAACAAGATGGGTTTGCATTTGCAGACCCGTTAAATCTGGAAAACAGGATTACCGATCTTGAAATTAAGTTTCAATATCTCCTAGAAAGGAAAAGGATGCAACGTAGGAAGTAGAGCGCTCTGGTTTTAACAAGTTGGTGTGAAATGGAGTGAAGCAGTTTTTAATGATGATGTTTTTATGTTTCTAGTATCTTTAGTATTTAGGTAGGATAATTAATTATATTTATGTTTGCAGCTTTTATGAATGGTTGTATCTTTTAAAAAATATCAATAAAATTTTTGAGACCTTGTATGGTTGCTTGTGATGTCAAACTGTCAAAGGTGTGTTTGGTTTCTTGGATAAAAGCAGTATGTCAAATTGTTAAAATCCAGAAATGATGTGTTAATGTTGCTAGTTATAAATAGTATTGCTAAGTGTAATTGATGATGTGATTATTGTGATTCGGGTAATGAGTTAGGTTTTGTGTTTTTGGGACTAATATTTTGCAGGATAAGCTGAGAAAAGTGCTGGAGTCCTGAAAAATAAGCCGTTTCGAGTGGAAACTGACTTACTGTTGCTAGGCATATTTTAGTGCTGCTAAGCCTAACTTTGTCCGGCTAAGGGTTGTTCTGCTATTTTTGAAAGTGCAGGGTACTGTTTTAGAAATATGAACGGTTAAGGGTTTTTACACTTCAATCATTCATAGTTTCACACAAATGTTTTTATCCGATCAAAACTCTATCAAACATAAAACCACTGCTTGATTTTATCAATTAATTGCAATTCCCAACAAAACCCTACACAAATTTTCAAATTCACAATGTCGACTTTGTCTTTCTCCAACAAGCATAACATGATTGCATTCTTGCAACAGCCCACCAAGGAGAATGAAGAGTTCACTGAAGTTGTTGATTTTCTCAATGCTACTCACATTATGTATGCATTAACAGTTAACCCTACTGTATATGTTTCCAACATCAATAAGTTTTGGGCTACTACAAAGGTCAAAACTATTGATGAGGAAGTACAGATTCATGCCCGTGTGGATGGGCAGAAGATTATTGTTACAGAGGCATCTGTTAGAGAAGTTCTTCATCTAGGAGATGTTAATGGAATTGAGAATCTTCCAGACTCCACAATTTTTGAAAACCTTCAAGAGATGGGGTATGTAAGAAAAAATGATTCTTTGAAATTTAATAAAGGTGGCTTTCCCCCACAGTGGAAATTCTTAATTCACACTTTGTTACAATGTCTTAGCCCAAAGACTACTGGTTGGAATGAGTTTAGTAGTAACATGGTTTCTGCCCTTATATGTTTGGCAAAAAATAAAGAAAAAATCAATTTTTCAAAATCAATTTTTGATCATGTGGTTAAAGCCTTGGATAATTCTTCAAACCAACATTACTTATATCTAAGATTTTTGCAACTTCTTATGGACAAACAGTTTACAAATAAGAAAGTTCACGACAAGGTTTATCCTGTTCACTTTTATATTTAAAAGGTCTTTTCTAACACGAAGATAAAGGGTAAGGACTTTCCTGTCATAGGTAAACCATTGTTTCAAGCAATGTTGGAACTAGGTCAACATAAAAAGGGTGAAGGTTCAAGAACTTATAATGAATCAAGTTCCAATGGAACTGATTCAGGTGAAGGAAACCGCAGGTGCCAAGAAACCAAGGGGGACAATGCAAGTGATGAGGATAAAAGTGGTGAGGAAGAGATGGAACTTGTTAAAGAATTGATGGTTAAATATACCAAACTTAAAGAAGAGGTTCTTGGCCTACAACAAATCACAGATACTCAGGGGGATGTAATTACAGGTTTGAAGCTGATGGTTAAACAATTGGGAGGTCAGAAAAGGTCAAGAACCAGGTCATTCAAAAGACTGAAAAAAGTGGGCACAAGATAAAGGATTAGTTCATCTGAAAGCATAAGTTTGGGGGAGGATAACCCCAAACAGGGGAGGAATGAAACCAAGGATTCAGGGGAAGCTATGGAAAATTTTGATAGTGCTGTTGCTGGTGATGACATTGGTGTGGATATGGATGTGGATTTTGCTGAGAATGATGACGATTATATGGTTGCTGATAATCAAGGTAATAAGGTTGTTATGGAAGCAGCAATCAAAGGCATGGGAGATTCTACTGCTGGTGCAAGTGCAGAAATGGCCAAGGAGGATACTACTGCTGAGGAAAATGTTCCTATTGCTAGTGATGATGATGAAACTTTGGCCGAAGCAATGATTCTATTGAAGACACGATTTAAACAAGCAGTGCCACAATCACCACTACCAACAGAACAATCACAACCACCACCACAAAAACCAAGAGTACCTGTCAAAGGTGTGGTGATTAGAGAACCAACTCAACCAATCAAGAAGAGTGTACAAGAGCCAAGTTATAAGGGCAAAGGCAAAGGTATTATGGTTGAAGAGCCTAAGCATGATCCTCTAAAGGATCTTCCTTTTGTGTACTGGCCCAAACACAAGCAACTTGAAGTAGATGGAGCTGCTGCAAGAAAATTGGCTACTTTGTTTGCAGAGGAGAATTAGATGGTACTTGAACAAAGAAGGAAACACCCTGAAGCTGAGGCCAAAACAAAAGCACTATTGGATTCTTGGGATGAAGAAAGGATTAAAGGTGATGCTGATATTGCACTGATGAAACAAATAAAAGAAGAAATGCAAGAGTACACTCAAGAACAAAAAGATGAATGGAAGAGGAATTATGAAGCTGAGAGGAAGAAATTTTATCTCAATCAAAGAAAGAAGAGAAAAGTGCTCAGTCGTCCAATAGTTAAGCAAAAGAGGAAGTACTATGAGTACTATCTAAACAATATGAAGGGTTGGAAGCTTGTTCAATTAAAGCGATACTCAGATGATGAGATCTTCAAAATGTATGAAAGAGCCAAAAACTCAAGGTAACTAATATGTATCAATGTTAATGATAACTGACTTCACATTTTGCTATAAATAATAGTCACATGAATATTTCACAATATGACTATTTTGAATGTATTGGTCACATATAATACCCTTATAATGTAGCCATAAACATCATTTAGATACACATTTCTGATATGGTGTGACTATTGTAAAGCCTATAGTTACAATGTGACTTCACATATGGTGTGACTATTGTAAAGCCTATAGTTACAATGTGACTTACTTTTCCGTTGTCACACATTTCAAACGCTATGTGGTTAAATATTCAGCAAAGAATAGCAGTCACGTTTAAATAATGTGTGACAAACATGACTATATAATTTAGCCACATACACAATTATCTCATGTGACCATATATCTATTTTGATCACACTTTTAAATTGTGACACATATATTTGTCACATATGTATATCTATAGTGTGACTAATGTTTTGAGCTCATTTGTATCTGTCACACGTCCCGAATTAAAAGTGACTAAATAATCCAAATTTTTTTTCTAGTTACCTCTAGTCACATAAATATTCAAATGTGTGACAATAGAATTCCGAAATGGTCACACAAGTCGGATCAAGTGTGGCTGTTTATTTTATTCTGGTACATTTAGTCACGTATAAATGTTACAGTGTGACATTTCAAAATCGACCATGTGTGACCAATAGAACTTTTTGTACTAGTGCAAGAAACCCTTCTACATAGCTCAATACATGTAAATAGACCACAATCAGACCAATACTAAACAAATCCATTCAAAACACGTCCCCAAACAAACCACAATAGTCGACTAACCAAATTGATCAAACAGGTAGTAACACATTAATTAGACAACAATACTTACGTAGGTAAAATATTCAAAACCCTAAAAGAGGGTTTAATCGACTATGGCCCCAAACAGCAGTGAAAAAGGTATAAATAAATCCCCAACTTACTAAAGTCGATTTAAGTTAACACTAGTCTTTCCTAGGACAAAGACAAGATTAAACAAGCTACATCATAGAATCGGTGCATGAAACAGGAAGGAATAACGGTTGACTATAGTAGATTTAGGGTTTTTGTTGTAAGTCACCAAAATTGCCTAAATGGTGGGAGAGATTTTTTATGTGTTTTGTTATAAGAGTTATACAATTTTTTTGTTAGTTATAACAAAAGTGTAACACTTAAAATCGTACGTGTAAATGCGTTCATTATGGTCTAATTATTGTGTGTGGTTTTTTATAATTAAATAGTCTAGTGTTTCTCATATATCGAAAATATACATATTTACTTCTACAATATATACCATAAACTAAAAAAAATCTTGGCATTCAACTTGTTTATATATAGTCTCATTCCTGTTATTCAAAGTTAAGGGACTTATTGTGTCTAGGGGATTGGTGGCTTTTATAGAACATGAGGGACTTACTTGCAAGATGGTAAAGACACCAGGCTATATAAAGAAAAAAGACAAAGAGAGCCTTAATATTTCACTCACCAGATTTTCTCTCTCTCTCTCTCTCTCTCTCTCTCTCTCTCTCTCTCTCTCTCTCTCTCTCTCTCTCTCTCTCTCGTTCTCTCTTAAAAGCTATCAAGCCATTATTCATTCTATCTTAAATAATTCATTCACTTATTATTGTTTGTAATAGAACTATCACTAATTGAGTGATAGATCCATTCCAAATTAGATGTGATGGATTTTTTTGGTTCATTCGTTATTATCTTTGATTAAGATCAGTTTTGTGTTCTTGTTGTTGAATTAAGATTCAACAACAGTTTTAATAAGAGATTTTGTTTTGCTACATGGTATCAGAGCATATTTGAAAGATCTTGATTTCAATCATTTTTCCGAAAAAATTATGGTTTCATAAAACTTGATTTTTTTTAAAGGTTTCTTGATCAGTTAACATGTGTTAATTTATATATCAACTATTTTTTTTTTCATCATATTCAAAGTTTTAAAGACAAAACCCAATTTTGTTTTATTTTTTTAAAATTAGGGTTTGGCTAAATTTCGGGTTGACTTCGCCCAAACAGTCAGTCCTAAATCAACCAAGGATGTTGGTCAATAAGCTCAGACCATGAGGGTGAGAAGTGATCAATTTATGATCTGGTGTAAGCACAATGTTTTCCCCGGTCGTTATGCCTCAACGAGGATTGAAATTGTATTTTGGAAAACATTTGGAAATCAAATGATTAGAGGAAAGTAACAGGAATATAATTTTTGATTGTTACACTAATGAAAATAAGTCAAATTAACAATATTAACAGTTACAGGAAATCAGATACGTATTTAAAACTAAAAACGTAAATTAAAATCAAAATAAACGTAAATGCTTACTAGAAAAAGGGAAAATAAAGCAGAATTAATTCTAAGGGAGTGAAAATTAATTTTGACAAACTTAATATTAAATAAAATTTTATAAAAAAGAAATTTTTTTTCACTTTTAATTATTTAATATTAATTAAAAACTATTTAATAACTAATATGAACTAATTTAAATTACTAAAAATATTAAATTAACTTAGAAAATTATGAATTCTTTTTTAAAACTAATTAACTATTACAGGAATCTAAAAAATTATAAAAAGTTTATAAAACTTATAAATAAGCCATTTTATAAATTATTTACTTAATATTAATTAAAAGCTAATTAAAATTATTTTAATTTTAAAAAATTGCAAATGAACAGTAAAAATTATGAAAATTTTTCTATAAATACTTTATGATTATACTAACCTAGGAAAAATATAAAAAACATGATAGTACTTATAAATAAGCAGTAATGGCTTTTATTTTTGATTTTTTTAATTAAAACTAATTAAACTAAAATTAATTATAAAAATTACTAAATGAAAAGAGAAAATTCTGGAAATTTTTATACAATTACTACACTATGACAGAAGCCTAAAAAAATATGAGGAGGAGGAACACAGTAAAAATAAGCAGAAAAATAAGCTAAAAAGGCCTAAATAAGCAAAAGGGGTGAAAATGACTTAAAGGGATTGATGTGGGGGAGTATGACTGAAAGAAGTCCCAAGGGCAGATGGTTTGGTGTGTGGTTTGTGAGCTTGAGGTCCCAGGTTCGACCCCAAGTTTTTGCAAATTTTGTATTTATTTTATTTTTTTGATTTTCTTTTGCAAATCTGTAACACAACCAATCTTAAGCACTTTTTATGAAAAAACTTTTTACAAAAGCTTAAAATAAGCTCTGAGATACCTTATGAGCTTATCAGTTGCGCTTTATGGCTTAAAATGAGATTTTGATGTGAAAAAGCTATAAATAAGCTACCCTACTGAACCTTTAGTGAAAATAAGCTACAAACTATTGATATGAATCTGAAATAAGCCAAAGAAAAGAGAAAAGCACACTTAATAAGCTACAATAAGCAAATAAACAATATCCAAATCTTGTTAACTATGCAGGCCAAGAGGGCAACCTGTAGGCCTATGTGGGGCCCACAAATAAGGTCAGGGGTCCAAGGGGAGCCTTGAACCAACAAGCTGGCTATAGTGGCCTCTCAATAAGCTAAGAAGCTTTGGCTGGGTCTCACAAATAAGCTCATAATGAGCTTATGAATATGGCTCACTCACCACTAACTCAGTGTATCTGAGTTGGTGAGGGTATATCTAGGACCAAAATAAGCTATGGGCTAGGGTTCCAAATCCCAAAATAAGCACAGAACCAATAAGCTTACCTAATAAGTGATTGTTCAAATTAGTATATAGTATAGTTTTTCTCAAAGGAATTGCTAAGGAAATAAGCAAAACCCGAGGTCGTAATCCGTGTAAAGGTGTGAATGGAATTTCAAATTCCCGATTCGTGAAACGTGTCGTGAAAGTGGGAAAAAGTGATTTCAATGAGATTACACTAATGAATATGAAAATGAATCACAATTAACCAATTAAGCATGTAAATCAAGTAAACAAACCTAAAACATAGCGTAAAATCAAAAACGTAAGCTAAAACGTAAAATAAACGTAAAACACGCGAAATAAAACGTGAATTTGAAGCTATACTATTCCTACGGGTATGAAATTAATTTTCCTAAGTTAAAAATGATAAAAGAAAATTTTGAGAAAAAGAAAAATATTTTTTTGACTTTTTATTTAATTTTTATGACTTAAAAACTAATTTAACTAATTTAAATATTAAAAGAAAATGGAAATTAAGAGAGAAAAATGCAAAATTAATTTTGAAAATTATAAAATAACTAAAAGCTATTTTTAAAACTGAAAATATATTTTTTTGGCTTTTTGTGTAATTATTATGAATTAAAAACTATTTAAACTAATTAAAAAGTAATTAAAATTCAAATAAAATTGAAATTAAATGAGAAAAATGCAAAATTAATTTCTAAATATCTAAAATAATTGAAAATTATTTTCTAAAATATTTTTGGATTTTTTATGCTTTTTCTGATTTTTTTTTGGAATTTTTGGTATTTAAAAAGTATTAAAAATTGATTAAAAACTAAAATTTAGTTATAAAAATTGCAAACAAATTCAGAAAAATCTGAAATAGTCAGGAAAATTCTAAAATAAAATATCAAACCTAGGAAAAATTTGAAAATTGAAAAATAAGCTAAAGAAGTGCTAAATGCTTTGGAAACAACTTTTTGAGAGTGCTTATTAACAAGCACTCTTGACCAATTTTTGACCAAACTTTTACCACAGATGTTTTTGACTTAAATGAGCTCAAATGTAATGACAATAGGTCAAATGATACACAGAAGCACAGTAATGAACAAAATCAGTTGAATAAGCACTTTTAGAATAAGCAGTGTGCAAACAGGAAAAGCTATGGGTTCCCAATCAATGAAATAAGCAACAATAGGCACTGAGGAACTAGTATGAGCTACAAATTTCAAGTTACACACAACAAATCAAAGAAGCAGGCCTACTTTGCAATATCCGTACTTGTGGAAATCCTACACTTTCTTAGGTCAAATAAGTAGTGCAAATAAGCTGATACTGGTGAGCTTATGGGGGCAAAAACTTCCATGACCTACTGACAACACAAATCTACCAAAAGATATAGCTCATAAACCTGTTTGCTAGCCAAATTGTTGCCTAGAATTATGGTGAAACCTGACGGAGCAGGGTCCCTTTTGTTCAAACAGCCAACTGAAACCCAAAATCCTAATAAGTTGTTGAGATCTAAACTTGAATTATCTTATTGGTTATGATTCCCTAACTGCCAAACTTTCAAAATCAGCAAAAATAACTGAATTCCAACCAAAATTGAATCCTATAGGAGTTTACTAAAATCTGACCAAAACCTGAGTTTAAACCTATTTTGACTTTTAGATTTATAATATAAGTTGACTAAATCTAAACTCTACTTGTCCTAAATGCTTAATTATGCTATACAAAGCTACTATGCAGCTAATATAAGCTATATTAACTAGTATGCAACTAAAAATTTGATTATACTAACACTAATCTTAAATAGTTAACTGTTTTGTTGAATCAAAAGAAATTTTGACTTTTATAAGAATGAACTACTAATAATGTAATAACTGTACACTATATTAACCTAACTAAAACTATTAGAGCAGCTAAAACAGTATTCAAACAACTAGAAAGCTCAGATTAAGTCAAATCCAAACACCCCTAAACCAACTGATCACAATGAGAAATGAAACAATTATGAGATTAAGCCTACCAAATCACAATACAAGCTATAAATATGATCAAACAAACTGATAATAACCAGAAACACAGATCACTAACACACACAACAATCTAAATCTCAGGCCTCTAATAAGCACTATATGACAGATATAAAAAATAGTAACAAACTAAAATGATGCAAACTATTATGATATGATGCAATCTACTATAATTAAGCTAAATATGATTAGGAAGCTCAAATGAAACAGCAAACTTAGATCTAAACTACTACTAGCATATGTAAAATAAGAACTATGAGATTTAAATTGAAACTTACAAGTGGATTCCCCCTCAGCTCAAACACAGGGGGTTCACTAAGCTTGCCAGTCTTTAGACAGGCCAAATGGCTCCCTTGGACTGTCAAATATCCACTGCTTATTCTCCGCTTATTGAATAAGCTGTTTGACTTCTGTTGACCAAGTAACTTTCTAATTGAATTGATGTAATAGGCTCACAGAAGCTATTGAGAAGCAACAATGAGCCTATATGAACTACAAAAAAGCTTAAATGATACTTAGATTTGGAAATTAAAAATTATTTTTGTAATTTTTTTATTTTTCTGATTTTTTTTTTTAATTTTTCAATATAAGATGACAAAATTTAAATGAGAACTGCAAATAAACTATCTATGACTAATTTAGACTAAATAAACAGAAAATAAAATTTTAAATAAAACTAAGAAATAATTAAGATTAAAATGCTAAAATTGGCAATAAAAGTAGAATTTCATTAAATTTAAAAGCTGAGTACAATACTTGAAATTGAAATTACAATTTTAATATAAAAATTAACATAAAACTCTACTAAAAACTGCACACCCAGCTGTGAATGAGGAGGAGGGTATTTATAGGCCTCTGAGGAAACCCTTGGATCCTTCTAGTAGTGACAGCTCACCAATCCTCGTGATGTTGTGTTTCTTTAGAGTTGATATCAGCCCTTGGATACTCTTCCAGATGTTTCCCATCAATTTTGACCCTCGGATTGAATGATTGCCCAATCATATGCACAAAATACCACACGGATTGTTAACATGGCAGGCCTGCCATGTTAGGGTACTTCTAGAAACAAGTATAAATGACCTCTGTACCCTTAATTGCTGTTAATTTGGTCAATTGAAGAGTGAACAGTAATTAGGGTTCTAAGGTTCTGGGTAAAAGGGTAAAAGGGGGCGGGAAAAGTTATTGGGGGTTTTATTAGTTTGGGGGTTGACCGGGTTTTGGAAGTGGGTTTGACCGGGTATAATGTCACACCTCGCCAAGGCGGAAACGCGAGGGTGTAACTTCATGGATATCATCACAACACATGGTGTCAATATAGAGAATAACTACATGCATAAAATAGAGCAAGTACAGACACGAAGTGTCGTAACAATACCCCAAAACAAAATAACCAAAACAAAATCCGAAACAATACGTAAATCCAAACATAGATGATAAACTACTTCCAATGTAACAAGGGTCTCGTCTAATCACATCCTTATATCTTATCCTTAGAAAGCTCAGCTGAAAATGATGCTTAAAACGTCAATGATGAGTGCTCAAACACTCATCATTTTTGGTCAAATTTGAACTGCAAAACATACAAAAACACTCAGAAATGCATCAAAATACTGAAAATATTTCAAAATTGTGTTTTATATGTTTTAGATGCAAAAAGAGTAAAAACAGATGAAAAACGTACAAAGTTTGCAAAATTGGCAGTTTCAGTCCCCCAACTTTCATAAAATGTCAAAACTAGTCCCTGGTCATTCAAAATATGGAAAATTATCACCAAAGGTCCTTTTAAAATCATAATTTGTCATATTTAGTCCTTTGGTGAAAAATCTCAAAATTTTTGGAAATTTACAAGATTAGTCCTTGGAGTTTAAAAATTTGCAGATTTGGTCCCTGGTGGGAAATTTTTGAAACAAAAATCATTTTTGGTCCTTGGAAACTCAAAAGTTATCACATGTGATCCTTAGATGAAAAGTTTGAGGAATTTACAAAATTGGTCCCTAAAGTTTCAAATTTGGCAAAAATAGTCCCTGGAATTTTAAAACATAGAAATTATCAAATAAAATCCTTAGACTATTGATATGTGGCAGAAATGGACCCTTGAATCAACATTGGAAAAATGGCAATATCAGCCCTTGAACTTTTCAGTTTTTACACTTATGGTCCTTGTGAAATGAATAAACCAAATGGACCCTTATTATAATAAAAACCCAAACAAACACCACCCCACCCAAACCAAAGCTTGATCCACAACACTACCCCTACCTAGGCCCAACCAAAGCCCACCCCCGTTTTTTATATCAAATAGGTCAAAGGGTCAAACCAGGGTCAAATTACCAGTCAACACCACCATTTTCCTCCCACCTGGCTGTAAATCCAAGCCAACACTCCATGTCTCCCCCCTCTCCACAATTCCCTCACCAACCTCACTTCTCTTGTCTCCCACTAAACCCCCTCCTCATTTATTACACCCCAACTGCTCACCAAACCCACCCAATTGCAATCCCCCTATTTCCCGCCAAAATCAATTTTAAAGGCTGTGATCATCTTAGGCCATCCAACGGCTGGAAATAGAGTGGGAAAGACATAGAAAGATGAAAAAGTCTATAAAAGTGAAGAGAGAAGGAGATGGAAGCAGTAGTTAACTTAGAATAAATTAGAATAGTTTAGCTTAAATTGATTTCATGTAATTCTCAATTTCTAGTCTTAATTTTAGCTTCTCAGTTGTAATTTACTTGTTTTTAGTGTAATATCAAATTTATTAAAGATTAATTCCAAGTTTCTTTACGAATTCAGCTTTTACCACATTTCTTGAAAATTTCATTTTGGCTTTAATAAGTTGGAAGTTGTTCATTTCAGTTTCTTTGGCCTCAAATTAGCTTATAAATGAACTTTTATAAGATTCAAAAGCATTTAAATTTGTTTTCAGTTAAAATCTCAAAAATACCATAAAAATAGGAAAAAAAATATAGAAAAATCAAAAAATAGATAAACAAAGGAGAAGAAGCAAAGAAGAGTGGTGTATTCTGGACTCTCATGGTAGTAGTACCACAGGGGAGGCTATAGGACTGATTGTTCACTTGGTTCTTGGTTTGGGGTTCACATGATCCCTTTGTAAGCATAATCTCAATTTTATGTAACTTACTGTAGCACATCTTTATTATTGCATATCTCTGTGTTTCTAGTGTTAGGTGTATGTTAGTTAAGATATTGCTTTAAATTACAAGTTTGTTCAATAAAATTTATGTTTGCTCATTATTGTTATTTAACTGCCATCAATAGTTTTTTTTGGTTCATGAGTTCTTGTTGTTATTATAAGCATTTATGTGCTCATTTCATCTCAGTATACCATGTTATAATCCTAGGATTCAGTATCATGGCATGAAACAGTGTGAAGCTTTGAAAATTAAAAAATTGGCTTTATAAAGGAGTGTTTGGCTCTAGCTGTTTTGAGGACTCAGTGAGTCCTTTATTGTTGTTTGTGCTCATATCATACACCCTTAGGTTAGTTTAGGTCCACTCATGCTTCAAAACTCAGGTCCCTAGTAGCAAAAGTCAAAATCACCATTTCACCCATCCACTTTGTTAACTGTATGGATTTTTAGAATCCACAAGCATTCAAATCATTCCATAGCTAGTTTAGGTTGTGTAATTTCAATACATCTAGGCATAATACAACATTCTAAATCAGTAGAAGCCATTGGAATCTCAATAAAGTCAAAAGTTCAAGTATATTCAAAAAAGTAAAAATTCCTTTGTCAAGAAAAACCAAATCTTGTAGGATGTTTGTAGAATTTTGTATTGAGTTTTTGGACTTGTGATTTTTAGAATTAGCAACCCCCCAGCTAGTCTTTAATGTCCCAGTGTTATTTCATTTTTGGAATTTTTTCTGTGGGCCCCATTGAGCTTCAAACAGGCCTGCAGGGGGAGTGACCTCCCCTGCACCACCAATCAGTTCCAACACCACCACTTTGGTGGTTCTTCTAGTATCTGTGGGACCCACTCCCAACTTATTAGCTTATTCACAAGCTTTTCCAGCTGGCTTATTGGATTCACCCTCACTTTGCCCCTCCAAACTCCCAGGTGGGCCCTACAGTGGGCTGCAAGTCCAACCTTTGGCCTGTTTGATCTGTGGTGGAAGTGGATTAGCTTATTGCTTATTCTTAGCTTCTTGGTTGTGCTTTTCTATCCATTCTTGCTCATTCCATGTCCTTACATATCTGTTTTAGCTTATTTTCTCATAGGGTAACTTGTGGTTAGCTTTTCACCAAACAGAAATCCTAATAAGCTTAATGCTCAAACCTGTTAAGTACTTTTCAATCCCAAGTGCTTATTTTTAAGCTTCCTGCAATGTCCCTTTATTAAAGTTTCCTAGTTTTAGTTGTGAAATAGTTTTTTAAAAGAAAAATCCAGAAAAAACCAATTTAAAGATAAGTGATAGTTTCTATTTAATATAATTTAACTTTTTAATTTTCCTTTTTAGATTTTTATAAAGCACTTGGCATTTTTATATTATCATTAGGAAAATTCTAAAATAAAAGATGAAACCTAGAAAAAATTTGAAAATTGAAAAATAAGCTAAAGAAGTGCTAAATGCTTTGAAAACAACTTTTTGAGAGTGCTTATTAATAAGCACTCTTGACCAATTTTGACCAAACTTTTACTAAAGATGTTTTTGACTTAAATGAGCTCAAATGTAATGAGAATAGGTCAAATGATACACAGAAACACAGTAACGAACAAAATCAGTTGAATAAGCACTTTTGGAATAAGCAGTATGCAAACAGGAAAAGCTATGGGTTCCCAATCAATGAAATAAGCAACAATAGGCACTGACGAACTAATATGAGCTACAAATTTCAAGTTACACACAACAAATCAAAGAAGCAGGCCTACTTTGCAATATCAGTACTTGTGGAAATCCTACACTTTGTTAGGTCAAATAAGTAGTGCAAATAAGCTGATACTGGTGAGCTTATAGGGGCAAAAACTTCCCTGACCTACTGACAACACAAATCTACCAAAAGATATAGCTCAAAAAACCTGTTTGCTAGCCTAATTGTTGCCTAGAATTATGGTGAAACCTGATGGAGCAGGGTCCCTTTTGTTCAAACAGGCAACTTAAACCCAAAATCCTAATAAACAGTTGAGATCTGAACTTGAATTATCTTATTGGTTATGATTCCATAACTGCCAAACTTTCAAAATCAGCAAAACAAACTTAATTCCAACGAAAATTGAATCCTATAGGAGTTTACTAAAATCTGACCAAAACCTGAGTCTAAACCTATTTTGACTTTTAGATTTATAATATAAGTTGACTAAATCTAAACTCTACTTTTCCTAAATGCTTAATTATGCTATACTAAGCTACTATGCAACTAATATAAGCTATATTAACTAGATATGCAACTAAAAATTTGATTATACTAACACTAATCTTAAACAGTTAACTGTTTTGTTGAATCAAAAGAAAATTTGACTTTTATAAGAATGAACTACTGATAATGTAATAACTCTACACTATATTAACCTAACTAAAACTATTAGAGCAGCTTAAACGGTATTCAAACAACTAGAAAGCTCATACTAAGTCAAATCCAAACACCCCTAAACCAACTGATCACAATGAGAAATGAAACAATTATGAGATTAAGCCTAACAAATCACAATACAAGCTATAAATATTATCAAACAAACTGATAAGAACCAGAAACACAGATCACTGACACACACAATAATCTAAATCTCAGACCTCTAATAAGCACTATATGACAGATATAAAAAACAAAAACAAACTAAAATGATGCAAACTATTATGATATGATGCAATCTACTATAATTAAGCTAAAATATGATTAAGAAGCTCAAATGAAATGACAAACTTAGATCTAAACTACTACTAGCATATGTAAAATAAGAACTATGAGATTTAAATTGAAACTTACAAGTCGATTCCCCCTCTGCTCAAACACAGGGGGTTCACTAAGCTTGCCTGTCTTTAGACAGGCTAAATGGCTCCCTTGGACTGTCAAATCTCCACTGCTTAAGCTAAGCTTATTGAATACGCTGTTTGACTTATGTTGATCAAGTAACTTTCTAATTGAATTGATGTAATAGGCTCACAGAAGCTATTGAGAAGCAACAATGAGCCTATATGAACTACAAAAAAGCTTAAATGATACTTAGATTTGGAAATTAAAATTTATTTTTGTAATTTTTTTATTTTTTTGATTTTTCAATATAAGATGACAAAATTTAAATGAGAACTGAAAATAAACTATCAATGACTAATTTAGACTAAATAAACAGGAAATAAACTTTTAAATAAAACTAAGAAATAAATAAGATTAAAATGCTAAAATTGGCAATAAAAGTAGAATTTCATTAAATTTAAAAGCTGAGTATGATACTTGAAATGGAAATTACAATTTTAATATAAAAACTAACATAAAACTCTACTAAAAACTACACACCCAGCTTTGAATGAAGAGGAGGGTATTTATAGTCCTCTGAGGAAACCCTTGGATCCTTCTAGTAGTGACAGCTCACCAATCCTCATGATGTTGTGTTTCTTTAGAGTTGATATCAGCCCTTGGATACTCTTCCAGACGTTTCCCATCAATTTTGACCCTCGAATTGAATGATTGCCCAATCATATGCACGAAATACCACACGAATTGCTGACATGGCAGGCCTGTCATGTCAGGGTACTTCTAGAAACAAGTATAAATGACCTCCGTACCCTTAATTGCTGTTAATTTGGTCAATTGAAGAGTGAACAATAATTAGGGTTCTAAGGTTTTGGGTAAAAGGGTAAAATGCGGGCGGGAAATGTTATTGGGGGTTTTATTAGTTTGGGGTTTGACCAGGTTTTGGAAGTGGGTTTGAGCGGGTATAAGGACTAGGTGATGGATCGGGTTAAGTGGGAAGGGTGTTGGGCTTATTGTGGTTTTGGGCTTGGAGGGTTTTTGGGTTAGTTTGTTTATTTATTTTGGATCTGGTTGTAGTTACTTTAGGATTTAGGATTTGTTTTTATAAGGACCATTCATGTAATTCTGAAAACAGCAGGGACTAAATCTGTAAATCTTTGAAATTTATTCCAAGGGCTTTTTTTGTCCATTTTTGATTTATGGAGGAGTATATTTGACTTTTCTTCTAAAAATTCTTCAAGGGACCAGAATTGTCAATATTTGAAAGTATAAGGACTAAAGTTGCCAAACTCTTCAAACTTTGATCAAGGACTATTCTTGCAACTTTATGAATCTCTGAGGACTTCTTTTGACATTTTGAGCTTTCTTTGATCATTAAGCTTCCCCGGCTCCGGCTTTTGACCCTTTTCCATTCTCGTGCTCGTTTTTGTCGATTTTTCTTTGTTTTTTTTGTCTATTTTTCACATATCCGTACCTGCACATACACAAATACAAAAACACACATTCTCTTAGCATATTTGGTTAGTATTTTGTATTTTTGGTCTGATTTGAGGTCTAAAAAGGATGTGTGAATAAGCACACATCAATAAGCTTCACAAAAAGCCAGGAAACTAAAGGTGGGGCCCACTAATGAGTACTATGGAAGCTTGTGAAAGTGCCTTGGATTCCTGCTGATGAATCAGCAGAAATGAGGCAAGGTTTAGGTCTACCAATAAGCACTTGGATAAGCTCTAAAGGGGAAAATAAGCACTTGCATTGATAGCTAGTAAGGAGGGTTTCCAAAACAACAAAAAGCTTAAGCTAAGGTGCACTAAGGAACAAATAAGGAGCTTTTGAAAATTAGCTTTTGAGACAAACTCCCCTTGTGCAGGGGAGGTTTTTGAAAAACTTGCTAAAAGAAGCTGCTGAATAAGCCCTTTTCAAAAATCACAAAAATAAGCAAAAATAAGAACCACTACGATGAGCTGCCAAAGATTAAAAGTCCAAAAGCTCAAAAGCTAATATTGAAAAATGAGATCATGAATAATCTCACAAAAATTGGTTGTCTACCAAACTATGAAATTTTTAACTTTTTGATTATGATCCTATGTTGAATTTGGTGAACTTTGATTGGGTCCTAGTGACTGAATAAGTTATATTAAGCTATAATAACACTAAATTAAGCTACCTTAACAAGTTTTAGACCTAAATGAAGATTGTGCCATTCTAAATTCCTAACAGTTAAACAGATGGTTAAGATTTAGGTTGATTTTGACTTTCTGTAAATGACCAATGGTTTTTATGGCTAATGTGACCTAATGGAACCTAAGGTAACCTATATAAAAAAAAACAACCACAAAATCTCACTAGCACACAGTGAGATCAGCAAATCCAAACAACCTGAATACCAACTGATTTTATGATTTATAAAGCAAAATGATGAAACAACCTAAACTACTTATCTAGGATTATATATGAAGCTATATTAAGTGATTTTAAGCTAAAATGAGCACAAACAAACTTTAAAAATGGTTATGCAGTGAACTTGAGTTAAATGGAAAAAGATTGGATTAAAATGAACTACTAAGGTACAAAAGCAAATGAACAACTACAATACACTATATTAACTCAGAATAAGCAAAAGAGAAACACAAGTAAGCTAGATTAGACGATTAAGCAGGATATGAAAATTTAAGCTAAAAATAGGAATGTAAATCTTACTAGCACAACCCTAGCTGAACAAGGGTGTTTCTTGATCCAAGCCTATCTTTAAATAGGCTCAAGCTCAGAAACAACCTAAACACCTTTTGATAAGCTCAAGTGTGCTTATAAATAAGCATAGTTGACTTATGTTGACTTTTTGGAACAATGGTCTCTTTATACTAATTCTACTTTTACAAGACTCACAGAAGCTATAAAAAGCTAATATGAGCTTAATCTAATGGAAATCCAGCTTATTGAAGCCAGGGTTTGCAACTGAAAACATATTTTTGATTTTTTATGTTTTTTTTTTTTGGATTTTTGAATTAAGATGGACAACTATGGAATGTTAAGGTTATTATATGCTAAACTTGATTAATGTAAGGTAATGAAACAGTAATCAAAAGCTTATAACAGGTAATAAGTTAGAATGAAATTTGAGAAATTTAGGATGAAAACTGAATTAAGCAATGGAACTGGAAACTTTGATTGAATAAGTTTAGATTACACTAATGACACTTGAAAGTACACTTGGAAAGCTGAAATTACTACTTGAAAAGCTAAATTATATTATAACGACAAGAAAATTAAGCTAAAAACTACATGCCTTATACATTGGCTACAATTCTTATTTATAGTGATATATTAGGGTTTTTGCATCCTCCTTGTGTCTTTTCCACTTCATTTTGAGCCATTGGATGGCTTGGAACGGATCAGGGCCCTTAAATTGGTTTTGGAGCCAAAAATGGTAGTTGCAATTTGGTCCTGTTGCTTGCAAGAGGGGGGGGGGGGGGGGGAGGGGTGGTGCATTATGCCTGGTTTATGCCAATTTTGTCCTTTTTGTGAAACTCGTGCTCGTTTTTGTCTTTTTTTGCCTGGTTTATGCCA
Source organism: Artemisia argyi (assembly GCA_030686995.1). Classification (NCBI taxonomy): domain Eukaryota; kingdom Viridiplantae; phylum Streptophyta; class Magnoliopsida; order Asterales; family Asteraceae; genus Artemisia; species Artemisia argyi. The sequence continues at coordinate 180,794,878 of CM060701.1, read as the reverse complement.
ATTTCTGAAATATCCGTTCCTGCATGATCACAAACACAAAAACACAATATCTTTGGCAATTATGGTTAGTTTGTGTCTGTTTTGGTCTTAATTTGGCCAGTAAAAGGTGTGTGAATAAGCACACACCAGGGGCTTTTGCTTTTTAATGCCTTTTGTTACTGATTAACATGTGATAGTAATAGATCGTTTTTTGATTTTCTCGATTTGGAAGTTTGGGTGAAAATGCCTAATTTTTGAGAAATTTGGGTTTTCAAGATCTGACTTATCTACTCCAGATACGCTGCATTACATTCCTAACATAGGGCGTATCTCTCTCAATACTTCACCAAAGATAATCCAAGATACTGAAGGACATGTGACTCATAGAGATTCAAGTTACGCCGCATCTGAAGGCAGTGTACTAATATTCCAGAATATAATAATCTTGGACCCCATGCAAAGCTATTGAGATACGCGGAATCAAATAAGTTGATATGCCGCATCGTCCCCTCAGACAGAAAGTATAAATATCCCATTTGACAGCCGAATTTCGTGTGCCAAAAGTTAAAGAAGCTGCAACATAAACCCTAAGGAGAAGAATAACAACGAAAGGGCAACACAAGACACACCCAATTGAAGATCTCAGAGAAGTAAGAAGGTCTTGCTAGTGTTTTAAATTCATTAAGTAGTTTTGTTTTATTGTATAGCAAGCTTTAATCCATCAGGATTGATGGGCTTGTGACCGCCATATTGCTCCCTTATGACTCTCGAATTATACATATTTATTATAGCGTTATTTGTTAGTATCTATATGATTTATAAGGACTTTCGATACTTAATTGCATAAAAATATGTTACAGGTCCTCTAGACAAAGATCTTCGCTAGCCAAGGCAAAATGTGCAAATTCAAGATAAACCTATGATAAAGCCTATTCCAGATCAAAAGAGCACTGAGCTTTTATCTCAAGAGCGCCGATTACGGGGGCGAGTATAAATCCATATAATCTAAGTTAAGTCAAGTAAAGTGTAACACCCCCTAAAATCGATTAACGACAGCGGAAGACTTAACGAGGTATTACGTAGTGGATCTTTGTCACAATCATAGTAAACGTTTTGAAAACACATTTTATCGTTCATTTAAAACATTTGAGTACAGAAATAGTTTTAGAAAGACAAGTCATATCTTCGCATATATGTTTTATTTAGTTGAATGAAAAAGAAAATGTTTATTTTAGAAAACCCGTGCCCGGGTTGATACCCTTCTCCGTGCCTTGATCATCCATGCCTTAATTACCTGAGATACATGCTAAAAGTCAACAAAAGTTGAGTGATATCCATAGGTTTAAGTTTAAAGTTTGAACATAAGTAGGGGTGTTAATTGTATCGATAACCAATTAACAAGTTTAAAAATCAAGTTTGTTATTGCATTAAGCTCATGACACGCAACGACTAGACAGGCATCAATGTGTGATGTAAACTAATATAATAGGGGTGCCCTCAGGATAGGTCTTTGCCAATAACCTATGAGTTGTTAAATATTGTGCGCCTAGTCGCTCATCCTAGCTAAACTAAACGGGGATTGTCAGTCCCAAATAGAACTATTCCCATATATTCACGTTCACTCGCAAGTGATTAAGGTTCATGATCGAGGGACTTTTGGCAATAGCTACTTAAGCAATAAAAACATCAGGCATATCATACTAAAAAGCTTGTGTTCGGGTTTGAAGCATGTATCTCCCCACAAAAGAGTTTAAAAGTTTAAAGAGTGGTCTATGAACACACACCTGGATAGCTCGGTAGTACTAGTATCGTTATTCAAATGATAGGTGGAAACGGCTTCAACACACAACCTAAGTAAAATATATGGCAAGTTTTCAGAGTTTGATAGTTTACGTTCAGTTTATCGCGAAAGTTGTTTATTATAGTGTATTGTTTTGTTAGTTGACTCGTAGCAATTTAAACGTGCGTGTTTAAATGCATGAAGTTTAAGAACAAAAGTTATATTTAAAAATATAATTCGTGAGCATGTTCTTGTTGACGTAGTGTATAGATTTTACGAAAAGAACGAGGTCGGTGGTTGGTAAAACCAACTTCGGGTTTAACCTTTGGTTGATCGTTTTAATTACTTTCTTATCGTAGTATTATATATAAATATATATATATATATATATATATATATATATATATATATATATATATATATATATATATATATATATATATATATATATATATATATATATATATATATATATATATATATATATGTATAAGAAAAATACGAAATGTGACGATATGTGTCGGAGGGTTACGAAGGACAGGGTGAATAATAAGACGGTTGATAGGTGCCGAAAAGTGAATTGGTTGAGAGAATGTGTTAATTGTTAAAGGTTATATATTTATTATTTTCGTTATTACGTTATATATATAAATTATATATATGATATTTAGTTAACGAGAAGTGCTTGAGCGAATCGGTTTTATCTTAGATACTTATATAAATAAAATATAAATTATAAAATTTATATTTGATGAAGAACCTTTAAGTTTTGTAAAGGTTACACTTTAACCCCCTAACGACATAACTTTACACCGTTAGTCCAAAACGATTTATAATTTCATTTCGAATCCAAAACTATTTTTTATTTACATTTTATACCCAAAACTTTCTAGATTTAACGTTTTCATCACAAAAATGTTAAACGACAGTTTTCACCATAAGTTTCCATTTCGACAGTTTTAGTCCCTCGACTCCAAAACTTTTGCAAATTTAGTCCAAAACTCACCAACTTCAAAACTTAACATTTTTATTTTCAAAATAAGTTTAAAATAGCTTATGTAAGTTTTAAAAACAGTTTATTTCCCAAAAAGAGCTTATTTCGAGTTAATTGGGCTTTTAACGAGCTAATAGCTAGGCCCGTTAAGGTTTTTAAAATCTTTGGGCTTGGGAAACTATTGGGCTTAGCTTTGGGCTTATACTTAGACTCTAACAACTTTGAAAAATAGTTGGTATGATCAGCTTATTCCATAAGCTTATTTTTGGCTTATTGGGCTTATAAGCCCAAACGTAGGTTTTAAGATTTTATAAAACGCGACATGCTTTAGGGTTTAACGAGGGATCAAATGGGTTTGTGAGAGTGAGTTTAAAGCTTAGTTTATTAGTTTACCACGTAGTCTATTAGTTTAAGTCATAAAAATAGGGTGTCGTATGTATAGTTTAGAAAATACAAAGCCAAAGTCACTCGACATTTAACCAAACCAAAAATAGTTTTGTTACTCAAAATATTCTAAGTGTTGGGTAGAAATCGTTTAGGTCGAGGTAACTTAGAAACGTGCTATATATTGTGCTTATAAGTGTTTATTAATGAAATATGCCTTATAACTTTGGTTTATATTGTGACAAACTTATGATTTAGCCCTTAATATGTATTCGTTATATGTTATTATTAACTAGAATTTGGACCAAGTAAACGTGGTGTAATAAAATAAAACGTAAAGGAAATATTGAAAAGGTTGGACGTGGCTTACCTCACCAAATATTGGTGGAGTAAAACGAGTCGTAGGAGGCTAAAGACGAACCAAAGATACTTGAACTTGACTCCCACGTACACACAAGTCACCCTACGTGTATTATTACTTGATACGAGCCTTCCAAAGGCTTACCAAAGTTATACGTTACCCAAATGACTTAGAAATGTTTGTATGGTGATGGTTTTTGGTGTGCATGAGCTCGAATTGCATGCATGCATATATATATATATATATATATATATATATATATATATATATATATATATATATAGGAGTTTCAAAAACGTGTGAAATGTGACCCTTGGTGACCAAGGCTTAACATGGTACGAGTAATATAGAAAGAATAGTGAAGTGGAAGAATGAATCGTCCTTGTGGCAGTTTAGAACAAGAGAAGGAGACAAGGGTCTCCATGGTTTGCGTTTGGGGTTTTGTCTCAATGAAGGTCAATTCCTTTTAACACATGGGTTTAATAGTGAACTCATAATTACCAAATAGTGAGGTTAGGGGTTGGCATTGTCCTTGTGCATAAACCGGTCACAAGAAACCACCAAAAAGTCATGATTTCTCGTTGGGAGTCCTTGGCACAAAAGATTCAACTTTCATCACAAGAAAACGTGGTCAATAAGCTTGTTGTGATTGTTATTGAGGTCAAAGAGGAAATAGGAGAATTGGTAGCAAGTATTCGTCCTTGTGGAGTTATCCGCGAAGCAAAGAAACAAGGAGCCATCATATTGGTTTGTTTTAGCTTGCTTGTGTTCATTTAGGGAAGTCAAAACATAACTAAAACGTGCTAACAAAAGTTTGAGGTCATTTGGTGTGGTTTGGAAGTGGTACGAGGCATAGAATAGGCTAAGAATAGCTTTTTAGTTACATGTAACATGTAAAAATTGAGCTGAGCTTTGGTTGATTTTAAGGGAGTAAACGTTCACGATATTGAAAATGGTTTGGTTCCTATGATTCTTAGTTGGGACGTTTAATGAGTTGTGCAAAAATACGTATGGGTCGTTTGAGAAATACGTGAGAAAACGAGGCAAAGCATTTGAGTTTATGTCAAGGGTTTCGAAAATATTTATGGGGTTTTGGGCTCACATTGTTTTGGGTTTGTTTCGTGGACTGAGCTAAACAAAATGAAAAAAAAATAAAAGGGTCCTTTTAGGTGAGTTTGGTTTGTAGTAAAAACTGGGCCGAGGCCCAATGGGAGTGTAGGCCCATTTGGCTTGTCTCGAAAGTCATGTCGAAGTTCAATGTAGATATTGAGCGTTTGTGGAAATTTTCGTGAGCTCGATAATTTATTAGGACATATTTGGTTAGTTATCGGAATATATATATATATATATATATATATATATATATATATATATATATATATATATATATATATATATATATATATATATATATATATATATGTGTGTGTGTGTGTGTGTGTGTGTGTGTGTGTGTGTGTGTGTGTGTGTAAAATTATTACGTTACTTAATAAACGTTAATTATTAAAAATTATTTCGCGATACTTAGACTATCTAGGTTCGTGTGTAAGCACGTTCCAAAGTAAACGGTGATCACAAACGGCGTTGTGATAAAAAAATGTATCTCGACTAACAAACAAAAATTTTGTTATCGGTAAAAACGGTTTTTATTTATTGTAATGATTCGTAAATTATGAGTTTGTATTTACTATTTAGGAGGGAAAATTACGGGTGGTTACAGTACATACCCCTTACAGTGAATTCTGTCCCGGAATTTAAGCTGAAACGGTTGTCGGTGATTCCTAGGAGAAGAGGTGTGGGTATCTGTCGTGAATTTGGTCTTCGCATTCCCATGTGTACTCCGGTCCTCGCTTCGAGTCCCAGCGAACTTTAACAATGGGGATGCGGTGGTGTTTCAGTTGTTTGACCTCCATATCCATGATCTCCACGGGTTCTTCCGTAAAGACAAGATTGTCGTCGAGCTTAATCTCTTTCCAAGGGATAACAAGAGATTCATTAGACAAGCAATTCTTTAGGTTCGATACATGGAAGGTGTCGTGCACTCGGTTAAGTTCTATGGGTAGTTCTAGTTTGTAAGCAACCAGCCCTATCCTTTCTAGGATCCTTAAAGGACCAATATACCTAGGGTTTAGTTTTCCACTTTTTCCGAAACGTATCACTCCTTTCCAAGGAGATACCTTTAACATAACCTTGTCTCCTATTTGGAATTCCATTGGTTTTCATCTTACGTCAGCATAACTCTTCTGCCTGTCTCTAGCAGCTTGCAAACGTTGTTTGATCTTTACTATCTTTTTCGTTGTCTCATGAACGAGATCGGGCCCGGTAAGTTGTGTCTCTTCAACTTCGGCCCAACAGATAGGTGATCTGCACTTTCGACCATAAAGTGCTTCGAAGGGTGCTGTCTTAATAATGGCATGGAAGCTGTTATTGTAGGAAAACTCTGTCAAAGGTAGGTGTCTATCCCACCCTTTTCCGAAGTTGATAGCGCATGCCCGTAGCATTTCTTCTAGGCTTTGGATGGTTCTCTTACTCTGTCCATCGGTTTGGGGTGATAAGCCGTGCTCAAATCTAATTTGGTTCCCAAGGCTTTTTGTAAAGTCTTCCAAAAATGAGAGGTGAAACGGCTATCTCGGTCAGAGATGATTGAAATAGGCACTCCATGTCGTGACAATATTTCTTTCAGGTATAACTGCACGAGCGTACTTATCTCGTCAGTTTCTTTGATCGGTAGAAAGTGAGCGGATTTGGTTAGATGATCTACAATGACCCAGATGTTGTCTAAACCGGTTGAGGTTTTGGGTAGTTTGGTGATGAAGTCCACGGTAATACGTTCCCATTTCCATTCGGGTATCTCGGGTTTGGTTAGTAATCCGGAAGGTTTTTGGTATTCTGCCTTTACTCGTGAACAAGTCAAACATTTCCCGACAAACTCAGCAATGTCGGCTTTCATGTTCGGCCACCAGTAAAGTTTCTTTAGGTCGGGGTACATTTTATCAGAGCGTCGGTGGATGGAGTATTTTGACTTGTGAGATTCATGCATGATGAGGTCTCTTATACCTCCATAGAGAGGAATCCAACTTCTCTCTTTGAAACAGAGCGTTCCATCAGCTCGTTTCACAAAACCGTTGGGGTTTTCTGGCATGCCATAAATCTTTTCCTTAGGTCAGTTGGTTTGCTTAAGGGCTTCGGTTTGTGTGTTGAGTATTTGGGAAGGAAGAGGTGAAGAGATGGTTATTCCTAATGATCTAACCCTAAGAGGTTTAAGTCGTTCCTTCCGACTTAAGGCATCTGCCACAACGTTGGCTTTGCCGGGGTGATAATGGATTTCATAGTCGTAGTCACTAAGTAATTCTAACCATCTACGTTGTGTCATGTTTAGTTCCTTCTGGTCTAAGATGTGTTGCAGGCTTTTGTGATCGTTGTATACGGTGCATTGTGTGCCATACAGGTAGTGTCTCCATAACTTAAGGGCGAATACTACGGCTCCTAATTCTAGGTCGTGGGTTGTATAGTTCTCCTCGTGTTTCTTAAGTTGTCGTGAGGCGTAAGCTATGACTTTGTTTCGCTGCATCAATACGGCTCCTAAACCATGATACGACGCATCACAGTATACCATGAAGTCCTCACTTCATTCGGGTAATGCCAATATTGGTGCTTCACAAAGCTTTCGATTCAGGAGACGGAAGGCTGAGTCGTGCTTTTCTTCCCAAACAAATTTCTTGTTCTTTTGAGTCAGTTCGGTCAAGGGCTTCGAGATTTTTGAAAATCCTTCAATGAATCTCCTGTAGTAGCCGGCAAGACCCAAGAATTGGCGAATCTTGCTGGGTTGGTTGGAGATGCACAATCTTCCACGGCTTCGATCTTGGCGGGGTCTACATGAATACCTTGACTATTGACAATATGACCAAGAAATTGTACGGTGCGGATCCAGAAATCGCATTTCTAGAATTTGGCATACAATCGCTCTCTCCTGAGTAATTCCATGATTGTCCTCAGATGGATTGCATATTTGTTCTCATTGCGGGAGTAGATTAGGATACCGTCGATGAACACAATTATGAATTTGTCCAAGTAAGGTTTGCATACTCGGTTCATGAGATCCATGAACACAGCAGGTGCATTGGTTAAACCAAATGGTATTACTTGGAACTCGAAATGTCCGTAACGGGTTCTGAAGGCGGTTTTGCAAATATCCTCTTCCTGGACTCTAAGTTGGTGGTAACCTGAACGCAGGTCGATCTTTGAGTACACACTCGATCCTTGAAACTGATCAAACAAGTCGTCGATCCTGGGTAATGGATATCGATTCTTTACCGTGAGTTTGTTCAATTCCCAGTAATCGTTACACATTCTGAACGATCCATCTTTCTTCTTAATGAATAAGACTGGAGCTCCCCAAGGTGATGAACTTGGTCGGATAAAACCTTTATCTAACAATTCTATCAATTTCTCAGATAGTTCCTTATGTTCAGACGGGGCTAGTCTGTAGGGTGCTTTCGCAACTAGTGCCGCTCTAGGCACGAGTTCGATTTGGAATTCCACCTGACGCTCAGGTGGAAGACCAGGCAAGTCTTCGGGGAATACGTCGGGAAATTCATTGACGATCAGAACGCCTTCAAGTCGTCTCTCTTTCAACTTGTCTTCCGTTACATGAACCATGAATGCTTGACATCCTTCGTTCATGTACTTGACTAGTCGGACATACGAGATGATTCCGTATCGAGTCTTATTCAGGTCGCCGTGAATGATGTGGGTTTCGTCATGGAGAGGGATATGGATGGTTTTCTCATCACAGAGAATCCTCGCATGATGTCTGGACAACCAATCCATACCAATCACGGCGTCGAAGCTACCAAGGGGGATAGGCATAAGGTTGATGGGGAAAGGTGTGTCTTGTAGGATTATAGTGCAATATCGTAGGACGACGTCGGTGTTTATTAGGTTTTTGTTGGAGATTTCGGCTTCAAAGGTGGTGTCTAGCTTAGAGGGCTCTACGTTAAGTAATGGGGCTAATCTAGTGGACACAAATCTCCTATCTACTCCGAAATCGAATAAAATCCTAGCACTATGTTGGTTTTTTAAGAATGTACCTGTAACAACGTCGAGGTTTGACGGAGCATCTTCTTCTTTGATCACGTAAGCTCTTCCTCGAGCCACGTTCTGCTGGCCATTTCCTTTTGGGCAGCGGTTCCTAAAATGTCCTATTTCTCCACAAGTGTAACAAGCTGGGGCTATGGGTTGAAGATTGCTTCCAGTAGCTGGACTCCTGCAATCCTTATCTTAGTGTCCTGTTTTCTGGCATCTCATGCACTTGGTGGTGCATGGTCCATTGTGGTGTATTTTACATCTATTACACCGAGGTTTTAGGCCTTGGTATTCTTTGCTATCTGTAGCAGTGTAAGCTTTGACAACTTCTTGTTTTTGGTTTTGCCGGTTGTGGCGGTTGTTCCGGTTGTGGTGGTAAGGGTTACTATTATTGTTGTTAGGGTTGGAGTTGGAGTTAGGGCTGGAGTTAGGGTTGGAGTTGGAATGAGTAGTCCTCTTGTCATCGAGTTTCCTTCTGAGTTCGTTGCTACACTTGACCTCTCGGTCAAGGAGTTTCTGTGCAAGTTCGATTGCAGCTTCTAGAGAGGTGGGGTTTGATGAGGTAACGTCACCCTCAATACTCCGAGGAAGTCCTTCAACGTACTTCTCCAGAGTCTTTTCAAGGTCGGGAACAACCGTAGTACATAATACCATGAGTTCTTGGAATCGGCGGTTATACGTTTTGAGATCAACACCCTTGACTTTTAGCTGGTGGTATTCATCTTCCAATTTCCTCAGTTCAGAACAGGGGCTATACTTCTTCAGTATTTTGGCCTTGAATTCCGCCCATGTGAGCTGATAGGTTGTCGTGGTTCCCATAGTCGGGACTATGGCATTCCACCAGGATAAGGCATCTTGCATGAGTGTTCCTGTGGCGAAGGTGACTTTCATGTCGTCGGTACAACCACTCCTTTGAAAGACAGTCTCAATTTGCTCAAACCAGTGGGCCAGTTCGGTAACACCTTCAATTCCTTTGTAGAAGGTAGGCTGGCAACTCATGAAGTCTTTGTAAGTACATCGGTGATGGCTGCCACACTCTCTCCAGTGGGCATGCTAGTACCGCTGTTGCGGGCATTAGCTACTGCTTGCTCTGCCAAGACTGCATTCACGCCATTGGCGATCGCCTTCCGAATATCTTCCGGAGTCATTACGGGTGTGGTGGTTGCGGTTTCGGGGGTATCAGTTCCTCTTCGAGTGCGTGCCATGTTTCTATAAACATGCAAGGAACATAGGTTTAGAGATCTTATAACGCTAGAGTAGGATTATACGAAGAGTGAGGGAATCGAATATAGTCATCATGTTAAATACAACAATCCGAGTCTATGGAGTATCCTAAGGGGCTCTAAGTGGGTTTTATATAACATCACGACATGTCTGAATCAAATCACAACATACATGAGAAATATAAAAGATCTAATTATCCTGCATACATCAACAACATCATGAGACAGTATATAAGAGAAAAATGCAATATGAATATGAGAAGCAACCATGGAGAAACATAAATCAATATTAATATAGTACATCCACACAATAGAAGATTAATAACTTGTTCGATAGTTTGTTACAACATATGGATACAAGATTCCTTATTAATACAACATTGGTAGTCTAAGAGAACTCTTAGTTATACTAATACATCCCTGATCTATGGTCCTCTAGGTGCACCATCCAGACGTCGCTGAAGGCTCATAACCATATCCATCAAGATCTCTACTGTCTGATCTCGGGTTCTATCTCTGGCGCGGAGATCCTCAATCATGAGTCAGTAAATCAGGACCTGAGAGCTGAGCTGGTCGACTACAGAGTCAAGTGCCTCTAACGCTGTCTGCATCAAAGAAACATCATCGCGCAACACAGTCATAGTCTCTCTGACCTCATCAAGCTGAGTACCCATGTGGTCGAAAGATATCTCCATAGCTAGCTGGCCCATGACAAGGTTCTCTACCTCATCTCCAAGAATCTCGACTTGCTCTGAGGGCAAATCATTCAGGATGCCAACAATGTAGTCTAGTCGATCCTCATGTCGAGCTAGTCGGGCGGCGAGTAGGGGTACGTTGCGGTGAAGGGGTTCTCCGGTGACAGGAAGACTCCTTGAGACGACGGCGGATGAGCTCTCTCCTAGTTTAGCTGTGCTAGGGGATCCCTCCTGGAATCGCCAACGGCAGATGATCGGAAGTAAGAAAGACCATCGGCGTGCATCGACTCTCCTGTGAGTCTTGCGACGAGCTATTGCCTCTGATGCAACCTGGGCGTAAGGATCTGAGGAAGAAGGGATCAAGTGGTATTCCTTACCACGGGTCAGTAAAGGGTCGCTGTGAGTGGTTGGGGATGTAGGCGGGGTAGAGGATGGTAGTGGCACGGTAGTGGTCTATCGGTAGAAGATAGTAGGGGATGGAATAGAAGACGGCGGTGTAGGTGATGGTGTCCTGGTGTGCTCAGGGGTTGGGAGTGGTATAGCAGAGTCTTCAGGTGCACATACCGTCTTTCGGGCAGTGATCTTACGGACAGGGCCTCCCTCGTGTCGGCGAAACAGACGGCCAAAGGGTTCGGGTTCATAGGGTTGAAGTCGTCGAACACGTCTTCGTCGGCAGATCGGACCAGTCGGAGAAGATTGAGAAGGGGAAGATGTGGGAGAAGGATTTTCTGAGTCAGATGCAGGTAACCACTATTGACGTTGCATGTGTCGATCAGTAGCAGGTGACATAGGCATCACTGTAAGAGCAAAGTCTGAAGTAGGAGACGCAGGGTCTTCACTTTCTGAGTCTGCCGATACTGCGATGGGGTGTGGAAACAAAGTACTGTAACAATCTGAATAGTAAATGTAAGTTAAAATTATAAACGTGTTAGCCTTGCTAAAACTCATATAATAGGAAACATTCTTAAATGTTGGAAGTACGTAGGCACGGAGGGCATGAGATAATTATGTTTTTGAAAACGGTCCTTTTTGAAAAGTAGTTATAGTCCAGTGTTAAAAAAAATACACTTGGTTCGCTATAAACCTGGCTCTTATGCCAATTTGTAACACCCCCTAAAATCGATTAACGACAGCGGAAGACTTAACGGGGTATTACGTAGTGGATCTTTGTCACAATGATAGTAAACGTTTTGAAAACACATTTTATCATTAATTTAAAACATTTGAGTACAGAAATAGTTTTAGAAAGACAAGTCATATCTTCGTAGATATGTTTTATTTAGTTGAATGATAAAGAAAACGTTTATTTTAGAAAACCCGTGCCCGGATTGATGCCCTGCTCCGTGCCTTGATCATCCATGCCTTAATTACCTGAGATGACATGCTAAAAGTCAACAAAAGTTGAGTGATGTCCATAGGTTTAAGTTTAAAGTTTGAACACAAGTAGGGGTGTTAATTGTATCGATAACCAATTAACAAGTTTAAAAACCAAGTTTGTTATTGCATTAAGCTCATGACACGCAACGATTAGACAGGCATCAATGTGTGATGTAAACTAATATAATAGGGGTGCCCTCAGGATAGGTCTTTGCCAGTAACCTATGAGTTGTTAAATAGTGTGCGCCTAGTCGCTCATCCTAGCTAAACTAAATGGGGATTGTCAGTTCCAAATAGATCTATTCCCAGATATTCACGTTCACTCGCAAGTGATTAAGGTTCATGATCGAGGGGCTTTTGGAAATAGCTACTTAAGCAATAAAAACATCAAGCATAGCATACTAAAAAGCTTGTGTTCGGGTTTGAAGCATGTATGTACCCACAAAAGAGTTTAAAAGTTTAAAGAGTGGGCTATGAACACACACCTGGATAGCTCGGTAGTACTAGTATTGTTATTCAAACGATAGGTGGAATCGGCTTCAACACACAATCTAAGTAAAATATATGGCAAGTTTTCAGAGTTTGATAGTCTAAATTCAGTTTATCGCGTAAGTTGTTTATTATAGTGTATTGTTTTGTTAGTTGACTCATAGCAATTTAAACGTACGTGTTTAAATGCCTGAAGTTCAAGAACAAAAGTTATATTTAAAAATATAACTCGTGAGCATGTTCTTGTTGACGTAGTGTAGAGATTTTACGAAAAGAACGAGGTCGGTGGTTGGTAAAACCAACTTCGGGTTTAAGCTTTGGTTAATTGTTCGAATTATTTTCTTATCGTAGTATTATATATATATATATATATATATATATATATATATAT